>JAJPUD010001347.1:0-54234 GCA_023553655.1 Myrmecobius fasciatus
TGGCTAGATCCGCACTAGGACCACACTTTCAGCTGCTCTCAATCCACCCTTTATCAAAGGTAGACCTGCCAAAGCACCTGCCCGCAAGCAGAGCAAAGTGGCCCAAGCATCTCCCAGGGACTTCCTGGCAGCCTAAAATCTTCTGGTCCTTCCCAGCCCCGGACTTGCACCCCGGCTGCGCCCTGGCATCTGAGCGCTGGGAGCTGCTCAATCCCCTGCCCGTCCAAAACTGACCTCAGAAGTTCTTTCAAAGTAGATATTTGACAGAAGTGCTCTGTAGTCCAAGTGTTTGGTGGAGCCCTCACTTCAGAACCAATTAGGAGGCTCAATTTGTCTGGGTCTGAGGGAAGGTCTCAGGAGCTCACAGAGGACTCTTGTCTGCAGTTTGTCATCTTGGCTCAGCCCCTCTTTACTGCTTTCTTTAGCTCAAGAGAAAGGATGATTTTTTCTTCACCCTTCAAAGTGACATGAATCTCTCATAGCACACCTTAATCCAACTATGAAGCCTTTTCAGGGTACAGAGTTCAAGTGTTATGATTTATTGGTGTATATTTAAGCCAGTATGGGGGAATATGAGTATAATTATCTGAAGTTTTTAACACTTAGCTCTAGTTAGCACTGTCAGGAGAAGAAAAGAAAATGCAAAGAAATGTCCTCCTTTAATCATCTATTTCCTAGAAGGTTCAAAAGAACATGTTTAGTTTGGATAACAAACTGCTTCCATGACAACAAGCATCCCCACTTGCCAGGGATGTCCTGGGCACTACCTATTTTGTATCCATTAGGGATACCATCCTGAATCAATTGGTGAAAACAGCATGCACCAACACAGACTGCTCCCTAGTAAAACTGTCATTTCTGAATGCACTGAGTATTCCAGAAGTACAGAAAGATAGTTTTGTTTGATTTGATTTTTAGCCATAAAGCAGAAGCCCATAGCCTTTTTTTAATCTTTCATGGACTTCTTTTGCATTCTGGTGAAGTCGGGGCAGCTAGGTTGCGCAGTGGTTAGAACACCAGCCCTGAAGTCAGGAGGACCTGAGTTCAAATCTGGTCTCAGACACTTCCTAGCTGTGTGACCCTGGGCAAGTCACTTAACCCCAATTGCCTCAGCCAAAAGCATTCTGGTGAAGTCTGTAGACCCCTTTCTCAGAATAATGTTATTAAATATGCAAAATAAACTCCATAGGACTAAAAAGGATTATGGTGTAATATTTATATATCATATATAATATTATAGTATCATGTGAAATAATTTATAATATTACATGTAATATTTGTATACTACATAGCATAACTACATAATAGTTATAAAATTTTTATAAAAGTTCACAGGTTCCAAACTGATCTAAAGATTATAATATCAGAAAATGAATCTGGGCCTTTTCTTTTCTCACTTTTAATTGTATCAAATCCTTAATTGTAGCAAAGAAAAAGGAGGTAGCTTTTTTTGTTTGTTTTGGCTAAACTTTGATAAATTGGAAAAAAATACTATATGATATTAGCACATTGTGACAGATGGAAGAGATATCAGATCTTGTGATTCCCATGTGCCATCTTAGTCCTGCAAAGCATTTCGTTATTGATTATTTTTCACTGTCTACAGAGCAATCCAAACTGTCAGTCAGCTAGAAGATTAATGCCATTTATCGCCTCCAACCAAAACGTACCATCAAAAAATGCTCGATGACAACCCTATATTGGCAGCTGCCACCAGATTCTTCTCTCTTGTCAGCAAGCTATCAAAGAAAGCAATAACAGATCTGGCACTTTCAAGGCATCCTCTCCAGGTCATTTCAGAATTTGGCTATCTAGCTTGTATAACTTTGTGTCAATAAAACATCAAGATTTATATCAATTAGAGGCACAGAAAGCTATTGTGGAGCCCAAACCTTTCATCTGGTTGGACAACTTTTTGCAAGTCACTGCCATTATTTTCCAGCTGCCAGACATGTCTTGTTCCCTTGATCAGAAGATCTGAAGGGGGACAATTGTATACTGGCTAAGCAAGAGAAAAATTTTCATGGCTTGAGGAAGCTCAATTTCAAACAATACAATCTCCAAGTGATAATAAATAGTGGCAGATAATCAACTATAGTAGCATACAGCCTCATAGGAGCACAGATATCTATAAAAAAATGTATACTGTTATCACCACAGGCTATGATGAAGAATATAAGGACAGTGTTTGTGATAAACTGAATTGTACCAATGGTCCATCCACAACAGTAATCAGCCTCTTTCAGAATTAATTACATGAGGATTTTTATAGCATAAAGATTTAAGAAACATTTTGTGAAATATACAATTAATTTTTAAATGTATGATTCATTCCTTTTGGATTTAGTATTGTTCATTTTTCTCTTCTTCCTTTCTCCCTCTTTCCCTCTACCACCACCAGATTTGAAAGATAAGAAAGGAAATCTTTAAAATTTCACAGTAAAGTCTCATTCTAACTGCCCTATTTGACTGTAAAGCTTTTTTTTAAGAGAGGCTGTATTTTTTCATCTCTATATTCTAGCACCTAGATCCATTCTTTGCCCATAAAAGATACAATGTTCCTTAATTATAGTTTGCTGAAAGCAGTAATACCATCTATATCACCAAAAGGTGGCCAAATCATCTCTAATAATCTTTACAATTATTTAGTGCAAGTCCATCTTTTTATATATGAAATTGTGGACTGACATCTAATCAAAATGCATAATACATTAATTTCCACTCTCATGTATAATACCATGATGCAGATAAAATATGTTAGTGTTACTGAAAGTAGGATAGGGAGGAGTTGGAGAGGGGGTTAACATGGCATTACACAGAAAAATTACATAGGAAACTGGACAGTTAAGTGTTCAAATCTGTCCTCTAACACTTATTAGCTGTGTGGCCCTGGGCAAGTCACTTAACTAATTTCCCTCAGTTTCCTCAACTGTAAAGTGAGCTAGAGAAGAAAATGGCAAAACACTCCAGTGTCTTTGCCAAGAAAACCGCAAATGGTGTCACAAAGAGTCAGACATCATTGAAATGATTCAGCATATCTGGAATATGATTTTAAGTTTACCAACAAGGTCTTCTTCCCCACAAAACAAAACAAAGAGAAGAGAACATATCCCCACCTGCTGATGATGCCTGAAAATCCAGTCAGGGATTCTTTATCCTGAAATTTTATCCCCTATTTAAATAAAAAAAAGAAATACTATATTAAACTAAATCAGTATTGGGAATATTTGTAACATCTCTTTACTAGAAGCCAGCTTTGATAGGAGGAAGGAGGGACACACTATGTGTATCATAGGAATGTAGCACCATCGTGAAGGCAAAGAGAAGGATGCACACAGAGAGAGAGAGAGAGAGAGATAAGGGCTCCAGAAGCCAAAGGATATGGACTAACAATTTCACTTAGGGTTTGCCCGCTAACTGTCCTGCATTTATTCCTCAACAGTTGTGTTAATCATCTTATCACAGCCCAGTTAGACTTAAAGTGAGGCATAAACTGTGTTTCACAGCTGACATATAGCCCCTAATACCAACATACTCATGTATATAAATGAAGCTTCTCACATGCAAAGGGAATTGGAATAACAAAGCCTTCTTTGCAAGCTTCAAATGATGTAAAAATCTTTCTGGAGTATGCCCTGCTTCCCCCCAACCAGTGTATGCATCAATATGTTGTCTTTGGAAGCATTCCATACTCTCTTTTGGAAGGATTCTTTGCTATAACAAACTATATTCAGCATCCAGTTCCAACCTTGTCCAGCTAGTGGCACACTCCCTAAAGAGGCACAGTTTATGGGTCTAGCACATTCCCCCTCTGGCAGTGAGACTGAAAAGAAGAGACACATCCATCTCCCCAACAAGCAAGTAACTGGGCAACTGATTTAGCTTGGACGAGCAGGGAAGCCAGAAGCTCTGTCTCAGTTAATAAGAATAAGAGCAGGCAAGTGTTGAGAGTTGATCTGACTAAAATACCACAGATATCTTATGGTATGGGTTTTGTAGTCTTTGATTTATGATCATTGCTTTTCAGGGAACTGAAATATCACTGCCTATTGCAGCAACATGAATTATGATATTTTCTGCAAGGAACTAACCATCTTGAAAGTTGTGGACCACTAAGAATACTTTCATAGCAATGTGTACATTGTGATGATAACTCTTCATCTTAGAACAGAAATCTCACTCAGAGGATCTTCATTTTATTTATGGGAAATAGAAAAGAATACAACAGGCCCTTTGGAGCATTCCATATATATTTATATTATAGACTAGGCAGCTATAATTTATATGGATTTATGCCCAAGATTAAAAATTGCCCAAGGGAAGGAATTTTTTATCTCTCTCTAATACCTACTGTGAATGCATGTGCTATCTTCAAACATTAGGACCTTTTTTATTTTTTTTTCAGTTGTAGAGATCATCTTCTCATCCTCTCATACCCTAGTGATTGATAACTGAAGCTAGAAAGATGACTGGCCAGGATAAAGGCTATATCTACGTTGTGGTTATGGAACATAGTGTCACTTTGTGTAGGACTTGATCTTCATTTGTATTATGCTTTGGTAAAGGATGATGGGAGGGAAAGAGCAAGTTTGATGAGAGTGACAGTAGTGAAATTGTTACCTTGCTATTATCATACCTTCACTCATCCCCTACAGTGCAGAGAAAACGCAATTCATATTGCCAGGTGTTTTTTTTCCCTTTTCTTATGAATATTTGAAACACTTCGTATGCAGACTATGTGATGAATGACTTGTTGTCCATTTCACACTGAACACCAATGCAGCCTGTTTATGAGTAACAGATTTACCTGCTGTTTAGCTGGTCTAACATATGATATCTTTGCTGAAATTGAGAGGCAGAATGGTATAATGAAAGGAACACTAAATTTGGATCCAAATGAGCTGGGTTCAAATTTTACTTTCACCTTAGCTTTCAGTTCAAATTCCAGCACTGCTATTTACCATCACTTTGGAGTCTCTTAATTTTTGAGCTTTAGTGATTGGACTTTAAGGGGAAAATACTACTACTTGGGCAACCCATTTCACAGAGTTTGGTTGTTAATAGGATCAAATGAGAATGTATATAGGGCACTTTGTAACTGTAAAACACTATAGAAAATAAAGTGCTATCATTATCTCGGACTATCAGAAGCAAACCTATCTGTTGTCATCAATTCTTAATAGTCAAAGATTATAGATAGTACTTCTAATAATAATTCACATTTATTTCTTTAGTTCTTTTATGTTTGCAAGGCACTTCAAATGTTATATCACAAGAGATTCAAAGGTCACCTAGAACAATTCATTTATTTAAAAACAAAAGAAAAATGAAGTCCATAAATCTTAAATAATTCTCCCAGAGATAACCATTTACCCATGTAGTAAATAGTGGAGCAAGAATCAACCAGCTTCCTCAGGGTTCCTTAAACAAGACCTTCCATCTGTCTATTCCAGCAATTTTCTTGGATTATCTCCCATTCCTGGAATGTTTTCTCTCCTCAACCCTGCCTACTTATTTCCTTGGCTTCCTTTTAATCCCAACTAAAATCTCATCTTTTACAGAAGACTTTACCAATTTCTCATAATTCTAGTATCTTCCTTCTCCTAATTGTTTACCATTTATCCTGAATATAGTTTTCTTTCTGTATATTTGTTTGTATGTTGTCTCCCTTATTAGATTATAAACTCTTTGAAGGCAGGGACTTATCTTTTGCCTCTTTTGTATGCAGTGCTTAGCACAATCCTTGGCATATAGTAAGTAGGTACTTAATAGATGTTTATCAATTTATTGAATCATACATTTCTTTCGTAGTCTTCTTTATACCTTTTCTCCTTCAGAATTCTTTGTTTATAAATGTGGCAGAGCTTGAACTTGCTCACAATATATTGCATTGCCTTTTGAATGATCCTCAACTTTAATATACCTGGAATGCCGTGCACAAGTTTCTTTCTTACTGCGTCCTGGATCTGTAACCAGGAACTAAGTAGTTAGCAACAAAACTTCCAGTTGACTCCTCTCCCTAAAACTGTATCTTGTTGTGGGAAAGTGAGTGCCACATGCTGGCACTGCCAGTAGCCTAACCAGGGAAGGTACAAGCAGAAGCTAGGTTCATTGAGAATGGGTACTCTTTTCTCCAGCTTCTGAGAGGAGCGTAAGACTAAAATTTTATCTGTCAATTCTAAAAATATCTCTGATCTTGGGATGTGAGTCTGATTCCCCATATGTGTCTAATACTTCATCTTGCCCTGGTACACAGCTTTTCCATGAGTACTAGAATGTTCTATTCAGTGTACTTTTGATCTGACTCTGTCTCCAGTGCCCACAAGGCTTCTTTGTGTTTCTCCCTATGTTGAGCTGGGTTGAATAAAAGAATCAGTGATTTTTTTCTGAATTTCCTGATCAGGATTAAGTCTGATGTATTTTCTAGATCTGATTGGAGGAATTTGTGGAGAGGATCTCACTTCATTGCTTTCTATCACTCTGTCAACTTGGTTCTGCTTCTTGCATAAATGTGTTAAATCACTACTCACTACTTATAATTATTTTTAAGATCAGAGATTAGTGAGAAGCTAAATGATCAGGGAAATGACTTAGTTCTCCCACTTTCTGCAAAGAGTTTGTCCAAGATATATAGATAGATAGCTAGATATAGATAAAGATACATATCCCCCCCCACATACACACACATAATGAAGACAGAGTGAAGACAGATGGCAAGATACAGGCAGAAATAGGTAGCTCTACAAACTATTCATCTGACTATATATTATAGTATAGAAAATAGTTTTTTCACCTACTTATTTTTTCCTGAAATAGGTAATTTAAATATTATCATCACATACTGCTTCTTCCCACTATGCTTAAGGAAGTTCTCTTCAGATCATAATGCAAAGGTTCCTAATGTATTTGGCATCTTTCCATAATCCTCCCATATCCATCATTGTAAATGAGTTTCATCACCTGTGGTTTCGTTCTGGGGCTCTTCTGCTATCTAGGAACTCACAATAGCAGACTCTCATACTCTTTGATGTTAAATATAACACACGGATATCACCAGTCAAAAAGAAGAAAGCAATTTCCATAACAATTCCAGACATTCCCAAAATGGCAATGCCAAATACTACTAAGGGCAAGCTAGAATAATCTCAGTTTTCCATTTTTGTCATTAACCACTGCAAAGAGAAGGCTAGAATAGTCTCAATTTCCCATTTTGATCATTAACCATGATAATTGATCATGGCAGGGCTGACATGAACTTAAACACAATCATTTATTAAATATCTAGCATGTGCCAATCACTCTGCTAGCTCTAGGCAAGGGTGGGGAATCTTTTTCTGCCAAGGACCATTTGGATATTTATAGCATCATTTACAGGCCATACAAAATTGTCAACTTAAAAACTCAAAACAGTGGGAAGTTACTGTTCCAGCTCATCATGACCTGCAGTTGTCTTGGTGGACCAGAATAAATGACATCACAGGCCTTTACAGTCTAGGGGGGGCTGGTGCTTCCCACCCCTGCTCTAGGATAACAATATAAAGATGAAACAGTAACTGCCTACAAGAAGTCTGTTCCCTAACTCCCCCCCACCAAACTACAGACGGGTTTTAATTTATGAACAGGATTTCTTTCCAAATTAACATTTCTCCAGTGGGAAGAAAAATTAATGTAAAGGTTTGTTTGCTTGAGTGTAATGATTATGGAAGGGGCTTAATGCCCACTTTTGCAGAAATTGAAAAAAATCCCATTTTTAGGATAAAGAGGCAAAAGATTTGCTTTCATTCTTTTGGGGCACATAAGGAGATAATGGAGTCTCACAATTTGGAATTTGCCAGAGGAATCAGATATGCCTTCTGGCAAATGGGTAATGCCTCTTCTCCAAACACTGCTCATTTTGCCAGCTGTTTTCACTCCAGATGCACAGTCACAAGTGGATTTGTTGGATCTTTGCTCCTGATGGGAAGAGGACTTTTTAAAAAGAGGGCTATCAACTCTTAGTTTCTGGAAATACCCCAGATCCAGCACCACCATTTTGGGATTTACACTGTTGTTGGCTTCATAATCTTGGCACTTCTGTGAGTGGAATTCCAAAAAAGGTACCTAGGGAATTATAAATGTAATATACAATCTTCTTGCAGACAGCCAAAACACAGAATAGACTAGAGTTATTGTTGTTTGTCTTTTGTATTCATAAAGAACTAATGACATGGGGTCAAGGCACAGTATGTTATCTTCTAAGCACTTATTGGACAGATCAATCACAGTTGAACACACTACATAGCTTAACAGGGTTAAACCACATGAACATATCCAATAGGCTCTCTACTCAGGTCTTAGATCTATTGGAAGAAACCATATGTTTGCATGTAAGCATACAAAATTAATGAATCATTCAATCAATAAGCCTTTATTAAGCACCTATACTATGCTAGGAACTATGGGAGAAGAAAAAAGACAATTTTCATTCAATGCTAACATATAACTAAATTCAAACTATGCACAAGGAAAATTCAAGACAACTTGAGTTAAAGAGAAACACTAGTAAGGATCAGGAAAAGCCTCATGTAGGAGGTGGTATGTGGGCTGACAAATTGATAAACCAGTCACCCATTTGAGCCCATCCCAAATCAAGCAATTGCATTGTGACATTTCCTGAATCCTCTCAAAAGTGGCCTGACACTTCAATTAGCTTATCTTCATATATCCCTAATCATGGAATGTAGCTTTTTAGAATTAGGAAGACCATTTTATAATTCATGTTGCTAATCTCAAAACATAGTCTCTTTTTCATCTCCATTGTGCCCACATATAATCTCCTGGTCAGATCCAAACAGTGTCAGTCAGGTTGTTAGTATCAAGGGCTATCTTTAGACAGTGAAATACAGTTTATGTGTCAGCTGAGCCTAACTAGGCTACGAAGATGATAAACAGAACTGTCAGAATCATATATCAGCCAACTACCTTATTTTCACAGGAAAGGTTTTACTATTGATTTAATTCTTCGATATGAGTTGCTTTCATTTCTCTATTTTTTATGGTGTTTTAACTGTTTGATGTTTTTCCAGTCTTGCTGAGGCAATTGGGGTTGTGACTTGCTCAGGATTACACAGCTAAAAGTGTTGGGTGTCTGAGGTCAGAATTGAACTCAGGTCCTCCTGACTTCAGGGCTGGTACTCTATCCACTGCACCACCTAGCTGCCCCGAAATATTTTACTCTTATTCACAGTAATTCCCAGTTGGTTCTCAATCCACTAACCAAAACAGGCTTAGTATGCACTTGGACTGAAACTTCATTTACAGCTTAACACTGAACTGATGCTCAGTGTAGGTTCTTGTGTGGGATTTCTTAACACAATTACCTTTTTTGTTATTGTTCTTTATTTCTTTATAATTTGCTATTTATCAAATTTGCCTAAACCTAGTCCTCTCAATTTCTAAATTGCTTTTGAGAGTGTTCTCTGTGTGACTTCCCAGGTGCAGCTAACATATAAAGACTCCATCTGTGAATTAAGCATTTTTATGAGAGTCTCTCAGGCTTGACCTTCCTTCCCTGAAAGCAAAACTAGGGTTTCTATTCTAAGGCAAGCAAAGAAAAACAATTTTTTGTCCTCCTATTCTCATTATCACTGCTGTAGTTAGTGATTTGGAGTACTTATAAGCAGTAGATATGCCATTTATCTAGAGTATGACCCACAGTGAGGCCGCTACCACTAGTGGCAGGGCTGGAAAAAGGAGAATTTCACCTGCACTTCAGAGGTGGTATTAATTTGCATCAGGTCAGTGCTATAAATTTCCTGACCTAGGATAAATCTCTGATCAGCTCATCCTACTTATAGCTTCAATTATATTTAATGTATGTTCTTCTAGAGGTGTCCTTAATAATCTAATTTTAAGCCTCAAAGAGAACACTAAAAATGGAATAACTATGCATCATCTGGAGACCCTGAAGCAGAGTACTGAATAATATATGCTTCATTTAACAAATAGATAAAACCGTGAGGAGCTTATGTAAGGGGGAAAATGTCTCATGTTAACACAAATGTTTGCTGTAAGAAAAAAATGTTTTCATATGTTAGTAAAAACAGAATGACATTTGGCTCTCAGAGTACAGTCTGAAATCTAATAAAGATATGTTCTTATACATCCAGGTCACATATTGTAAACCTGTAGGCCTGTCTATCTTAATGTAAAATGTTACTATATTAACTAATATGCATGTTGCGATTAATTTTCTACAGGCTCAACAAAGTTTCCTGAGTATATATGATAGACATAGGAAGCAATACTTGTAATAATAATGATGATAATTATCACTTATGTAGCAACAGCTATTGCCCACATGTAGAATGGGGTGCCATTGTATGGTTCAAATAGTAAGAATAAGCATCTAGCCTTCCTCCCAGTTCTTCTTCAGGTGAGACTTTAATTCCTGCCTGGAGGTGGGGGGAGAGGAAATTGGGACCAGAGATTTGGCCATTCTGCTCTCCACAAAAAGAAACAAGGTACTGGGCTAGAATGATTTCTATCTATTCCCTTAAATATTTTTTAGACTAGAAGATATGATTTTTCAGGTTTAAACTTTTGATTGCTGGTTTTATTAATGGACCAATATTTTATATTGGCCAAAGCTTGACTCCCTCTCCCACCAAATCCCAGTTCCACAATGAACACACATATGGCAAATAGCAAAGAAAACTATGTAAATTAGCAAAACAGAAATCAGAGAAAGTATACAGAAGAATATATACCAGACATTACATAGTAAAGAAATTTTTCCATTGAGAATGCCATGGCTTAGCTCAATCAACAGAGAGTTTTAGATCTCCCCAAAAAGAAGTTCCCCAAAGTCTCTACTAAACAAGGTGAAGATAGTTATAAGATAGAGAATGTCAGCTCCTCTCATGTCAGCTTTTTTCCAGAGTCTTTTCTTTCAACAACCTGAAGTAGGGCTGGCATCTTACACATTTTCTCTAAAAGCTGGAAGCCAGAAGCTCCTGAAGACCAAAAAGACTCAAGAACAAGACTTGTTGAATCTCCAATGTTTGAAGAGTCCAATCTTCTCCTCTCACTAGTTCTCACAAGTTCCACACCCTACCCCCACCTCCAGGTGCATGGCATTGATCTACACCAAAACTTCTTTAACTGTGGGTCACCTAACTTAATGTGAAGGTGGCAAAAAATTTGGCAATGGTAAAGGATATCAAATGTTCTTCCAAGATTTAATTCTTTATGTAAAAATAAATAAGCACATCCATCTTATTAGAATGCAAATTTATTTTCATATTTAATAAATGGTAAAATTTTATATATACCAAAAACTATTTTAAAATAATCTTTTTATGATTTATTATTAGCAAATGTTTGATTTGTATACTTATTTTATATATCCATATGCCCCAGATTGTTTTAAAAATTCTTGGGCAAAAAGACTCTCAAATGGAAAAAGTTTAAGAAGCCCTGATCTACATCAATTAGTATGAGGACATAGTCTGATACCAATGATCTTGAGATTTGAGTTATATTTATATACAACTTTAAGGCTTGAGAATACTTTATACCTATTATCTCATTGGATCCTTAACAACAATCTAATGAGGTGGATCTTATTATTATTGTCCCCATTTTACAGGTAACATAAATGAAGCTGAATAAGGTAAAGTGAATTGTCCAGAGCCACATAGCTAGTAGGTGTCTCAGGCAAAATTTAAACTCAAGTTTTCCTGATTCCAAGTGCAGAACTCTATCTACTATAACACCTGTGTTATTGTTGTTGTTGTTATATTATCATAGATGTTTACATTTCACCTGTATTAGACTCTCTCTCTCTCTAGTGTCTTTTTCTGTCTCTCTCTGTGAATCTGTCTCTCTGTTTCTATCTTTGTGTGTCTCTATCTGTATGTTTCTCTATCTCTGTGTGTCTCTGTCTCTGTTTCTATCCATGTGTGTGTCTCTTCGTCTCTCTCTGTCTCCTCTGTCTCTATCTCCTTCTCTGTCTCTGTCTCTGTCTCTCTCTGTCTCTCTTTCTCCCTCTCTGTTTCATAGTTCTTGTCCCTCTTCCTACCCACCCCAATAAATAATAACAAATATTGCTACTTGGTCAGGCAGACATGAAATATTCACAGTCACCTCAGTGCTATTGCATGTGTCTCATGCCAGAATTATATGGGGCTGTATAATTCTTGAGTGAATAGTGCTGTAATTGAACCAAAGAATTCTGCTCAAATTGGGAACAACAAGAACCAGTATCCAGTCATTCGTGAACATCTGCCAATCTCCAGGGCTGAACTGCAGCTGGGATATTTCATTTGAGTCTGCATTGATATTTATGACATGAGGAACATATTTAATTAACAAATGGAAAGCCTCTTATTGAAGAAAAAAAAGCTATGAGTCCTCTCAGAGCATGCAAAAGGGTTCTCAATGGTACACTCCACAAAGGATTAGCTGTGATGCTGTGTGAAATGTGGGGGCACCAGCCTGCAAGATGATTGTTGTCATATACTGCAGGAGCCCTGCATGAATTAGAATTTTCTAATTTGCTAAATTGTCTCAGAAAATGTCATCTTTGTTAGTTTTCTCCAAATTGTTTTTATAGATCATAATAATAATTCATTTACATGGTAACTTAATGTTAAAAAAAACACCATTTTACCCAAAACAAGCCTGTGAAGTCAGGCTTGTGCTGTAGAAATTATTGTAATTATTGTAATCATTTTATAGATGAGAAGACTGAGGCTCAGATTAGTTAAGTAGCAACAATAAAAAACAATAATCTAGAGGTAGTTAGATGGCACAGTGGATAGGACACTGGCCTTGAAGTCAGGAGGACCTGAGTTCAAATGTGGCCTTAGATACTTAACACTTAAAAATTGTATGTCCTGGGTATGTCATTTAAGTCCAAATGCTTTAAAAAAAATAGTAACAATAACCTTAATGCTATTCTTACCCCTATTTTACAGATGAAGAAACTGAGATTCAAAGAGTTTGTGTCTTGCTCATGGACATAAAACGTGTACTCCAATGATCAGTTCTATAAATCCAGGAATTAATTTGGAAGTTGATTGATCTATTAGTGCTTTCAAACTCTTGAGAGCTAATTTTTCCTGATGATCAGAGCTTTAATATATTTTCTCTGTGAATAAAAGGAAATGGTCTCTGAGTTCAGTAGTTCTGTCCAAAACAAAGAACAACAAATATTTATGAAATGCTTACCAGTTTCAGAGTACAAATGACTAGGCTCTCAAAATTAGCAAAATTCAAGACAATAGCCATAGACTGAAATATAATTTAATTTTTTGAAAAACAAAGATACTAGTATTGAGAAAAATAATTGATCCTAAATTAAGTAAATCAATGTATTTTTACCAAAAACAAATTTTTGAAACCATTTCTCATAGTAATTGTTTTAATTAATAGCAAAGTAGAACAAAAACAACATCATTCTTTGGTATGCTAAAATAACCTCTTAGGGAGAATACCACAATATTAAGAATCTTTGATTTTAATCTTGACTCAACCATTATGTGACCTTGGGCAAATATCTGGGTCTCAATTTCTTGATTTATAAAATGAAGTTAGACTTTGATGATTTTTAAGATCCTTTCTATTGCTCTTACTGCCAAAACTAACATTTCTAATACATTATTAAATAGTAATGGTGACAGTGGGCAGCCTTGTTTCACTCCTAATCTTATTGGGAATGGTTCTAGTTTGTCTCCATTACATATGATGCTTGCTGATGGTTTTAAGTAGATACTTCTAATCATTTTAAGGAAAAGCCCATTTATTCCTATACTCTCTAGTGTTTTTAATAGGAATGGGTGTTAGATTTTATCGAAAGCTTTTTCTGCTTCTATTGAGATAATCATATGGTTTTTGTTAGTTTGGTTATTAATATAATTGATTATGCTGATAGTTTTCCTAATATTGAACCAGCCCTGCATTCCTGGTATAACTCCTACTTGGTCATAGTGGATTATCCTGGGGATGACTTTCTGTAATCTCATTGCTAATATCTTATTTAAATTTTTTGCATCAATATTCATTAGGGAAATTGGTCTATAGTTTTCTTTCTTGGTTTTCACCCTACCTGGTTTAGCTATCAGCACCATATCTGTATCATAGAAGGAATTTGGTAGTACACCTTTCCCTATTTTTCAAATAGTTCATATAGTATTGTAATTAATTGTTCTTCGAATGTTTGGTAGAATTCACATGTAAAACCATCTGGCCCTGGAGATTTTGTCTCAGGGAGTTGATTAATAGCTTGTTTTATTTCTTTTTCTAAAATGGGGCTATTTAAATAATTTATTTCCTCCTCTGTTAACCTGGGCAATCTATATTTTTGTAGATATTCCTCCAATTCATTTAGATTATCAAATTTATTGGCATAAAGTTGGATCCCTTCTATTGCTAAAATCAGGATTCTAAATCAACTTTCTATAATTCACTAAATCTAATTTAATTAATTTTCCATTTTTGAAATTTTAGTAATATACATATTTTAATTGCTAGGTAATGAAAAGCATTAGTGAGTATTTTTGTTAGCTCTAAGAATCACACAGTTCATAAAACATCTATAAATTTTAACTCGGCTATTACTTCTTTAACTTCAATAAGGTTGTTCGATGACAAACAGGGAGACTTATTCTTGGAGGGACTAAGTCGTATCAATCTTAATATTCCCACTATAAGTACAAAAAAGGAAGGAGTAGCAACTCAGTGGAAGTGTGGCTCACAGGTTCTCTTTGGAAAGGCAAATAAAGAATTTGTCCATCAAAACCATTTGGTACTGGCTAAGAAACAGAGTAGTTGATCAGTGGAATAGGTTAGGTTCACAGGACAAAATAGTCAATGACTATACTAATTTAATGTTTGACAAACCCAAGGACCCTAGCTTTGGGGATAAGAACTCACTATTTGACAAAAACTGCTGGAAAAATTAGAAACTAATATGGAAGAAATTAGGGCTTGACCCATAGCTAACACCACATATCAAGATAAGGTCAAAATGGATTCATGATCTAGACATAAAGAATGATATTGTAAACAAATTAGAAGAACATAGGATGGTTTACTTCGGGAGGAAGAATTTGTGACCAAAGAAGAACTAGAGATCATCATTAATCACAAAATAGATAATTTTGACTGTGTCAAGTTAAAAAGTTTTTGTACAAACAAAACAAATGCAGACAAGATCAGAAGGGAAGCAATAAACTGGGAAAACATTTTTACATTCAAAGATTCTGATAAAGGCCTCATTTCTAAAATATATAGAGAATTGACAAATATATAAGAATTCAAGCCATTCTCCAATTGATAAATGGTCAAAAGATATGAACAGACAATTTTCAGATGAAGAAATTGAAACTATTTCTAGTCACATGAAAAGGTGCTCCAAATCACTATTGATCAGAGAAATGCAAATTAAGACAACTCTGAGATACCACTACATGCCTGTCAGATTGGCTAAGATGACAGGAAAAGATAATGATGAATGTTGGAGGGGATGTGGGAAAACTGGGACATTGATATATTGTTGGTGGAACTGTGAACGGATCCACCATTCTGGAGAGCAGTTTGGAACTATGCTCAAAAAGTTATCAAACTGTGCATTTTCACCCAGCAGTGTTTCTATCGGGCTTATATCCCAAAGAGATCTTAAAGGAAGGAAAGAGACCCACATGTACAAAAATGTTTGTGGCAGTCCTTTTTGTAGTGGCTAGAAACAGGAAACTGAATGGATGCCCATCATTTGGAGAATGGCTGAATAACTTATGGTATATGAATGTTATGGAATATTATTGTTCTGTAAGAAATGACCAACAAGATGATTTCAGAGAGGCCTGGAGAGACCTACATGAACTGATGCTAAGTGAAATGAGCAGAACTAGGAGATCATTATAAACCAAGACTATATGATGATCAATTCTGATGGACATGGTTCTCTTCAACAATGAGGTGACTCAAACTAGTTCCTATTGTTCAGCGATTAAGAAAGTCATATACATCCAGAGAGAGGCCTGTAGGAACTGAGTGTGGACCACAACACAGCATTTTAATGCTTTCTGTGAATATTTGCTTGCATTTTGTTTTCCTTCTTGGGTTGTATTTTTTTTTTCTTTCTAGATCTGATTTTTCTTGTGCAGCAAGAAAACTGTATAGATATGTTAACACATATTGGATTTATCATATATTTTAACATTAGCATGTATTAGACTTGCCATGTAGGGGAGGGGAGGAGGGAAGGAGGGAAAATTTGAAACAGAAAATTTTGCAAAGGGCAATGTAGAAAAATTATTCATATGTTCTATAAATAAAAATCTTTTATAAACAAACAAAAAAGAGAAACTGATTGTCAACTTGACAATATGCTGAAAGGCAAGGAGAAATGTCCTTTCATAGTAAACATATTTGTCTCATTTTGCAGTATTCATATTTGCAAAAAAGATTACCCAGACAATAATTGTATCTTGTGCACAAACATTTGTCAGAGAGGACAGAGGGTCAGGCCAATGTTATGAATACCTTCAGAACATCCTGCAAAATCAATCAATACATATTATCATACTTGGTAAATTCCATGGAAATATAGGAATAGGTAAGTATGAGTAAGACCATGTTGATCAGAAGTAAGAAAAGAAAAAAGTCAAATATTTGTAGATAACACGGAAGCAACATGTTTTTACATTATGAACATTCTGAAAAAAATAATACTGGTAGAAATTTTGAGTATTAGACAACATCACACACACACACACACACACACGCAAAACCCTATGAAGGAAGCAATTTGTAATTGACATAGGAGTCATTCCTGAATCAGCTATCTATATGTAATTAGACAACTAATTTGTTAAAGTGAAAATAAAAATCAATATAAAGAAATGTAGGAAAAGAATTAAAATGAGAAAAAATATGGTGTATATTTGAAACAACTCCTTCCTAACAGATTAAAATAAGTCATTAATGAGGAAAAGTATGATAAAGGAGGAAAGACATAAGAACGGATTTAAATAATTTCATAGAGAAATTTAACCAATACAAATTGGTTGCTATAACAAAGAGACTCCAAGAGCCTAAAAAATTCCTTAAATACTTGACTCTTCTGTTGAGGAAAGAGATATGGAGGCTAAGCTAGCACCAGTTTGTTATGAAAGAATTAGTGGAAAGCAAAACCAGTTTGGATAAAGCTTTTTAAGAGCATTGTGAGCAAAATCAGTGCATTTAACGGTAAAAATGGAACGACAATAAAATAGAAGAAAAACAAAAGTATATGCAAAGATTTTTATGACAAACTATTTTTGTCATTACTAACAGCAAAGCCACTATTCTTGGCCACTAATATCAATCCTGAATATATTTATAGAACAGAGAGAAATGTCACTCAAGAGGCCAAAGACGGGGAAAGCAGCTAAATTGACCAATGTAGAGAGAGAATGTCTATGCTTAATATGACACAATTATGAGGGCATTGAAAGAGTGATTTACAATCTGTCTGAAGGAAAGGTAGTTACCAAAGCATAGGAAAGCATTGTAATCTTATTATCAAAAAAAAAAAAAAAACAAGAGAATATCAGTAACTTTCAACTTGTATGTTTATACTTTCATCTATATAGAAATTTACGGAATATCATCTGTTCATACATGAAAGTCATTCTGGATGAAAGTATTAGCTAGGGAACAAGCAATCTTTGCAAGTAGTATATCACAGTAGCTCACATCTTTAAAATCACAATTGACTAAAAGATAGCGAATACAATATCTTATTGTATTCAATGTTTGTTATCCTGTTATTTCTATTCTGTTACATTTTTATGCCCCTCCCCACTCCTTTTACTTTGCCACTATGGTGTTATAGATCCTCATCATCTCATATCTGGACTATTACCATGGCCTGCTGCTGGTCTCTCTGACTCAAGCCAATCCAGTTCATATGTCACTTAGTTATCAAAATGATCTTCCTTAAGCCCAGGTTTGACCTCACTAATCAATAAATTCCAGTTGTTTGCTATTACCTCCTGGATCAAATACAAGATCTTCTATTTGGCCTTTAAAGCCCTTCATAAGGATACTTCTTAATCAAATCAATTAATCAGAACAGCATGAATAGAGCCTGTATACTTCTTTGAACTAGATGAGGAATCACATAAGATGGGCAATCAAGATAGACAAGAATAGAGGTGGATGGACAAGGATGTATTGAAATCTGCATCATTGAAGGAAACATCTATATTGGTGAGGTCTATTTGAATATTTTAATATTTTTTTTACCCATAGTCAATCTCATTTTGTGAGAATGGAAGGTTCAGATAGCCATAGAGTATCAGAGCTACATGGAACCATAGAGATTAAGTAATACAATATCCTCATTTTATAAATAACAAAATTGAAGTACAGAGAAGCTAATTTTCTTGTCTAAGGAGCCTCACAGAGTATCCATTAAAATGCATTGCTAACTTTGTGATTGCACTTGCTACTGGCCCTGTTGTATAACTCATACATAGACACAACAGAACCTTCATCTATTCAATAATTTATTCTGCCAACTCATCTAATTGTACAAAGAAAATGCTTTGCATATAGTAGATGTTTAATAAATGGCTGATGATTGAATAAATAAATTCATTTAAATATTTGCTGGATGCTTGACCATCAATCTATTCCAGTAAATTACCACAGCATGAATAGAAGCCTGCATTTCTAAATACATGCTAGCTGAACATAAATTTTTAGTGGGTCCTAGGAAGATGGAAAGACTTCATTAGAAATCTAGATGACCTCATTTGGGAGTGAGTCATCATGAAGATTTGGCCAGAGGTAAGGACAATTTTCAACTACATTAATTCAAAAAGAAAATCTAATATGTTATGAAGGGGTTGCAATCTGCATCAGTTGGAAGAGAGGGAGAAGAAGAGTATCATAGCAATATAATCAGAAGAATTAAAGAAAACCTACTGTGTGCCCAGCAATGTCTTAAGCATATTGTGAACACAAGAGAAAGAGAATACATGATCCTTTGTCTCTAGGTTCAATTGGAAAACAAGATACACATTCATAACATGAGCCATTAGTTGGATAATTTAAAAAACAATGCATGAAAGAGAACAGCAGTGTAGTAAATACAATATAAATGCTGAGGCAGGAAGCAAACTTCTGAGAAGCAATAATAGATACAAATGTGTAATACATATATATGTACATTTATATATCAAATATACATGTAAGATGTATATTTATACATCATATATGTATATGTGTGTATGTATTTATATTTACATATGCATGTGTGTGTATAATAGTGAATAATGTATTACACCAGAAGTCAGAAAGACTTGATTTTGAATGTCCACTTTTCACTTTTGTTAGCTAGCTATGGGACCACGGGAAAGTCACGTAATCTTTCTCAGCCTCATTTTCCTCATCTGTAAAATGGAGATAATTTTATTATTGACCTCACAAGTTTGAGTTTGGGTTTGTTTGTCTTTTGGCAGAAGGTGAGCTTAAATGAGATAATGTATAGAAAATGTTTTATACAACTTAAAAGTGCTATATAAATGTCAATTTTATGAATAAAGTAGATGGGAATAGTTTAAATAAAGTATGATTATCTTCTTAGACTTGGGTAGTGTCTATCTTGATGTAAGTCAGGAAAGGAAAAAAAGACATTGGTAGAAAAGATATGATGTTTATAAGAGGAATTTTCAGCTAGAGGATGGAGATGGGACGAGCATCCAATGTGTATGGGGAAGGAAAGAAGGCATCTTTTGTCCTAATTCTTTTATGTGCTTCCATCTTAGAGCTTCACATGTCAAAAGAATAATTAAAGATTATAACAGACAATATTCATTGTTTTGATCTTTATAAAATACTCCATTGTGGCTGCTTATAGAAATAGTCTTACTTCATATTCCAGAGAGTTCTTAGATGATTTTCAGTTTTTTGGCTCCTCTTCCTATCTATTCTCTCATGAACATTTTCTATTGTAATCTTTAAATGTAAGAAAAATAATAGTTGCTAGGTATTTGGTCTCAACACACCTATTTCTTTGTGTTTTGGGGGAAAAGATTATCTCTGCTGCCACCTAGTGACACTTCTCTGAAATCTGCAGACCTGATCCTAAGGAAATGTATAGAATCTTCCCCCCCAATTTGAAAATCATGTTTCAAAATATCAAAGAATTCTAAGATTAAGGGTAAGAAGAGATCTTAGAGATTGACTAATTCATCTCCTATCTTTTCCAAAAGAAGAGACTGTGACCCTGATTGCTAATGTTTGCTTTTGAGTTGCAAATACAATTTCCTCTTAAGACAATAGTCTGAAAGGTGTCTAGGTTTCTAACTACTCCACACAAATATATTTCATTTGTGCTGTAGCTGGGACAACAGTTAATAATGGTGAAGTTCTTTAAATCACTCCACTTAAGGGCAGTGCCTTATAGGACTTTCTTCCTTATTCTGTTCCTGATTGTCAAGAGCTCTGTAGTTCTCCACGTTTTCACTGCCCCTTAATCCAGCCTATAGCTTCTATATGTGAGTGAGCATCAAACCTGACCACAATCTAATTTCAGCCTAGTATGAAGCATATTAGAAATGTCATATTCAGAAGGCAAATGGTTTAATATCAAGTTGAAATCAAGGAGATATATGGGGAAATATGCTGAATGGAAGCTGGGGAACCTGAGCTGATATCCTCAGATAAGAGGGAGATATTAAGAAAAATTTATATTTAAAAAAATCCAGAATTGCCAGATGCTTAAATTTTCTCAAATTCCACCTTTTACTACATTTGGGCAAATCATTTAGTCTTCCTTGCTATACCATTTTCTCATCTCTAAAATGAAAGATTTAAACTAAATTGACCACTAAGATCTCTCCCAGCTTTAAGTCAATGATGCCAAATTTCTATGATCCTCATAAAATCCTACAAAATAGGCACTGCCAGAATTATTCATTCATTTGACAGATATCCACATTTCCCCATAAATTCAGTACAAAGCATTATTCCAACATGCTTGGAGCTTGCTAAATTTTGCCAATCTTTTTAGTCAGATACTGGAGTACTTCTGTGCCTTCCCCTTGGACTAAACATGTTCCAGAGGCAAGATTTGAAAGTAAGTCTCTCCTGATTCAAAGTCTCTTTGTATGACATGCACTCACTATACCATGCTCTTTGCACTACAGAAAACTAAGGAGACAAGAAGTTTTAAATAATCATTATAGGGGATCTATGAAAACCAAAAAGAAGGGTATAAAATGAATGATAATACCTACAGAAATTAGAGTTTAAGCGAGATTATGCATCTTGGTGTAAAAAGTGATCACAATTCTACATTCCCAGGCTCAGCAACCTGGGAGCAGGAACAGAGAAACTCGATCATAAGAATTATCCCAAGGAAGAATTAGTGAAGCCTGAATGGAAAAAAGATAGACAAGACTAGAGAAAGGTCAGGGAAGACAAGTTAAATGTAGGGGAAAAATAGAAATGGAAGGATAAGAATGTAATGACTAGTCCAAAGTCAATTTGCATAAAACTTTCCCTATTGGTGGAGACTGATAGTCAAACTCTTCATTTAGCTGAAAGGCAGAGTTGTGAAACCGAAAGAAGAGGAAACCTGATCTTTTGGTTTCTAAATTCATGAGAAGACATAAAATAGCAGATTCTTTTTAAGTCACTGAAAGGAAAGAGAGACCTAGATGGGGGAGAAGGTTAAGGAGTCAAGGAAGCCAAAATGGTGAGAAGCTGGTAACATCAATCATATCCCTAGTCACACTTAATATTGTAGAGGTTTGGGGGGATTTCCCGTTGGCTGAGATCTGAGACTCTTTCTCTTGATTGAGCTGAGTTATCTTGCTCCCAATAGAAGAGTTCATTTATTTTGTATGTTATGTGATATATTTTCTCATATGCATAAACTATGATTTCTGTTTTGCTATTGAACTAGATAAACTGGTATATTTGCTCTTCACTGTGTGTGTTCATTGTGGAGATAGTTAAATTTTGGATATATATGTAGCTTAGGACACTCTTGCATTAAGAAATAGTGATAAGAAGCACAGCTTGAACCTTCATCCTAGAACAATACTTTAAAAAAGTAGATAAACATAATCTGGTATCTCTTTTCTCTGAAGAGAGTTGACCAACCTCTGGGCCAGTCTTCTCATTCAGACAGGCACTTGTAGACATATATACCCTAAATGGGCAAAACATACAGTGCAGTCCATACTAGTCACACTGTTTAAAGGAATTGGAATAAGGAAATTTCAGATCTTTTATTGCTTTGCCATTTTATATAAGTTGCTTGTAACAAGTTATTTTAACATTAAAATATTAGTCCATTAAGGTTGTTTTATTTTGGGATTGAGCCAAGATGGTGGATTAGGGGCAGCCACCCAGATGAACACTTCCAACATCCCTTCCAAACAACTTTAACAGAATACTTCAAATAAAATTTTGAAATATTAGAGGCAATAAAAGATGAGAATGAGCCATTTGTCTAGTCTAATAAAACTGAAGAGATTCATATAAGTCTATGACACAGGTATAGAGGGAGGTCGAAAGTCCATACATGCAATAGCAACAGCTGCAGCAGCAGCATCTCATTCCATAAATGAAAAATAATTGAACAATTGGTCAGATTAGCAACTCTATTGCCATATATATATATTTCTGGGTCACAGTTTCAGGACTGAGAGGAATGCATAGAAAACTTCCAAAACCCAAGAATTAGCTCTGAATATATATATATATATATATATATATATATATATACATATATATATGTATATATATATATAGTCAGTATGAAAAAGCCTAAAGTTTAGAAAAATTCTTCTTTAACCTCAGGTGAGGAGAGCTCAACTTTATCATAAAGTTCAAGGTCAAGAAATAGGTTAGAAAAAATGGGAAAACAACAACTACAACAAAATAATTTGAGAATGAAAAGCTACTATAATTGCAGGAAAACCAAGACAGAAATTCAGAAAACAAAGACCATGCTAAAAACATCTATCCAAAAGAAAACCCTAGAAGAATAAGACTCATTGGATCCAAGCCCAATAAAAATTCCTGGAAAAGTTAAAGAAAGCAATGAAAATGATAGAGAAAAAACTTGGGGAAAAAAATGATTGTGATTCACGACAAAAGGGAATTAACAATTTGGTAAAAAATTTTAAAAGACACAAAATACCTGAAGAAAATAATATTTTAAAAAGTAGAATTGGTAAAATGGTAAAAAGAGGCACACAAATTCACTGAAGAAGAGAAACCCTTAAAAAATCAATTAGGGAATAACAAGTTGTAGTATAGGCTTGTGACAGAATACTATTATGATATAACAAATGATTGGATGATTTTAGAAAAACATGAAGAGACTTGCATAAAATAATGGAAAGTGAAGTGATCAGAACCAAGAGAATATTGTATACAGTAAAAGCAATATTGTTCAAAGGAAAACTGTGAATGACTAAGTTATTTTTGAATATTATATATATGCATACATATATATAATATTCAAATCAACTACAAAGGACCAGTAAAGGAAGATGCAATCCACCTCCAGAAAAAGAACTGATAAATAGAAATATGTATTGAATGATTTTATGCACACATATCTATGTTTATTGGTGGTCTTCTTTAAAGTGAGATCAGGAGAGGGGGAAAAATAAATAGTGCACAGCAGAGAACAACATTAACAAAAACTGCAGAAGGCAGCACAGAAAATCAGAGTAGCTTTGAAAAAATATGTAATTTTTATTATACATTTTTTCAAATAAAATAAACAGTATGAAATGGAAATTCATGGTTTCATATTAAATCCTTTTTTGTGTTGTGCTGCATATATGGAAATTTTTTTGGTCTTTTTCAATTTAAATTCAAAAGATTTTCAATCACTAAGCTACATATATTATTTTATCCAGCATAAGGTCAACAAAAGAGGTAAAGGTCCCATATATATAAAAATATCTACATAATTACTTTTTTGTAGTTTTAATAAACTGGAAGTAAAATGGGTGTCGAATTAGAGAATGATGAGACAATTTTGGCAAATGAATACAAGGTGCACCTAAGAGGAAAGACTTTCAGGAGTCAATTACATGAGAAAGGTTTCATGTAGCATCATAATTTTTTTTCTTTCTTTTTGGTTAGATCCAATAAACTATGTGGCCACAGGATGTTGTCTATATTGCAGTAGCTGTGTTCTCTCAGAAGAATTTCTAATCTTTTTTTTCTTCTTCTGTCATGAGTCCCTTTAGCAGTTTGGTGAAGTTAATGGACTCCTCAGAATAATGTTTTTAAATGTATAAAATATATAGGTATAGCAGAAACTGTTTATATTGATATATACTTTAAAAAAAATTAAACATGTTCATAGACCTCAGGTCAAGAGTTCCTATCCTTTGGCTCTAAAGAGTTGTTCAAGTGATAGAGGAAATTCCTGATGTAGAGGAGAAGGTAGAGTTAGAGATTTGCAACTCCAGACAATACCACCACAAAAATATGTGTACCTGAAAGTGGTAGTCAAGACTGATGGCATCTAATTCAAAAAGAAATGGGGGTCATAAGGATTCCTGAGGTCCAAAACTTAGTTTTAAAATGCAATATTCATTATGTTTTATTTTTATTTAGTTTGTTGAATATTTTCCAATGATGTTTTAGTCTTGTTCTGGTGGCACATTGGAGTATTCTGGGCCACATGCAGCCATGATAGTTCACATGAGATACTTCTGTCAATAGAAGTCAGGGAAGAAGAAGGATTTAGGAGAAAGGAAATGGTCGGTAGAGTCAAAATTCAAAGAGAGGTCAGGGAGAATGATTTCTAAGAAAAGATTGAATTTAGCACTTAAGAGATGATTTGTAATTTTGTAATATCAGAGAAACTGAGCCAAGCAGAGATTGGTTTTTAATCTTTAATTTAAGCTAGCTGACTGGATGGGATGCTTGTCCAAAGCATTTGGTGCAGATAAACTGAGGCAGGGAATTTATTTATATAGGATTTTAGTTAACTAAGATTTACAAACAGAATATATAACATGAAACAAAGGCAGATTGGGGGGAGAGAGGGTAAGTAAGGATACTGGGAGAACGGATAAGCCATAATTCCAGGAAAGGATCATAACAATCCTGACAGGATAGGGGTCAAGATAAGAAGGTCAAGCACAGGAGACAGGAGGGAGAATCGTCCTAGCAAGGATTGAGACAGTTTATGACAAAATGGTATGTAAAGGTAGTGAGAGCTTCAAGGTTTTTCCTGGGCTCTTTTTAAAAACTCAATTTCTCGTCCTAATGGCAAGGAAGTAAGAGTGGCTATGATTTTTTTTTAAATCCAGGTCTCAACAATTTCAGATTGGACAGTTTTAATTGATTGTAGGGATGGAAACTAGATTGCAAGGGGATTCAGAAATGGGAAGAGAATTGAAGAAATTAAGTCAATGTGAGTTCTAGTGCTATTTTTGCAAGAATGAAAAATATTTAAACATATTTGTAACAGGCAGAGAAGGAACAATTGCATAGGAAGAATTGAAAATAAGAGAAAGAGGGAAAATTTTTGAAGGGAAAAACTCCTAGAGAAGTCTAAAGATGGGCTTAAAAGTACAAATCAATAAAGTTCACTCTGACAAGAAAAGTTTTCTTCTTGGCATGTTAGCAAAGCATTCAAGAATGGCTGATCACATACAGAGATTTTGAGATGAGAAATAAAGGAAAAGGGAGGGAGCTTGTGTGGGACAGTGAACCCAAATAAAAATCAGAGACTCTCAGAGTAAGAAAAACAAAAAAGGATTTATTATGATCTCCAGAGAAAGGGCAATTCTCAACAGAGCTGTCAATAGAGGAGTGCAAAGTGCAAACTGCAAACATAGGATTATATAGAACCTAACCAGAAGCCTCCACCCCACTCTCTGACCTTTTCTCCCATTGCCTGAAGAGTTCCAATTTACCAAGAGACTAAATATGGACTCCAGAAGATACTTTATCACATTAGGCACTTCAATGCTAATGAAAGGGGGTTGAAGAGAGAGACAGGAGAGAAAGATAATCTAAAATAATTGAATACCTGCAGCTTTTAGCTATAGCTTAACTTGCTATTGCAAGTTGTCACAATTAGGGCAGAAATCAAGGTCATATCCTTATGAAAAGTCTTCACTCAGTTTATCCCAAGTAAGCTCATAATGGATCACTTCTTTTTTTTCCTAGTAAAGAAGCAAAATCTCCTGGTTAGAGGAAAGGGAAAAGATGGGATAAGAGATTTATGTGAAAAGAGAAGTTTTGAAGAGTATGAGACTTTGTGGAGAGTTTGAAAGAGTTATTCATCAAATAATAAAAGGATTGCTTGAAGCAGTAAAGATGTAGTTAAGATTAAATTATATAAATTTGCTTGGTATTCAGTCAGTTCATTTGTGTTACTTCTTCAACAGCATTCAGGAACATAAATATGAAAAGAGTTAGGAGTCTTAGCAGTAGAACATGATTTGAGGTTAGAGGATAATACCTAGTCCAATAGATTAACTATGGCATCAAGTAAGCATAACTATAGATAGGTATCTGATTCAGAAGTGATTCCCCACATTGATAATCTTTTTTTCTTCCTGTTAAGGTAGATGGTAATTACCCATTTTATGTTATGTTATTAAGGATTCACCATACTCATTGCCTTCCCAATTCATTGTTAATGCAAAGGGTGATGTTTCTAAGTAATCTATTAGTCCTTGATCTCTTATTTTTTACTCCCAAATCATTTTTCCAATATATATACATATTTTAACTAACTTTATCTATAGACAACCTTGACATTTATATAACTAAGTCTCAAGGCTAATATTGACTTACTTTGGAGGATAATATTAGGCTATTTGAAGAATTTCTCTATCTCATTACTCTTTTCAAAAGACATTCTGTGCACCTGTGCTCTGGGATGTACATTAGTAAATGTTAAACAACCAGCTCTCTAAAAAAAACATATTGAACTTTTTAAAAAGAATTCATGGAGATTTTTTTTTCATTTTATTTTGTTTTGTCAATGAGGAAAACTGGTGAAAACATATTAATCCTCTATTTTTTTAAACTTTGTGGACTAGTCTTATGCTTTCTCCCCCCCCCCCAGCTTTCTATTTTAAAATATATGCATAGATAGTTTTTGACATTAACCCTTGCAAAACCTTGTGTTCCCAGTTTTTTCTCCCACCCTTCTCCCACCCCCTCCTTTAGACAGCAAGTAACCCAATATATGTTAAACATGTGCCATTTTTTTCCATACATATTTCTGCAATTATCATGTTGCACAAAAAAAATCTGATCAAAAAGGGAAAAAAGCATGAGAAAGAAAACAAAAAATAAGCAGGCAACAAAAAAGGTGAAAATACTATGTTGTGATCCACATTAAGCTCTCATAGTCTTCTTTCTGGATGCAAATGGCTTTCTTCATCACAAGTCTATTGAAATTGGCCTAAATCACCTCAATTCTGAAAAAAGCCAAGTACATCAGAATTCATTATTGCATAATCTTTACAACACACTTTTAAATTTAATCTGCATTAACATTTTTCTTCATTACTTTCCTAAATATGAACACAACAAAAATAATAAAAAGTAATAAATCAAGCTCTGGTTTTTATTGGTTATGAAGGTATAAGACTACACTGAAAACTTAACAATTGACTTTTTTTTAATTTATTTTTTGCTTAGGCAATTAGGATTAAGTGACTTGCCCAGGGTCACATAGCTAGGGAATTAAGTTAAGTGTCTGAAGCCAGATTTGAACTCAGGTCCTCCTGACTTTAGGGCTGGTGCTCTATCCACTGTGCCACCTAGCTGCCCCAACAATTGACTTTCATGATCTGGTACAAAACATCTCCAGTACAAGTGGAATAGGTTAGGTTCACAGGACAAAATACTCAATGACAATTGTAATCTAGTGTTTGATAAACCCAAAGACCCCAGTTTTGGGGATAAAAACTCACTATTTGACAAAAACTGCTGGGATAATTGGAAGCTAGTCTGGAAGAAATTAGGCATTGACCCACACCTAACACCATATACCAAGATAAGGTCAAAATGGATTCATGATCTAGGCATAAAGAATGATATTATAAACAAATTAGAAAAATGTAGTATGGTTTACCTCTCAGACCTGTGCAGGGGGAAGGAATTTGTGACCAAAGAAGAACTAGAGGTCATCATTAATCACAAAATAGATAAGTTTGACTATATCAAATTAAAAAGGTTTTGTACAAACAAAATGAATGCAGACAAGATTAGAAGGGTAGCAGTAAACTGGGAAAATATTGCTACATCCAAAGGTTCTGAGAAAGGCCTCATTTCTAAAATATATAGAGAATTGACTCAAATATATAAGAATTCAAGCCATTCTCCAATTAACAAATGGTCAAAAGATATGAACAGACAATTTTCAGACGAAGAAATTGAAACTATTTCCGGTCACATGAAAAGGTGCTCCAAGTCACTATTGATCAGAGAAATGCAAATTAAGACAACTCTGAGATACCACTACACACCTGTCAGATTGGCTAAAATGACAGGAAATGATAATGATAACTGTTGGAGGGGATGTGGGAAAACTGGGACACTGATACATTGTTGGTGGAACTGTGAACGGATCCAACCATTCTGGAGAGCAATTTGGAGCTATGCTCAAAAAGTTATCAAACAGTGCATACCCTTTGACCCAGCAGTGTTTCTACTGGGCCTATATCCCAAAGAGATTTTAAAGGAGGGAAAGGGACCCACATGTGCAAAAATGTTTGTGGCAGCCCTTTTTGTAGTGGCAAGAAACTGGAAATTGAAAAGATGCCCATCAATTGGAGAATGGCTGAATAAATTATGGTATATGAATGTTATGGAATATTATTGTTCTGTAAGAAATGACCAACAGGAGGATTTCAGAAAGGATTGGAGAGACTTGAATGAACTGATGCTGAGTGAAATCAGCAGAACCAGGAGAACATTATACACAGCAACAAGACTATACGATGATCAATTTTGATGGACGTGGTTCTCTTCAACAATGATGTGATTCAAACCAGTTGTTCTGCAATGAAGATACTCATATACATCCAGAGAGAGGCCTGTGGGAACTGAGAGTGAACCACAACACAGCATTTTAACGCTTTCTGTGAATATTTCCATGCATTTTGTTTTCCTTCTTAGGTTGTTTTTTTCTTCTTCTCTTTCTAGATCTGATGTTTCTTGTGCAGTAAGATAACTGTATAGATATGTTTACATGTATTGTACTTGTCATATAATTTATCCTATCTAGCATGTATTAGATTACCTGTCATCTAGGGGTGGGGGGTGGGGGAAAGGAAAGGAAAAGCTTGGGAAAAAAAAAGTTTTTTTGCAAAGGTCAATGTTGAAAGTTCACTCATATGTTTTGCAAATAAAAAGCTTTATTAAAAAAAAATCTCCAGTACAGCCCTGCCTGTTTTTTGGGTGCTTTTTTTGTTTTTTTTTTGTTTGTTTGTTTTTTACCATGTAGGCATTGTTGCTTATTCTTAGTGCAAGTAAAGTTGATCAGGCATCTCATGAAATGTTATTTCTTTTTCCCTTCGGGCACTTGATGAAATCAACTGTGCTGATTCCTTTATTGGCTTTTCTGTGGAGAACTGGTAAGTTAGCCTTCCATTTTAGTTTGAATTTCTCTATGTCATAGAGTTTCACTGATAGCAAGAGTTCTAAACCTTTTTTTGTGTCATGGACTTCTTTGGAAATCTGGTAAAGGTGAATTGCACATATTTAAGCTATATCAGCTTGCTTGCTGTCTTAGGGAGGAAGGAGGTAAGGGAGGGAAAGAGAAAAATTTGGAACACAAAGTCGTACAAAAAGAATGTTGAAAAATAAAATACTATTAAAAATTTAAAAAAAGAAATGTAGTTAAGGATAAAATAATAAGAGCAAACAACAATAAAGGTGAAGCCTAAAAATTCCTTCTAGAATTACATTTTAATAGCATTAAAATATACAGGATTACCAAGTAATTCAAGATAAGTAAAAAATAAAACCTTTTCAAATCTATTTATTGATCCATGTTTTTAAAAATCACAATTTATGGCAAGAATGTCAGTGTTATTATGACATTCTTCATAATAGCAAAGCTCTAGAGCTGAGAAATACTTCTAGTCCAATCTTACATGAAGACTGAGGGAGCTGCCCAAGGTCATAAGACTACTAAATATCAAAGTCAAAATTTCAATCCAGAACTCTGACTTCTGATACAGTTCTTTTCAATTTACTATTTTGTCCTGTAACCTGTCAATCTCTAAGCAAAGACTTTGCAGGTAGCATGCCAAAATTTTAACTTAAAATTTAAAGAATCTAAAAACTAATTCTTGGTCTTCTCAGTCCCCGATTTGCACCTCTCCACTGCTTTCATTATGGAAACAAGAGGGACATAAACAACCAAACTTCAATTTAAATTTCTCTTTGTTTCATTAGTTGCTGTGGCCAGAAATACCTTCACCCACTGACTAACCTACTACTGAGAAGTATACTCAAGCTTAGAAAAATTGACTTTCAGCAGATATTGTGATTTGTGGGTTAATGCTTAAGCTTTACTGAATTGATTGAGCCTACCAGTTTATTACTCTCTCAACTCTCTTTAAGAACCCAGACTCACTTATACACTACAAAAAGATATAGTAATAAAAAAAGGTTTCAAAATAATCACTTGAATAAGAGTATCATATCCACCCTCCCAAGGCAGCCATTTCTACTGAACCAAAGTATTACTGTTTACTTCTTGCATATCCTTGCAACATTAGGGTTAAATAAATTTTTTTTGTTAACTAATGGCCTATAAGTGCCTTGTTTTTTTTTCCAACATTGAACCAGAATTAACAAGGAACCAGTATCAGACTCATCCTTAAAAGCCTCTCATTACAATATCTTATAGAAATTAAAGTCACAGGGGAACATAAAGACTGACATCTTCAAGTATGATTCTAATAATGATATATTTCCCACTTCACAGAAAAACCACTAAAAAGTTGTATCGTTAGGTGAGCTTCTTTGCTGTAGAGTTAAGATCTAGCAAGACTTTTTTTTCCATTTTTAATTTTATTGATCTTTTGGTTTGTTGTTTGTTTTTAATATCACCTTTATTTCCAAATATATCCCTCCCCATCTCCCACTGAGAAAGCTATTCTTTATAAGAAAAATAAAGAAAAGAAAAAGAAAAGTGTGGGGGGGGGGAACAAAGTAGTTCAGCTAATGTAATCAAGACATCAACAAGTATGACAATACATGTATTATTCTCTACCCATAGTCTCCAGACTCTTCAATGAAGATACATTGGGAAGAAAGAGAGGTGCATTTACAAGAAAACTTGATTGGATCTTTTCTAATCTCAAGATCTTTCCTATTATTATATAAAGCACTTCTCCTGATTCCTGATCCTTATAACCACACAATCTTATTACACAAAAGCTGTTAACTTTTATTATTCTTTCTGTTCATGAAAATTGTCCCATAATTTCTCTAGAAGAGGGGAGCTTGGGATGTATTGTCACATTGGTCAGTGAGACCTTTGGGTAAATATTGGGTGTCTTGTGCTTGAGATCCCTTCTAATTAGGCTTTATTATTATCCTGTGATTGAGGCAATCCAATCTGATTGACATTAGGTCACAGCAAATACAATGAATCAGCCTCTAGGCATATATTTTGACATGCCCCTGACCAAGGTCCTTAAGTATCCCTATAACAATGAAATCACAAGTCTAATCTTAAAAAAAAAAAGTGGGGATTACTATAGATATAATTTGCTTTATATCTATAAAATACCTGGGTTCTAACAAATCATTTATCAGAACAAAATAATTGGGTTACTAGACCCAAAGATATTAGCTAATGGTTTGAGATTAGCTTAAACAGAAGCCTCTCTCCATTCAACATTTTTTCCCAATTGCTTCAATGAGGGCATAGATGGCATGTCTATTACATTTTGGGTTTTATGAATTTCAAAAGAGATATCTCCCAAACAGAACCCTGAATCAAAAGGATAGCAACTAGAAACATTTAGTCTGGAGATGAGAGGACTTATGGGAAACATCTCAAAATATTTGAAGTGGTTTTTATGTAGAACTTGAAGGGCAGAACCAGGATGAATAAGTGGAAGGTACATAGAGGAAGACATAGGTCTGATCAAAGTACAAATTCTTAACAATTAGGGCTGTCTAAAATAAGAATGGGTTGTTCTTACAAGCAAGGATTTTCCCTTAGCAACTCAAGTGTAGTCTGAAGGAATACTTGTGGTGTATGTTGTAGAGGGCATCCTGTTCAGTTATAGCTTGGACTAAAACCTGTAATTTTGGGTCCTCTCATACCATATTTTCCTCCCTTTAAGGTAAGCATTATATACTGCACATGCTCTCTATCAGTCCCGTAAGCCTAGCAGAAAAGGAATAAATTTACATGAACTTTTAGTTTTTTTTTAATTTTTATTAAAGCTTTTTATTCACAAAACATATGCATGGGTAATTTTTCAATGCTGACCCTTGCAAAACCAAATTCCAAATTTTCCCCTCCTTTCACCTTACCCCCTCTCCTAGATGGCAGGTAGTCCAATACATGTTAAATATGTTAAAATATATGTTAAATCCAATATATGTATATATATACATATTTATATAGTTATCTTGCTGTACAAGAAAAAAAACAGATCAAGTAGGAAGAAAAAAAAAACCTGAGAAAGAAAACAAAATGCAAGCAAACAACAACAGAAAGAGTGTAAATGCTATAGTATGGTCCACACTCAGTTCTCACAGTCCTCTCTCTGTGTGTAGATGGCTCTCTTCATCACTGAACAATTGGAACTGGTTTGAATCATCTCATTGTTGAAGAGAGCCATGTCCATCAGAACGATTGTATAGTCTTGTTGTTGCTGTGTATAATGATCTCGTTCTGCTCATTTCACTTAACATCAGTTTGTGTAAGTCTCTCCAGGCCTCTCTGAAATCATCCTGTGGTCATTTCTTATAGAACAGTAATCTTTGCATGGACTCTTTTAGATAATCATCTATTGGCTCTCACAATCACTTCTTGGCTTTCCTAAGAGTTCACAGCCAAATCTTTAATAATACAATCTATAATTTTATGAGATATTAAAATTAGGTACGTAAAGATTCTCTTTTTTATTCTGGGTTTTCCACTTAGATATTCACTTTCCTTGCTAAAGAAAAAGGAGCATGGAGCTTTAATATTTTGGTTTCATTTCTCTCTTTTTAGTTGTTAATATTTGCACTGACTGCCCTAAGTAGTCAAGCTGGCCCTTGCATTTTCTGACTTCAACACAAATATTTATATAACACACAAATATGTTTTTTGCTTGAAATAATTCAAATGTGGGAAATTACCATGGGTTAGCTTACTTTGTAACATTTCCATATGTAATTATACTGTCCCTGTAGGGAACAGAGAAATTGTTGTTGGAGGGAGGCAGGTTATGCTAATTCCAAAAAACTTTCAGGAAATCTGAAGCTTGATATAAATATTGTAAGGAGTCTCTTCTTATTACACATCTCAAGCAACCTATGAATCTTATCTGGAAACTTTCATGCTGGTCAATTAGTTGTTTTGTTTTTTGTTAGAACTTTATATAATATAAAACTCAAAAGTTGAGAAGAAAGGGCCATCTATTTTGATTGTTTTCCTCTGTTATTCAACTTAGTAGTTTTTTCTATTTCTTTTTCAGTTCTGGATTTGTTACTTCATTTCTCTGAATCTGTTTCCTCATCTGTAAAACTGGGATAGTCTACTAGATGGTCTCCCAGTTCCATGTATCTCTCAAATCCTATAATTTCTATCAGCTGGTATTTACATATGCTTCGTCTCTACCTTGCTATCTTCTGCTTTACTCCTAACCATGTCTATCTTGGGAATTATGTAGGAGAATCAAGAAGAATTTTGAGTTACTTTGCAAAAGTTCATAAACAGTTAAAACTAGCCCAATTACTGAATTTATTGGTTGTCTCAGGCCTAAAGACCCATTTATTCAATGCAAGAAAGAAAATTGGTGAGAAGCATAATAAAAGTAAATTTTCAATAAGTTTTCAGGTCATTACTTTTGCAATATACTACAGACATGCTTTTAAGATAAGTAATCTCTTACTGCAGAGCCTAGGAATTTACAGGTATTAAATTATCTGTGCAGAACACACTTATGGTGTTCTAAATTCAATAGAAGCAGAATATTTGTTGCTTGGGAAATTTATAATACCAAAATAGTAACCCAAAGCTATAATGTTCAAAGAAATTGTGCTCCCAAACTCATAATCAGAATTTTACATTTATTGGAAATTGATTGTAGTATAGATTATTATACTTTGCTCTTTAAACAAAAAACAATTTGAATATTTTCATTAAATGAAAAGTATTTTAGATGAAAAGATAATTACATTTTAAAAGGGAGTGGTCTGTTTGGCATAGAGGAAATAAAATTTATAAATTTATGAAGTATTTCTTATTTTAAAAAATTCTATCCAAGGATCTAAACTCATGATTCTTCATAAGAAGGATTGCTTTTAAAGTATAGATATTAGATTCATAAGAAAGGATGAACAGGTGGTTGGATGGATGAATGACAATAATGATTGTGTGGTTTTGTGTGTGTGTGTGTGTTTTTAAACTATGAGAACACATTTAACTTAATCATATTATCCACCAAATAGAAGGTTACAGATCTTGTAATGTAAGCTCTGAAAAAAATTGAGACCATATGATGCAAGCTCTGTTTTTTTTCCCTTCTCCTTTTTATCTCATATCAGGTTAAATTCTATTTCCTCCACTATTCCCTTCTTATTTTTCACACAAAGAGGTAATTCTCATTCTTTTTGGGGGCAAATTCTTCCAAATGCTCAAATGATCACATTACATCCCATCTTCTCTAATAGATTGCTCCCTTTATCTCACTAATCTCCTTCCTGGCTACAAGCATGGTTTCTCATTAGCTCTGATGAGTGCCACATGTGCTTAACCACCCTAATCTCTATTGTTCTCTAGTCTTAAATCCCCAACTGTCCATGGGACATCTTGAACTGGATGTCCTATAAGTTTCTTAAATTCAACATGTCCAAAACTTTAGTCAGTGTCTTTTCCTTCATGCCATCACCTCTTAACAATTTCTGTTTCTTTTAAGGGCTCCTCCAACCTCCCAAGTACCTAGATTCCCAACCTAGATTTATTGATTCTTCATGTTCTCTTCCTCCATCCCCATATGCCATTTATTGCTAAGTACCATTTATACAAACTTCTCAATATCTCTCATAATTGCCTTTTCTCTCTTCTGACACTGCTATCACTCTAGTGCATATCCTCATTCCTTCATATCTGGTCTACTACTGCAATAGCCTTCTGATTCAAGTCTCTCCCAACTCCAATTCATTGTCCTTTCAGGTTAAAAAAAAAAAAAAGAATTTTCCTAAGAAGTAGATCTGACTGTGTCACACACTCCAAATCAATAAATTTTAATCATTTCAAGATCAAATATAAAGCCTTCTGCTGCTGATTCTACCTTTCCACTCTTATACCTTACTTCCTTCAAGTTGTTTTATAATATAGTGACAATAGTCTACTTGCTTTTTCCCAACTCTGAATTTTTTACTGGCTATGCCCCATGCTTGGAATGTTCTTTCCCACTTCTACCTTCTAGTTTCCCTAGTTTTCTTCAAGTTTTAGCTAAAGTCCCACATTCTATAAGAAACTTTTACCAGACCTTCTTAAGTCCAGTACTTTCCCTTAAGCATAACTCCACTTTATCCTGTATATATCTTCTTAGTATATAATTGTTTTCATAGTGATTATTTTTGTTTTGTTTTTCTTTATATCCTCAGACCTTGGATAGTATTTGGCACATAGTAGGCACATAATAAAGCTTGTTGATGAAATAAGCTAACTCTCCTTGTAAATAACTATTTTGCATATGAAATAGTCCTATGGGTTCCTTAGGTTTGTACTTTATATACAAGTGTGATAGACACACACGTCCCAAGCATGTGCCCTTTCATACATGTGAATAATAATCATGATTTGGATTAGGATTATAATACTTGTGTCAAATGTTCTCAATTTGTAACTTTCCCAAGGGGGGGTATAATAACTTCCTGGAAAGTCCAATGCTAGAGCATTTCTTGCCAGTGTATTTGATAAAAATGACTAATTAAAAGGATTTAATTTTGAGCTAATGTGGCTGACTGGTAAGTGTAAACCTACTGGTAGGGCTTGTGACCTATGGTTTTAGATGGATTCTGATTGCTATATTACTTCACATCCAAAATATCTTTTCTGGAAGTACACTGTGAGTGAGATACCCCAGATGCAATATTAACCAGCTAGTTTCAAAATACCAGTAACTAAATTAGACTGATAATTCAGTCTTCCCTTCCCCTTGTCCTTTTTGTTCATTTTCTTGATTCATATAAATAATTCTTTCCATTCTTTTCTATATGATCTATAAGGATTTGGAAACATATATGTGTATACAAACATGTTTATTTATACACACATACATACACTATATATAAAAGTGAGGTATTTTATAATTATGAAATCATCCCCCATTCCCAATCTTAAAAAATTAACAGGAAATAATTCCATAGTAGTAATAAGGATAATTATTGGCTGAAAGAAATCATAATTAGATCCAAAGTATAAATAATAATAAAATAACAAGAATTATTTATTTTTAAATCCCTTTTCTGGAGGAATCTAAAGAAATGTTTAAATAGCATAGTCATTAATGACTTGATACTGAAAATAAAATAAAGTTTCAACTAAGGATTAGGCTTGATTAAAACGATGAGTCCACAACTCCCTGAAGATAATGACTAAGGTCTGAATAAAACACTACAAAGAAGATGTTCAGAATTGTAGAGAATGTTTAAAACTTCTTAAGCCCAACCAAGTATTTTGCACCAGAGATACTTGAGCTAATATCAACTTCAATGAAGTACACAAAAGAGAAGTTATTTCTAAGATAAAGAGTAACCAAAATAATCAACCAATGTAAGGGGGAAAATCAATGCAATCTCAGTGCTTACCCTAACCCCTGAGAGTTATCTAGGCAATGAAAAAAGTGAAATCAAAATTGACTCTTATATACTGAGTGTGGATGTGGAGCTACACCTGAAGTTCCCAACAAATGAACTATGAAAGAACTGCTAAATGTGATTGCTGAGTCAGTGATCTTTGAAAAACTGCACAGAATGAGAGATGTATTATAGGATAAGAAATAGGCAAATATTCCAGTTTTCAAATTTTAATTCCCCAAAGAGAGAAGAATGGAGTCCCTAACTAAAAAAAAACAATAACCTGGATTTTAACATCCATTCTAGATAATAATATTAAAGAGATGGTTTATGAGAATTTAGAAAGGGAAGCGGTGGTCAGCAGAATGGCTACATCAAGAACAGTTGTGGTAGAGTAATTTCATTTCCTTTTTTTGAAAGGGTTAATAGCTTACATAGACATAGGCATAGTAAAACTGTATTCCAACAAGGAATTTTAATTTTTATTATATTTCTGAGCTAAATAGAGCCTGCAGGTAAGCTTATAGTATACATAAGTTAACTTAAATCTAGTTGAATAGTCATATGCAAAGAAAATGATTAATAAAATGATAGTACCCTGGACAGAAGTATCTATTGAAAAAATCTGACTTTATTCTTGGCCCTATTTTGTCCAGCCTTTTTATCAATGACTTGGATGAAAATAAAAATGGGATACATATCACATTTTCTCTGAAGAGTAACTGACATGATGGCTAATAAAATCAGTGTCTAAAAAGCTCTCCATAAGAAAATAATCAATTATAAACCTAGTAAGATGAAATTTGATGAAAACAAATTATTAAATGTTGCACTTGAGTTAAAAAAGCCAATTGAGATCATAGTATCATAAATTCATAGACTTTAAAGATAATCTACTACAACCCTCTTATTTTATGGTAAGTAAACTAAGGCCTTGAGATTTCAAGTAACTTGCTCAAAGTCTTAGGGCAAATTAAGTAGAAAAATGAGGCTCTTGATAGAGATTCTCTAATTTACAACTACTGATTTTTCTATTATATCATACTATCTCTTAGAATGGCTGTGGAGGAGAGAATGGAATAAGCATTTGTATAGTGGCTACTATGTGCTAGATACTATTTTAAGCACTTTTATAAATATTAGCTCACTTAGTCATGAGTGATTATCAAAGACATTAATTATCTCATTTGAGTTTGGTGGAGGAGAAGCAATTTGTCAAAAGTTTATGTACAAAATACTTGGGGTTTTGGAAGACTAAAATATCAATATGGGTCCATAATGTGACATGACATCTAGATTAGCTGAAGTATATATCAAGCATTTCAAAGTTATATAAATGTCAGTATTTTATAAAAAGTATGATATTTAGAACAAAGAAGGTGGTTGTTGTTGCTATTGGTGGTGGTGGTGGTGTTGGGATCAGCTAGGTGGTACAGTGGCTAGAGGCCTGGAATCAGGAAGATTCATCTTTTTTGAGTTCAAATCTGGTCTCAGACATTCACTAGTTGTGTGACTCTGGGCAAATCATTTAACCAAGTTTACTTCAGTTTCCTCATTTGTCAAATGAGCTGGAAAAAATGGTAATTCATTACAGTACTTCTTCCAAGAAAACCCTAGATGGTGTTATGAAGAATATTATAATCAGAATAAGGGAGGTGATAGTGCAATTATATTCTGCCCTAGAGAGACCACATCAGAGATCTTTGACACACAAAAAAGATAACACTGACTTAGAAGTAAAGTATTATCTAATTTCAAGTAAATGACTATTATATGGAAAAGAGATTAATTATACTTGTTATGCTTGGCTCTGTCTGGCAGCTTGTAGTATTTTTCTTTGAGATTGTAGTTCTGTAAAGCAGTGGTCACCAAAACCATTTGGTACTGGATAAGAAATAGAGTAGTGGATCAGTGGAATAGGTTAGGTTCACAGAACAAAATACTCAATGACAATTGTAATCTAGTGTTCGATAAACCCAAAGACCCCAGTTTTTGGGATAAAAACTCACTATTTGACAAAAACTGCTGGGATAATTGGAAACTAGTCTGGAAGAAATTAGGCATTGACCCACACCTAACACCATATACCAAGATAAGGTCAAAATGGATTCATGATCTAGGCATAAAGAATGATATTACAAACAAATTAGAACAATGTAGGATGGTTTACCTCTCAGACCTGTGGAGGGGGAAGGAATTTGTGACCAAAGAAGAACTAGAGGTCATCATTAATCACAAAATAGATAAGTTTGACTATATCAAGTTGAAAAGTTTTTGTACAAACAAAATGAATGCAGACAAGATTAGAAGGGTAGCAGTAAACTGGGAAAATATTTTTACATCCAAAGGTTCTGATAAAGGCCTCATTTCTAAAATATATAGAGAATTGACTCAAATATATAAGAATTCAAGCCATTCTCCAATTAACAAATGGTCAAAAGATATGAACAGACAATTTTCAGACGAAGAAATTGAAACTATTTCCGGTCACATGAAAAGGTGCTCCAAGTCACTATTGATCAGAGAAATGCAAATTAAGACAACTCTGAGATACCACTACACACCTGTCAGATTTGGCTAAAATGACAGGAAATGATAATGATAGCTGTTGGAGGGGATGTGGGAAAACTGGGACACTGATACATTGTTGGTGGAACTGTGAACGGATCCAGCCATTCTGGAGAGCAATTTGGAGCTATGCTCAAAGAGTTATCAAACAGTGCATACCCTTTGACCCAGCAGTGTTTCTACTGGGCCTATATCCCAAAGAGATTTTTAAGGAGGGAAAGGGACCCACATGTGCCAAAATGTTTGTGGCAGCCCTTTTTGTAGTGGCAAGAAACTGGAAATTGAAAAGATGCCCATCAATTGGAGAATGGCTGAATAAATTATGGTATATGAATGTTATGGAATATTATTGTTCTGTAAGAAATGACCAACAGGAGGATTTCAGAGAGGATTGGAGAGACTTGCATGAACTGATGCTGAGTGAAATCAGCAGAACCAGGAGAACATTATACACAGCAACAAGACTATACGATGATCAATTTTGATGGACGTGGTTCTCTTCAACAATGATGTGATTCAAACCAGTTGTGCTGCGATGAAGATAATCATATACATCCAGAGAGAGGCCTGTGGGAACTGAGAGTGAACCACAACACAGCATTTTAACGCTTTCTGTGAATATTTCCATGCATTCTGTTTTCCTTCTTAGGTTGTTTTTTTTCTTCTTCTCTTTCTAGATCTGATGTTTCTTGTGCAGTAAGATAACTGTATAGATATGTTTACATGTATTGTACTTGTCATATAATTTATCCTATCTAGCATGTATTAGATTACCTGTCATCTAGGGGTGGGGGGCGGGGGGAGGGAAAGGAAAAGCTTGGGAAAAAAAAAGTTTTTTTTGCAAAGGTCAATGTTGAAAGGTCACTCATATGTTTTGCAAATAAAAAGCTTTATTTAAAAAAAAAAAAAAGAGAGAGATTGTAGTTCTGGAGTTTTGCAACAATGTTCCTTGGAATTTTCTTTGTAGGATTACTTTCCAAAGGTGAATGATAGATTCTTTCAATGAGTATATTTCCTCCTCTGTTTCTAGAATATCTAGGCAATTTTCCTTGATGATCTCTTGAAGAATGCTATCCAGGCTCTTTTTTATGGTCATGGCCTTCAGGTAGGCCAATAATTTTTTTAAATTGTCTCTTCTGGATCTATTTTCCAGGTCAGTTATTTTTCCAATGAGTTATTTCACATTTTCTTCCATTTTTTTCATTCTTTTTCAATTTGAGTGCTTCTTCAAGTCTCACTGAGTCATTAGCTTCCATTTGCCCCATTTTAGTTTTTAATGTGTGATTTTCTTCAGTTAACTTTTGTATCTCTTTTTCCATTAGGTTAATTCTACTTTTGGAGCTGCTGTTTTCTTCAGTGGACTTTTTTTTTGCATTTGGCCAATTGTATTTTTTTAAGGAATTGCCTTCCTTTTCCAAGCTTTTGAGACTCTCTTGCATACATCTCATTTCTTTTCTCATTTTTTTCTTCTACCTCTTTTATTTGCCTTTTAAAATCTTTTATGTGCTCTTCCAAGAAGCCTCTTTGGGCTTGAGACAAAAAAATGTGATTTCCTCTGTGTATATTTTGTCTTCTTTTGAGTTTAGTCTTCTCTTTCACCATAGTAGCTTTCTATGATCAAGATTTTTTTTCTATTTCTTGCTCATTTTTTCCTTTTCTTTTTGTATTTCCTTTTTTGTTTTACTTTTATGGTTGAGCTCTGCTCCTGGGTTAAAGGGGATTCTGTCCCAAGCTTCTTGTGTAACTCTGGGCCTTGGCTTTGAGCAAAGTTGCCCCTTGTGTTTGCCTGCTCTTTTCAGAAAACAGCCTGATTTCCCAGAGTTTGTCTTCTGAGCTGGGAATGGAGGCTGCCCCACTGGCTTCTTCTGAGCCAGGACCAAAGGTCTCGGTGATTTGCTGTAATTAAGACCTTCTCACTAGCTTTCCCAGAGTCTGTCTGAGCTGGACTGAATACATTTCAACCTAATAAAACTGAACTTTCTTAAAGTTTTTCCAATCTATCTTGAACTGGGGAGTGGTTTCATTCCATTGGACTCTGTTCAGAGGCTTGGTTTCATGTGGTTTTCGAAGGAAACTAGGAGAACTTGATCAGCTTCCTGGCTTTACTCTGCCATCTTGGCTCCACCCGTGCATGATTTTGGGCAACAAATGTAAAAGCAATGGATAAAAGTTCCAAAAAAGCAAATTTTAGTTTAGTATGAAGACAAACTTCCTTACAATTAAAGTGTTCAAAAGTAAAATTGGCTGTAGAAGGAGGTAGTAAGTTTTCCATTGCTAGAGTTATTCAAGTGGATACCGGATAACTACTTGCCAGGGAAATAGGCATAGTTACAAAATGGAACATGTTACAAGATGGACAGATGACCTCTCATTGCAGGTCAGTCTTTAAGGTTTAACAGATCCTTCTGCAAGGCATTTACTTTAGACACAGCCATTTCCTATTAATTACCTTCATTGTCCTATGATCATTCACAAATGATGATAAAACTTGTCAGGAAAATTTGGGAGCCCTTGAGTTCATCTACACAATTTCATAGATAGAACAAATGCACTGAGTTCATTTGATATGAATTTCTTGTTTCATAAACCATTCACTGAAATTTTGCCTTGAAAAGAGAGATCTGGGTAATATTTAATATAAAAGATTCTAATTGGCCCTTTAAGTGATGCTTTTTTTAAATTATTGTTTTCCTTTTTCCATCTTGAATTTTTTCATCTAAATTGATTTTACCCAGAGAAACTTTAGGCATCTATGAATCTGCATATAGTTGCATTAATTGATTGAGGAAATTATTAAATGTGCACTTATGTGACTGAAGGAAAACCCAAAGTTAATCAAGTCATCCTGGGAAGCTGATATGAGCTCAAAACTGTGAAACCACCTGAGCATTTGCAAATAAGATGCCATATCAACAAATTGTTTTGAATGATACGGGTGTGTTCAAAAGTGGAAAAATAAACAAACTACATCCCACTGAGAATATGGTGAACAAAATTAATGAATAACTTTGCATGGAATTAAGAATCTGTCACCAAGATAACACTCAGGAAGCAGTATACAATCAAGCCTTTTGGAGCTGACAGATGGCCTAACGAATGTGTTAGTTCTTCATGTGGTTAGGCCTCAGGCCTGAAAGCAAGGCTAACCACCTTCTAAAGGACATCAACTTTCATTATATCTGATCATTTTGTGGGAAGAGAAGGAAGCTGCATTGAAAAATGGTAAATGTTCTCTGGCATTTAAAAAAAAAAAACAAAAAACTAAATGCTGGTTTTCTGATTAGAACCAAAATGGTTAGCATTTGAAATGAAACAAAAGTCTAAAGTTCCTATTATAGCTGAAACACTATATTTTAAAGTCTTGAGTTCTTGAATGAGGGAAATAAAAGTAGGAATAAAGGAAGAATTTTACATAAGTATGATGGTGGTCATTCTTTCAGAGATATATAGCTAGGGAAGAAACCTTTCAGGTATCAGATAATGTCTGGATCACTTCCAGCGACACATGCACTTTCCTTGGATTTGGGTTTCTTCCAATCACATGAGTGCCCTGACTCCTGGTGGGAAACATGTATACCAGCTCAGTAGTGAAAGATTTATGTTTGAAGATGAGCTAGCAAACTTGTATTAGATCCTTAGTTCCTGTGATAGTGGAAGAGAAGAGCTAAGCCAAATGAAATTGATTAGAGTCCCTTCAATAGACTTTTTTTTAAAGGAATTGGGGTTAAATGATTTGCCCATGATACCCTGAGGCCATATTTGAACTCAGCTCCTCCTGACTATAAGGCCAACTGCCCATGTAGACTTTAAAAAGAGAAACAACTTTCCATCAGTTGAGTGTTTTGGAATTCTTTGAGACCTTCCCTTAGACTTTCATCATGAGGCAAAGGATGCATGTCTTCCCTTCTTTACCCTCAATGGCTATGGTATCTCTTGACGTGTGTCAACAAGAACCTATGTTGTCTGGGTAAACCTGAAATTGGACATTAATTCTCTGGTGGTCTCTTCTGCTTTTTGGTTCCTTTCCTGAGCATATATAATCAAAGGATCATCTTGAGAGGACTGTTCCTAACCTTATAGGAAATTGTGAATTAGAGAGACTGGAAGATCCATGATCTGGATGCTGATGTACCAGAAGAAAGTGATCCCTGAGACAACTTCTTGAAAAATAGGATAACCACTACCAAGAAGAGGGAACCAGGCCTAAACAGATTCTGGAGATTCAAGTAGAAATTACAGAAAAGCAAGTATAGATATGATATAAGAGAAAACTCCCTAATAATAAGTACTATTTAAAAGTGAAATGAGCAGCCTTAGGAGGAAATGGATTTTTCCTCAATGGAGGACTTCAAAGTCTGAATCCCCCTAGTGTGCATTCTTCTTCAGTTAGTATTTGGACTAAATAGCTTCTGATGCTTCTTCTAACTTTGAGATGCTGTGATTTTACAATACAATTTTAATACCTCATTAGGAAATGCATATGCTTCAGACAAATGAAATGAGAAAAATTGACCTAATGCTCAGAATTAAGGAAAACTCCAGAATATCACTGAGTGGGATGGTTCCATATCCAGTGTTCTAATCCATCTAAAAGTTGCATGGAAGCTTTAAGGTACAAATGATGGGGGTGAGGGCAGAAAGAATTTTACATTTTATTTGGGAATATATCTGCCAAGGGAAATTCAGGAACTATATGAGCAAAACTACAGAGTGCTTTCCACACAAATAAAGTCAGATCTAAACAATTGGAAAAATATCAAGTGCTCTTGGATAGGTCGAGCAAATATAATAAAGATGTCAATACTATTTATTTAGTACTATCCAATCAAACTCCCAAGAAATTATAAAGTAAGATCTAAACAATTGGAAAAATATCAAGGGCTCTTGGATAGGTCAAGCAAATATAATAAAGATGACAATACTACCTAATTTATTTACTTAGTGCTAACCAATCAAACTCCCAAGAAATTATTTTACTGACCTAGAAAAAATAACAACAAAATTCATCTGGAAGAACAAAAGGTCAAGAATTTCAAGGGAATTAATGAAAGAAAAAAGCAAATGAAGGTGGCCTACCTGTACCAGATCTAAAACTATATTATAAAGCAGCAGTCATCAAAAACATTTGATACTGGCTAAGACCCCAGATTTTGGGATAAGAATTCACTATTTGACAAAAACTGCTCGGAAAATTGAATACTAATATGGAAGAAACTTGGCATTGACACACACCTAACACCATATACTAAGATAAGGTCCAAATGGATTCATGATCTAGACATAAAGAATATTATAAACAAATTGGAAGAACTCAAATCTGTGGAGAAGGAATTTGTGACCAAAGAAGAACTAGAGATCGTTATTAATCACAAAGTAAATAATGTTGACTATATCAAGTTAAAAAGTTTTCGTACAAACAAAACAAATTCAGACAAGATTACAAGGGAAGCAATAAACTCGGAAAATATTTTTACATTCAAAGGTTCTGATGAAGGCCTTATTTCTAAAATACAGAGAGAATTGACTCAAATTTATAAGAATTCAAGCTATTCTCCAATTGATAAATGGTCAAAGGACATGAGCAGACAATTTTCAGATGAAGAAATTGAAACTATTTCTAGTCATATGAAAAGTTTCTACAAATAACTACTGATCAGAGAAATGCAAATTAAGACTACTCTGAGATACCACTACACACCTGTCAGATTGGCTAAGATGTCAGGAAAAGAAAATGACGAATGTTGGAGGGGATGTGGGAAAACTGGGACACTGATGCATTGTTGGTGGAACTGTGAACGGATCCAGCCATTCTGGAGAGCAATTTGGAACTATGTTCCAAAAGTTATCAAACTGTGCATACCCTTTGACCCAGCAGTGTTTCTATTGGGCCTATATCCCAAAGACATCTTCAAGGAGGGAAAGGGACCTACATGTGCAAAAATGTTTGTGGCAGCCCTTTTTGTTGTGGCAAGAAACTAGAAACTGAATGGATGCCCATCAATTGGAGAATGGTTGAATAAATTATGGTATATGAATGTTATGGAATATTATTGTTCTATAAGAAATGACCAACAAGATGATTTCAGAGAGGCCTGGAGAGACCTACATGAACTGATGCTAAGTGAAATGAGCAGAACCAGGAGATCATTATACACAGCAACAAGACTATACTATGATCAATTCTTATGAACATGGTTCTCTTCAACAATGAGGTGATTCAAACCAGTTCCTATTGTTTAGTGATGAAGAAAGTCATATACATCCAGAGAGAGGCCTGTGGGAACTGAGTGTGGACCACAACATAGCATTTCAACACTTTCTGTGGATGTTTGCTTGCATTTTGTTTTCCTTTTTAAGTTTTTTTTTTCATCTTTTTAGATCCGATTTTTCTTGTGCAGCAAGATAACTGTATAGATATGTATACATATATTGGATTTATCATATATTTTAACATATTTAACATGTATTAGACTACCTTCCATCTAGGAGGGGGGTGAGGGGAAGGAGGGAAAAGTTTGGAACAGAAAATTTTGCAAAGGGCAATGTAGAAAAATTATTCATATGTTCTGTAAATAAAAAGCTTTAATAAACAAAAAAGAATCTTACATTTTCCAGGTAGTCAGGCTTCAGAGGTGGCCTGAAATAGACTAAGAGAAGCTGCAGAGCAGACCAGAGTGGACCTTGTGACACAATTCAATCTTGGGGTCACATACCCATAGATGGAACTAGGAAACAGATTCTGAAAAAGGCTGATAAATGGCACCATTATAGAAACTGTGCAAACTCAAATATCTTAAATTCATCATCTGAGTGCATTTCTGTTTGACATCCAAGAAATTTCCTCCTTGATTTTATCTTTTTTAGACACATCTAGTAATTTTGTTCCTTTTTTTATTTGCCCTAGTTTTTTAGTAAGATTGCTTTTGAAAGCTTCAAGCTTGGCTAATATATCAAGGGGGAAATAAATATACTTGTGGCTGTGTGGAATAGGAAATGCCAGTATTTTAACTGGAGAAAATGAAATTGAAGGAAAATAGGAAGACAAATCAAAAAACAGTCAAACAAGGAATCAGTAAGCATTATTATTTAATTATTAACCTCCTACTATTTGTCAGGAACTGCACTAGGTATAGGTGTACAAAGTCAAAGTGAAACAGGTCCTGCTCTCAAGAAAATTGAATTCTATAGAAAAAGGCAAAACTAAATAACTAATAATCAAATAATTATACATGCGATTATTCATGCATGGTTAACCTTATGCTATTGTTATAAGGTAATTAGTGTCATCCTTGCATCTTGTTATAACATGGAAAATTCATTCCATACTTGAATCTGAACATAAAATGAGAAGGATTTTAATCATAGCCAAGTACCTCACATTATGCTAAAATATGATAATAAATCATCAGTCATTTTTCATTTATGTCTGATTCTTCATGAGTCTTAGTAAAGATACTTGAGTAGCTTGTGATTTTTTTCTCTAGTTTATTTTACAGATGAGGCAACTGAGGTAAACAGAGTTAATTGACTTGCCCAAAGTCACACAGCTAATAAATGTCTAAGGCCAGATTTGAATTCAGAAAGATGAGTCTTCCTCACTCCAAGCCCAATACTTTATACACTGGGCCATCAAGCTGCCTTATATTTTATATATAATTATATCATATGCAAACATATAATTTTAATATTTTGTATTATTTATATTACATATAAATTTATATGATAATGAATCATCCTTCCATTTCAATATCATTATAGTTCTTAACATGATATCAGAGTGCACCAACTGCCTAGTACAGTGCTGGCATATAGTAAGCATTTCATAAATGCTTGTTGAGTTGAATTGATAAGTGGGAGTGAGTCTTGCCAGAAGAGAATTGATCCATGCCATCTTTATTTCCCATATCCTCTGAAAAATTAAATTTGGCAACCCCCTGGGTGCCTAGCAGGTGCTTATGGCGTATGTTATTGTTGCAAAGGAAGAGGAACTTCATTACAATGTGATATTGCAAATGAAAACAGAAGCCATTTCATCCCAGATGGCAAGTTTTAACTGGTGGTGCTCCAGGGAAACTGCTCTGCAATTATCTTGCTTTGGTATGTTTCTGGAAAATGTAGGTTCGGTGTCTCCATATCTTAATAGCAGTGGGTCTCCCAACAGGACTTAGTATATTCCCCATGATGTTGCAATTAAAGTAAAAAGTCATGAAAACCTCACTGGATGTTAAAATAATGCTTATTGGTTTAGAAAGTTTACTTCTTTGACCCTCACAACAAACCTAGGGAGTTCAATAAGGGAGAACTTTCAATGAAGTAGTACAAGTCCTTCTGTGCCAGATTTGCTATGGGATGACATTATTAATATGAACAGTGACAATGAAATGTATTATTATGCTCAAATACTTCTTACTGTAATACATCTAGGATCTAATTAATGTGTCCCCCTCCCCATCTCTGCCTCCTCACTTTCCTAACTCTTCAAATCCCAGACAGATTTTCCTGATCTCCCAGCATTCTAATGTCCCCCTTCTGTTATCTATCTATCTATATCTATATTTCCAGGATATATATATATATTACACAATTGTTTATACATTGTCTTCCCTATTAGGCTATGAGCTTTCTGAAAGCAGGGACTGTCTTTTATCTTTCTTTGTATCCCTTTTCATTAGCACAATGCCTGCTACAGATAGCAGTTCCTCTATGCCTATTTTTCAGCTGTTACTTCTGTTCTTATCCTCCCATCAATTCATTACCAGGGTTCCAACACAATCTTCTAGAGCTTTCATTGCTTTGTCTTGCCATAACAATAACATACATGAGATGGCCATTATTTATACCTCACAGTTTCTGTGTCATTAATCTATCTTCTTTTTTCTCATACATTATTATTATAAATACTTGTTATACATACTGGGGTTGAAAATAGTAATTAAAATGAATAAATGCCAAATCTTGGTAGAAGAGAGAAAAACATTTCATTCTTTCCAAAATGGAAGAGTCAAAACCCAAAATATATTAAGCTTCAATAACCAAGTATGTTTTAGAGATTATAGGCAGGATTCTACAGGGTGTCTTGTCTACAGTCACAAGCACACAATTTTTTAGTGCCAAACTCCAAAGCAAATTTTTCATTTTACACATGAGGATCTCTAAGCAAGGGAACTTCCTTTACCAAAGCAGGTTAACTTTACAGAGTTAACTGAAGTATACAGAAATTAACTAAGTTGTCCAAAGTCAAAATGAATCTTGTAAATGCCAGAAGCAACTTCTGAATCTTAGACTTCTTGATTTAGAGTCTAAGAGCCCACTTCCTATGCTAGATTGCCTCTAAAGACATGAAGAATTTAATTTATGGAATAAAACAAACATTTTTACAACATAGTATAATTTTAAAAGATGATGAAACTTAATTTAATTTAATATGTATAACTTGTTATTTCTTTTAAACATAAAATAATTATCAAGTAAATTTCTTTTTTCCCTTTTGTTTTTTTCCTTTTTCCCTCACCATAGAAATGGCAACCATTATGCACACACACACACACACACACACACACACACACACACACATACGTATAAATATAAAATCATTCTATGTATACTTCTATTCATCAGTTCTTTCTCTGGATGCAGATAACATTTTCGTTCACATGTCTTTTGTAGATAATTTGGGTATTTGTAATAGTCAAAATGACTTATTTAGTCAAGCCCTTAAAACAATATTGCTCTTACAGTATACTGTGTTCTCTTGGTTTTGTTCATTTTGCTCTTCATGATTTTGTGCAAATATTTCCATGTTTTTCTAAGATCATTGAGTTCATTATTTCCTATAACTCAGAAGTATTCCATCACAATCACATACCACAACTTGTTCAGTCATTCCCCAATTGATAAGCATCCCTAAAATTTCCAGTTCTTTACCACCACAGAAAACTGTTATAAATGCTTTAGATTATGTAGGTTCTTTTACTTTTAATTATCTTCATATACCATGGAATCTAGGCTTTTCTCCACCTCTTAGAAATGATATATTCAACTTGATAGAAATTTTTTTTCCCTAAGAATAATAGGATCAGAAACCTGGCCTTTCTTCCCTCATTCCAATGAGTCCTTTGTTTAAAAATCCAAAGCCAAAAGTTGTTTAAAGTCAAACTTTTTGCATCCCTCGAGTAAGGAGTCAAAGACAGAATTAGGATTTTCTAAAGCTACTTGTTTTATTATATTATCCTCCCATATAACAAAAACAATCAAGTAAATCGTACTGACATTAATTATATGTAAAAAATGAATACTCTTTATTGTAACCAAGAAGACCTGAATTCAAATTCAGCTTCAGACAATTAATAGCTTTGTGACCCTCTGGAAGTCACCTAATCTCTTATTGACTCAATTTTCTCAGTTGTAAGTTGGGAAAACATAATAATTCCCTCCTCCTGGAATTGTTCTGAATCTTAAATGAGATAACAATTGTGAAGCACTTAGCACAATGCCTCACACATAAGTCTAGTGACCTAGGTTTTCAACCATTTATTATACAACCATTATTATACTTGAACAAATTACTTAATCTCTTGAACCACAGTTTCCTCATCTATAAGACAGAAATAAAAATACTTGCCTTACCTATTTCACCTGGTTGTTTTGAGGAAAGTATAGACTGCAAAGTGTCCTAGAAATGTGAGCAATTGTCTTAATAACAGCTACAATATAGCATAAAATACTGTATCTCTGCAAAAGCATGATCTGAAAATAATATGCAGCTGATAATTTGCAGCTGCTTTTTAAACCTCATATGCCCCAAGCATGAATTAGTTTACCTTAATTAAGAATTAAAACTTCCTTTCCTCATTACAAGTGAACTCATTTTCCTACTAGTGCAGCTCAATTCAACTCAATAAACATTTGTTTCGTTAAGTTTTTACCTATTTTCATGAAAAAGAAGGATTTCTCTACTTTTGCTCCCTATTGTCATTGGGAGAGCAAGTTTAGCTTGTATATGTAATGATTTGATTAATAATTGAAGTGGTTTAATAAATCAATTCATTTTGAGAGTGAACAGGACCAACAAACCACATCAGAATTATTGAGGATGCTTCCCTTCAAACCTTCCTCTACTCTAGGTCATAAAAGATCCTCACACATTCTGGTTAGTTCAATTTGGAATTCTGGGACTAGTGCAAACTGAGAAGGACTCTAAGTGGCTGCAGGTAAGAGCCAGGCAACCTGAAGCTACATTGAAGTTATTTTTATAATGTATGTATATTACAAGTGCTGAGTATTCTGAAAGGGAAATTAGTGTGTTAAGAGTATTCAAACTGTAGTATCCCTCTCCCACTCTCTGCAGTGCCCCTGCTGTGTCTAGGTATCATGGGCCTTTGACTGGATAGTATTGATAGGAAAGGAAGCTGTGGCAGAGCTGGTCAAGTTTGGAGAGGTGAGAGACTACAGCACCAAGGCAGCAATGGGGTGCTCTTTACTGGAATCAGACACTGAGGCCCATCATCCTGCTCAGTGATGGGCTAAATGCAGTTAACAGAGATCAGAAGTCCCTGACAGTGACTACAAGACTGCCAGGAACAAGGTCCCTGACTCAGATTAAGCCAAGATTGATCCTAAGTCGGAAGTTCCTCTAGTTTCAACACTGTCATTTTAAGACTATTTCTATTGGAAGCATGAGCCAAATATCCTTTAGAAACTGTGTTGCTTACCCACCCAAGGGAAGATTCAAATTTTATTTTCACTGGCTGTCTATCCTTTAGAATGGTCTAACTCCCCATCTCTGCCTCCTCACTTTCCTAACTCTTCAAATCCCAGACAGATTTTCCTGATCTCCCAGCATTCTAATGTCCCCCTTCTGTTATCTATCTATCTATATCTATATTTCCAGGATATATATATATATTACACAATTGTTTATACATTGTCTTCCCTATTAGGCTATGAGCTTTCTGAAAGCAGGGACTGTCTTTTATCTTTCTTTGTATCCCTTTTCATTAGCACAATGCCTGATACATAATCATCACCTAATAACTAAATGTTTATTGACGACCAACACATTTTTCATAACTCCTGTATTCAGGGCACTTCCATGGACTTCTGAGATTTGGAAAGATAGAGGATTTTCAATCCTTTTTAGACATGTTTTTGTTGTTTTTGCTCACAGAGACATGGTAGATGATTTATTCTTTTATTGTGCATTATCTATTAGTCATTATGTACTATTTGTTTATCAATTATATGCTAATGATAAATATGGAAATACACTTAGAAGAATTGAACATGTTTAACCTATACTGGATTACTTGCTTTCTAGGGGTGGAAGTAGGGAGGGAGAAAAATGTGAAACACAGGTTCTTGCAAGAGTGAATATTTAAAATTATCTTTTCATGTATTTTGAAAAATAAAAGTCTATTATTAAAATAAATGAGTAAATTATATGCTAAGAAAGTATCATAGTCAGTATTCAGGTTTGTCTACTGTTTTGGAGAGTCACTTCCATTTTGTCAAAGTCCTGTGATTAGCATTAATTGAAAATATGTAGGTCAAAAAAATGGAGAGTTTTACTAATGGAGGTTCATAACTCATTTTGACTGAGGAAATCCACAAATCCACATTGTTTCCCCATCCCACACTCCAGAAATTCTCTTTACTTTGTATCAGCTCCAGGATTTCAAATGAAACTATTTTTGAACAGATTTGGATCTTTTGTGGTCCACTATCGACAAAGGCTAAAATTGAAGGTTTACTTCTAGGGCTTGAAGAGAAATCAAATTGAATTAGTGCTGTGTTCAGCAAACAGCAGGCACTCAATAAATGTTTTTGTTTATTGTATATTAGTGGGAAAGTTATAAAGGCTTTTGGAGACTCTGCTGCTACTCCTTTACAAGCATATCACTTCAGAGAAACAAAATGGAGTTCTAGTATTCCTGTGCAGTTGTTTCAGTTATGACTGACTCTTGATGATCCCATTTGGGGTTTTCTTGGCAGAGATACTAGATTTGCTTTCTTTTTTATAAGCTCATTTCACAGATGAGGAAACTGAGGCAAACAGGGTTAAGTAACTTGCTCAAGGTCACATGGCTAGTAAGTGTACTGAGGCCAGATATGAATTCAGGCCTTCTTGATTCTAGACATGACCATTGTGCCCCTTAACTGCCCTAGAGATCTGGTACCACATAGTAAAAAAAAAAAAAATACAAGAATACAGATCATGCAAAAAAAGAGAAAATGCCATTCTGCATTTGATTTTGCATTTGAACATATAATGACTAAGGTGAATAGAATTCTGTAAAGCAAATGAATATTCATATGAATTGTATGTGATTTTTAAGACTCTATCACTTCCAAAAGTTCATTCTCTTTTAGATTAATCCATTAGAGGTGGAAGCAAACTAGCACCAGGATACTAGATTTTAGACCTTAGTCATCCCTAATTGCAAATAGTATCTGAAAAACTGGTTTGGAGTCAAACTCCAGATATTCTTGAGTGTGTCTGTGACTATAGTTCCAGGGGGAATAGGCTAAATCAATTTCCACTACAAAGCAATACAATTCAAGGCAATTCACAGTTCTCAATTTCATTTCTTCTTGAATGCGTCCATACATTCATTTACTCACAAACACTTTACAATATATGAACTAGAAACCAAGGTAAAGCAACTTCATATTACTGGTTTCACATGATGTTGCCTAACATTAGGAAAATGTAGGTTTTTATATTATATCCAGTGTAAAAAAAATTAATAAAAATCTATACTGAAAAAATAATCATTTTAGGTAATATTACAGGTGTAATTTCCCAAAATGATTTGCTTGCTGCTGTGAAATGCTTTTAACACTTTAAAAAGTGATGTTTTCATCATTAGGGACTGGTGCTAATATTTGGAAGTGATTTTCTGAACAAAATGACTTTTTTACATATTGTTGTAAAGGATTTGAAAAAAGGAAGGAAATAAGCATTTATTAAGAACTTATTATATGTTAGTTGCTTTAGAAATTTAGAAATAATTAAAATAATGATAGTGAATATTTCTATAGGGTTTACTATATGGCAGTCACTACTCTGAGTACTTTATAATTATTTCATTTTGATTCTCACAATACTGAAAGTTAGGTGCTATTGTTATCCCTATTTGACAAATGAAGAAACTGAGACTGACAGCAGTTCAATGACTTGCCCAGGTTCATGTGGCTAGTAAGTGTCTGAAGCTAGATTTGAACTAACTCCAGGCCCAGTGTTCTAACTGCTATACTACCTAGCTGCCCATAAAGTTAAACTTCTACATCAAGAGCTATTAATGATTTTATTAAAATGGATAACTTCAGTAACAAGTATAAGAAAATAGAAACGAGGGTAACTTTCAGTATCTATTAATGACAATATCTGATCATTCAATGCAGATCATAATGTATGTTTCTTAAAAAGAGATACCATGACATGCCAAATTTTTCCTCATATTCCCCATAATTCATAGAACAATACTTTAACATGGATACTCAATAAATAAATAATGACACTGAAAAACAGCATAACATAGTGAACAGAGTACTAGATTTAGTGTTAGGAAGACCTGAATTCAAATTCTTGACCTGACCAGCAGGTCATCAACGTGGGTCAAGCGAGCAGGACAT
>JAJPUD010001347.1:59234-98111 GCA_023553655.1 Myrmecobius fasciatus
GGGGAGAAGGTTAAAAGGGTCATGGTTTTAAGGTTCAGTCTCTGGCAAATTCTGACTCAGACACTTTGATACTTCATCTCTTTAGCCTCAGACAAGAGTCCCTGAGAGCTGGGAAAAGAAAATTCTTTTTTTTTTTTGTTTATTCTTGTTATATATTGGAAGTAAATGTCCCTTTGTGAAAACAAAACAAAACAAAAACCACCTAATATGATATTAAGTGGTTTAAGGACTTCAATTGCTAGGGTCTCTAAAATGGGAGCAACATAGCTGATAGGGGTTTGAACATATAGCTTAACTAAAAACCTCTTCTTTTGCATAATTTATATTTTAATGCAATGTACAAGTTTGTTATTGTTTCTGAGTCCTTTCAATACTGTCTGACCTTTCATGATCCCATTTGAGGTTTTCTTGGCAAAGATACTGGAGTGGTTTACCATTTCCTTCCTTAGTTCATTTTACAGATGAGGAAACTGAGACAAGCAGGGTTAGGTGACTTGCCCAGTGTCATAGAACTAATGGCTCCGAGGCCAGATTTGAATTCAGAAGGACAACTCTGCCTGATTCTCGCCTGACGCTCTATCCACTCTCCTATCTAGTCATGCAAATTACAAGTTAATTTACTTCAAATCTTTCTATGAGCTACTTACCGAACAATTAACAAGACATAAAAATACTCAAAACTGAGATAAGAAATAGAAGACTTTCAGTTTAATTATTTATTTCCCAGAGTATTAATTGAGAAGGATGTGAATAGAGAATCAGAAACTTAGGTTTATAATATCTGGTAAATAGCAAACAAATTGAATAACAAGAAAAGTCGATCAGCAATTATTTATTGATCTTTCACTATTATTCAACATTTCTCTTTGTTTCTTTTTTCTTTTTTCCTTTCCTACTTTCTTTTTTTCTTTCTCCATTCTTTCCTTCTTTCTTTCTTGCTTGCTTTCTTCCTTATTCCATCCTTCCTTCCTTCTTTCCTTTCTTTCTTTACTGTAAATACAAAACAGGAAAGAAAAAACACTGCTATGTGTACAGCAGAACATGAGAAGATTCAAAATACAAAACAGCAAATTTCTATTTCAAGAAAGCTTGTATAATAAATGCAGCACATTGTGTTCCGAGCTGCCCATCTTTTCTTTGCTTCTTTGTACCAATGACTTCTTGAAAGTGCTTCTTAGTACCTCATTATGGCATGAAGGCAATACCAGCAGAACATAATCTCTGAGTTTGGCATGGCTTTGGGCCTGGCCCAGCAAAGGTCCCTGTATACTGACCAGTCCAAAACTCTGTTGAGTCTTATCAGCACCAAAGTTGGCTATGCACTCATAAACTTTTCCAGCTAAAACAGCTCATCTAGAATTCAGTTCAACTGGACAAACATTTATTAAACATGTTGGGGATGCAAAGAAAAAAAAAATTATTCAACTTCAGTGAGTTTACATTCTAGTAAGGGTGGTAATGGTGGGAGTAGAATACCATATTTCATAGAAGTATTGCCATCATAACCAGGTAATATATACATGTACAGTCTGAAAGTTTTTGAAGAATTAAAGGATACCACTTCTCAGCATTATTAGAGATCATATTGCATAGATTAAAGAGTTATTCATTTGACACAGCCCTTGAAAGTTGACAAAACACACATATCTCCCCTTTTTTTAAAAGGGGAGAGGAGCCTGGGAATTCTAGTGAACATGTATAGCATGCTCAACTGATACAACTCCCAAGTGGTAAAAGCTGGGGAACCAGCTCCCAAAAGGTATGATGATGTATAAAAAAGGAGTCCTGCTCCCCAGCCTGAAGCATGCATAAATATTCTGTCATTGGTTCTGGTTTGCTAACCACATAATGAAGAGGTTGGCTGCTGATAGTTCCATAGGCAAAACTGTGATGTATTGAGAATGCACTGACCATTCGAAACAAGAGAGGTCTTCATTTCAAGTGTTTTTTTATTTCCTATTTTAAGTAAAAGATTATAAAAGGATACATATTGTGAGCTTGAAAAGTCAGGAGAGCAAGCCACCAGATGTGTGAAAGTGGCTCCATGTGGAGTATCCCCAAAGTCTTCATACTTTGGCAAATCCTGCCAGAGCTTGTAAATCACTGACAGTCTTCAAGGATTTTAGGTCACCTCTGAACTAATTTGAGACATCCAAATGAAAGTTTGCTCTTACACCTTGCTTAAAACATGCCAAAAACAAAAACCTACCAAAGACTTTAGTACATGTTATTGTTGTTGCTGTTGTTCATCCTTCCTTGTTGAAGAGAACCAATGACATCAGGAAAGTGATGTCTTGACTTGCAAGTGAGTTGAATGGGAATATTATTAACAACGCATTTACAACCAGATTACAATTCATTCATGATATAGTTCTCTACCACAATTACAAAATTGCCTTTACACAATAGTTCCGAGCTTCAATTTCTTTTATAAATCAGAAATACATATTCCTTGTTACCTCATCTTTCCGTCCACTAAATGTGATATACGGTATATATATAATATGTGTGTGTGTTAAAAAACATATTGTGGTAAATCTTCCCACATTGCCTAAGAGGTCCATGACATAATAAAGATTAAGAACCACTGATACAGAGCAATAATCACCAAAATTACTTGCCATTGGTTAAGAGACAGAAGGGCAGGTCAGTCTTTCAGACTAGATAAACAAAAAACAAAATACAGAAACAGTCAAATACAGACAACCAGTTTTTTAAAAATACAAAAACACTACTGAAAGAAATATTCCCTATTGGACAAAATTGCTAAAAAAAAAAAAAACCAAACAAAACAAAACAAAACAAAGCAAAAAACTAGAAAACAATATAACAGAGTGTTTTTAGACTGGCACTATACATCACATATGACAATAACATTTAAATGGATACATGACCTAAATATAAATATCATATTATTTACAAATCAGAGAATGGAAGATGTAAATTTTGACAGCTATAGCTAGGGAGAGATCCTTAACTATACAAAAAAAAAAATAGAACAGATCATAAAATATACAATGGATAAATTTGATAACATACAATAAGAACTTTTTGTATGAACAAATTAATTGCAAGTACCAAGAAGAAAAATGTTCAAATGAGAAAAATTTTTGTTCCAGCTATCTCTGAAAAAAGAATATGTAAGATGCATGGAAAATTGACATAAATGTTTAAGATCTCTGAGGTGATCAAAGGATATAAAAAACATTTTCCAAAGAAGAATTATAGTGACACAGTGGATAGAGCACTGGCTCTACAGTGAAGAAGATCTGAGCTTAAATCCAGCCTCAGACACTTATTAACTGTGTAATCCTGGGCAAATCATTTAGTTTTTTCATCTTATCTCGGTTTCTTCATTTGTAAAATGAGCTGGAAAAAGAAATGGCAAGCCACTTCCTTATCTTTGCCAAGAAAATCCCAAATGGAGTCACATGAGACATAACTGAAAATGACTAGAGAACAATAATTAAGTCATTTCAAAGTCTTTCTACTGGTTGTAAATCAAAAGCAGCTAGGTGGTTCAGTGGATAGAGTGATGGTCCAGGAGTCATAAAACCTGAGCTCAAATTCAGCTTCTGACACTTAATTTTGTAATCCTGAGCAAGTCATTTAAGCTCTGTTTACCTCAGTTTCTTCAACTGTAAAATGAGGATAATAATAGCATTCAAAATTGGCATGAGGAGAAAATGAGATGATATTTATGATTATTACATACTAGGTACTATATAAATGTTAGTTATTATTATTGTTGTTAGGTACAGAAGGAAAGCAGCAATCCTTTCCTAGATTCAAACATGAACCTGATTTGAGGGAAATATTTAGGTGTAAGAAATTGGAGAATCAATGAAGTATTTTCCTCCTACATTTGGGAATATTTATTCTGACAAAAGTGATAGACAAATGAAGAATTTGATATTAATGGATTAGCAATTTTCTTAATGTTCCTTATTCTACAGGGACAGATGGTGATCCTTCCACATCTTGTTAGTCTAAGTTGTTTTTGTCTGTCTTTTCAAAAATCCCCCATAAAGGATCCACCCAATATGCTGGAAACATTCCTTTGATTCTCTGAAAATTTAAAGGATAGCATGTGGCACTTGTGATGAATATATTATTAAATCTGATCTACTATATTTAAATAACTTTAGCTGCTCCTATCCCATGCCAAAGATTCTTCTTCAGGTTTCTAGATGCTACTGATCAAGGTGCATTTTCTTAAAATATCATGTGAACAAAATATTCTACTACTATCCATAATACCCCTATCTCTAGCAGATGGATAAATTCTAAGGCTTTCAATCACTTTTCAACTCTCTTGAACTACCAAGGATAGAAACTGCTATAAATTGCCTAGAAGAAGAAAATCTCATTTGTTTTTCACAGACATGTAATATATCCATCTGAATGAAAAAAAAAATCACCAAAAACCAAATTGCAATTCCCAAATCTTTAAAATACAACAACTTTATTAATAAATGATGAAAGTTAATCACTTGGAATCTATGGTCCTTTATATTATAGCTGTTTTTACAGTTTTCTGAATTTCCTTTCTCATTTAAGAAGCATTCGGTCATCCCTTAATGAGAGCACAGCACTTATAAAGGTCCTTTTGGGATTAAAAAAAAAAATTCAAACATAAGATCTCCTAACGTTATTGGATCAAAGATCATAGTCTTCATAGTCAAACAGGATTGAATACAAGTCTTCTTGACTACAAATCCAGCATTCTGCCCACTATGATGCAATGCTTTTACATACTTCAACCGACATTAAGCTATGCCAAAACTTCTTGACTGTGGAGATTTTTATACATACTGTGATTTATTTCCATAAATCTCAATCATTAGAGCAATGAAACAGTGAGATGCTAATGACCTTAACTGCTACTAATAATCTACTTTTCTTGAAACTAAAATATTACACATTTATGTTCTAAAGAAGTGTAAGAAAAATACAGACCTGGCGTTGGATTTGGAACTGGAGTTAAAAATACTGTAAATATCACCCAGAAAAAAGGAAGTCCCAGAAAATTAAAGTGGCAGTAAATGAGATTCATTTAAGGCTTCTCCTAAATCCTAAAAAGGATATGGGCAGCTAGATGGCACAGTGGATGCTGTGCTGGTCCTGGAATCTGAAAGATCTGAGTTCAATTTGGGTCTCAGACCCTTATTAGTTTTGTGACTCTGGAGTAGTTACTTTATCCCGTTTGCCTCAGTTTCCTCATCTGTCCAAAGAGTTGAAGAAGTAAATGGCAAACCACACCAATATCTTTGCCAAGAAAATTCCAAATGGGGTTATGAAGAGTCAAACAAGACTGAAATTACTGAACAAGCAACAGAAACAGAGAGTATAGCCCAAATAAGTGGGATAAACAATAGTTATCAGAAGAATTTAGAAGAATAAAAATATAGCATAGATTTCAGTGATAAATAAAAACCTCATGTAGAAAGTAGGACTTATTTGTGCTGACCCTTGGTAAATATAAATAAAAAAGAGAGATATATAGGCAGAAAGAAATAGGAAATAGAGGTAGAGAGAAACAGGAAAGAAACAAAGAAAGGAGGTGGAAAGGGAGAAAAAAAGGAGGGAGAGACAGAGAAGAAAGAAAGAGAAAGGAGAGAGAAAAAGAGACAGAGACAAAGACAGAGGCAAAGAAATAGAGACAGAGAGATGGAGACAGACAGAACACTAAGTAGTATACACCAAGCACTGTGCTAAGCAATGAAGTTGCAAAAACAAGAAAACAAAAATATTCCCTATTCTCAAAATTCTTATATTACATACAAAATGCTTACAAAGGGAGGAAGATAACACAACACATAAAGGATGATGGAAAAAGGAATGAGTAGGTAAAGCTGATATAGTAGTTCTGCTAGAGTAGGTATTCCACCATCATTCATCAATTAGTTGGCCTAGGGGTGGGGTAATTCTCAGCAATTAGCCCATGTAATTAGCCCAAGTTAGCCAATGTAAGTGAGCTGGAACAAAAGTGTATATTGATTATGATGATATGGTAGTTTCAGAAAAGCATTCGTCAGTCACTGAGTTGTAAGTTGTTATGTAGTTGAAGTAAGTTATTATAAAGAGTGAAATAAGGAAAACATCCTCATTAGGGAAGGTAGCATGCGAAAAGGTATAGAAACATCTATTTTGAGGATACTGTGTAGAATGGTTCTGGAGCAGAAGATTCACAGATGGGATGATGAAAAATAACATTGTAAAGGTAATTTGGATCCTGAATATAAATGGCCTTAAATGCTAAGCTGAATTTCATTAACTAAAAATTACATTTATTTAGTAGGATATAAGCTCCTCAGGGACAGAGAGTCTATAACTTTTGAGGGTAAACTCCAGTCCTTAGCACAGTTTCCAGGGTATAGTAGGTGCTTAATATATGCCTAAAAATTGATCATGAATTCATGGATCGTAGATTTAGGTCTCAAGACCCTTAGGCCAATTATATTTTATAGATTAGGAAACTGAGGTCTATCTAGGATAAGCAGTAAGCAACAGAATCCATAATTTAGAATCGGGTTCTCTAACTTTGATTTAGGCAATTTTTTTTTTACTGAACTATGTTTTGTCTACATCTGTGGGAACTTCAGTTTCTCTGACACTCAATTTTACCTCAGCTTTCTTCTCAGCTCACCTGAAAAACTGTTTCATTAATTCTATAAGGATATGCCCTTTCAGATGTTGAAAAATTTGCAGAATGAGACAGATAATAGAGACAAGGTAGTTTCAAATATGACTATATCTTTCTACATTACCTACATTTCTATATTACCCTCAAACCAGTTACAACTTAGCCTTTATAAGATAAAAGTTGAAGATTTGGAAATTGTCTTCGATGGTCATCATAACTTAAAATGAGGTCTCTCATTGAAAAAATCCAATTCTGAACCAAGACAATTTGTAAGAAAGGGATTCAAAGAGAATTTTCAGAAAGAAAATCTCTCTCTACCTTATGCTCAAGAATTGTCAAACCTTAATGCCCCCAAGATTTCTTAAAATTCTGGGCTGTTTTACTGCACTTCTTCAAAGAACACAGCAATATACCAGCTAAGGATTGTAGTTAAGCCTGAAGCTATCAGTGATATATATCAGGACTACTCAGAAAGCAAGCCCAAGGATTCCAGCCAATCAGGAGAGACATCAGTAAACTTCATGAAAATTTATGAAGAGAGAAAAAACATGAGACTTAAGAAACAAGAGTTGTGATTTGCTTTGGTCACATTCACTCCCTATGCATGTGTCTCAGTAGAAAAACTTTTAAATTTATGTTTAGTTTCCCTGAGAGTACAATGTGTACTTGTAAGAAAGTGCCCCTCAGCCATTTGGGGGTAGGTGGTAGGCAGAAGGGTTAATAACTGTGGTTCTTAGTATGCAATTTGAGCCTTTATCATGCTTTTCCTAAGAGTTGATTGTCTTTTTTTTTTTTTTTTTTGCTAACTGTAACGGAAGCTCAAATGCTATTGTAGTAATGATTACTTACTTAGTTCTAGAACCTAAGGTAGGAACTAGCCCCTGAGGATCCAATCTGCAAGTATAAGTTGGGGGAATACGATAGAAAGGATACTATTTTCCTGTTTTCATTCTGTTACCTAGCAGAGAGAGATGATTACTGAATATGAAGGTGAATAACAAGGTTTTACAAATGGCAAAAGGAGAGCAACTCTAGTTTTCTTCTCAGTGGAAAGGCTCAAAGGTCCAGCTGAGCCAATCCTCAGTTGATAAATGGTCAACAGATATATATATATGAAAATAGACAGTTCTCAAGGGAAGAAATCCATGCTATAAATTACCATGTGAAGAAATGCTCCAACTTACCAACAATGAGAGAAATGTAAATTAAATCAGTACTGAACTTCTACCTCATACACTTCATATTGGCAGAGTTGACAGAAATGGAAAATGACAAATGGTAGAAGGGCTACAAGAAAATAGGCACATTGATTAACTGTTGTTGAGCTCTGAGTTGATCAATCCATTCTGAAAAGTTGGAGATATGGAGTTAATAGAAAGTTAGAATTTGGAACTGTGCTCCAAAATTACTAAATTGTGTAAATACTTTGACCCAGTAATCCCACCACAAGAGTATAACTTAAGGAGATAAGACAGAAAAAAAGAAAAGGTACTAAATGTACAAAAATGATCTTTTTGGAGTAACAAAGAACTGTAAACTAAGGAGGTCCCCATCAATTGGGGAAAGACTGAACAAATGTGATGTATGGATATAAATACTGTGCTGAAAACAAAGAAGAGAGGGCTTCAGAGAAATCTGGGGGGAAAATAAGAATAGTAATAGCATTTATATAGAACTTTAAGATCTGAAACGCATTTTACAAATATTATCTTATTTGATTCTCACAACAATCTTGGTAGATAGATGTTGTTATTATTCTCATTTTATACATAAGAAATTTGAAGCAGACAGAGGTCAAGTCTTCCAGGGTTTCATAACTAGTAAGTATCTGAGAACCAATCTGAACTTAGGTCTTGGCCATAGGTCCAGTGTTCTATCTACTGTACCACTTAATCAGTTGAATTTATAAATACTAAAGCAAGCAGAACCAAGTAAACAACTTATACTACATAACTACATACATAAATTACATAACATATACAAACATTATACTACATATACTATATAAGTAAACTGCTTATACTACAATAACAATTTTTGTTTTGGCTGTCTTGATTGAGATCTCAAATTATATGAACCCTTTGATCTCAGAGGCAGATGAATGAGGCAGAAGTGTGAAAAGAGCTCCAGTTTATTATGCAGCACAGCCTTGTTGATATATATTTTTGCAAGCGTGATCAGCACGTGAACAGTAGGCAATCCCCAAATACCATTCAGAGAAGCAGCTCATAGGCTTTTCATTTGCATGATATCTGCCAATGACAGGAGAGCCAATCCAGCCATTCCAGCAACCCGCTCACAAGCAAGAAGCCCTACTTCTTCCCTGCTTATAAGCAATTGCACTGTGACCCTCAGACCGACCCCTTTCCCACATCACACATCATTGTTCTTTGCTCAACAAAGGCATTTCTGCAACGTGGTAGAAAACTTATTGGGCACCAAAGATCAAGGTGGCTTCTGTACTCCCTCTTGGCAGGGTCCCATGCCCTAGCAAACATTGTCAAAACAAATAATTTTAAAAGATTTAAGAACTCTAATCATTGCAATGATCAATCATGATTTCAGAGTTTTTGAAGAGTGCTTCCTTTACATTTTGACAGAGAGGTAAGAGACTAATATGCAGAATGAGACACACATCTCTGAACATGGTCAATATGTGAATTTGTTTTGCTTGATTATGATTATTTAGTACAAAGATTTTGTTTTTCTTTTTCCTCAATGAGGGAGAAAAAAATAAATACTTCATAATTGAAAAAAAGAATTTAATTAAAAAAAAAAGACTCAAAGGAAAGTTCTGTTTCTTTACTCTGTCCCTCAAAGGAAAGAGGAGCCACAGAGGAAGACAAATTCCATGACTTCCTTTGTTAGAGCAACTTTCTTGGAAGATTTCATTTTTAAGCCTCTAGAGTTGTGGTAGAGGTAAGGAAATGTGAATGAGGACATAATACTCGTTTAGGAATGGGATTGATTTTCTTTGTCATTACTATTCATTAATATCCATATCAATATGTCCGACTATTTCAAAATTGTTCATTGCCTGTGCCATGCTAGCTAACTTCAAATATTACCAGTTTTCAAACAAAGTGATGGCTAGTGAGCCAGAAGAACAGATTACCATTATAACACTCCACAATTTGAATTGGGGTCTGTGAGTGTGACAGCCCATAACTGATGAGCCCCATGACAATATTTATCTTGACTGCTTGAACTTTAATACTGAATAGTTGAAAATTTTTGGTAAGTAATAGATTTAAAATCTGGTTGGTAGAGTCTAAGGCCAAACAGTTTAATCAGAATTGCCATAAGAGGTAATATTATGCTGCCCACAGATAGCATTATGGTTCACAAAGTATTCTACGCCATGGTGGAGGAAAGCTGTCTTAGAAACCCAGATAAGAGTCCTTCAAGAGTTGCCAACAGTAATTACTTAGTTATGACAAAAAAGTTTTTCACAAAAATTATCTTTGGTTCCTACTGATTATTATGCTATCAGACCCAAAACTTGGATTGATTCAGATATATCTTAGAACAAATAAATGTAAGTGTGTATCAAATATAATTTTAAGGCATTTGTGAAATAGGCAAACTCTAATCTCTTCCAAAGAACAAGTCAGATAGCTTTTGAACTTCAAAGGAAATTTCTGGCAAAGCTATAACCAGAAGGCTCCAAAGTAAATTTCTAAAACTTAGTTATTCCTTCACATGAAAGCAAAGCCTTTAGAATTCCATGGAGAAATTACATTTATTTTAAAAATGAATTTTGAAGTTTAGAAATAAAAATATGCAAATGGTTTCTCAGAACAGAAAAAAGATAGACAGTCCCTATCATACTAATGGCTTGTGCTCCCAAAGTTTCTACGTTAATAACAGCTATTTAAAACTCCAAATGAATTTTTTTTGTAGAACTAATGTAACAAATGTTAGTAGTTATATTCCCAAGTTAGCATAGAAGTCTGTTTGACTCATAATGTAACTGAATTCGAGTAATAATAGTACTAGCTTAAGCTCTGGAGCTTTTGAGCAGGGAGGAATGAAGAAAATTTTGAAATATGTAAAATTTATCTTTGCCACCCTTCCACCTACCTTTTTATATACCATTCTTCTATATCCTAGCCTTCCTTTTTTCTCCTAAGGATCCTGGGGCCTACATCTGTCCTAAATTCAATGGTAAAATATCTAATCCAGGCCTGCCTTATCTCAGCAGGTATTCCATGCTCTAAAATTTATCTCCTTCCTTTTTTATTTTCCCAGACTCCCCTCCCCTATCAGAAGTCTCAGTACTTGTGTACCTGATTTCAGATAGGTATTAAGAAAGAACTATGTAACTGAACTAATTTAGACTAATGTGTATATGTTTGATAACCCAGTAACTAATTAGAAAAAGTAATATTTTTAAATGAAGAAAAATAAATTCAAAGAAATCAAATCACCAATTTTGTAGTATTTTAGCCAGTTCAACAGAAGAGATATCACAGTGCTAGATTAGGAATCAGGAAGATCTGAGTTCAAATGTGGCCTTAGACACTTACTAGCTGTGTGACCTTAGACAAGTCACAATGTCTGTCTGTCTTCGTTTTCTCAACTATAAAATGGGGATAATAATAGTATCTTCCTCTAAGAGTTGTTTTGAAGAGAAAATGAAAAAATTATAAACCACGATCCCAGGTGCAGGTATATAAATGCTGCCTATTATTAATATAACACATGGATAAGAATTGCCAAGTATTATACCTGAGGACAGCCAGGTCTTACCTCCTCCTGAGCTTCGGTGCGCATCCGGACACGACCTGTGTATTCCCCAAGGAGAGTCATAAGTCAGAAGAAGATGAAATCAAGATGCTCTTTATTGAGGCACTTTCCTCAGCCAGCCTACTCCACCGTCTTTAGTCCCTCCTTTTATCCCCTTTGCCCACCCAATTTTTAGGAATCAACTTTGTGTTGACATGAGGAAGTCAGAAAGATAGTGGAGCTCACATCCTGATCACAGAGCACACCTCAGGGCAAGCCTGGTTTTTAGATCGCTTTGAATTGCTCTTTTATCTGAGCCATTGTCAGTAATCTCAGCAAGTCACAGGGTCTCATGTTTGTCAAGGGAACTGCACACAATACCTTCTTATCCTCAAATCAAGACAAACTTCTTATCAGGGTCCCCGACTTTTGGGGCCCTAACAAAGAATTATCTAAGTGTGTATGAAGGACTATAATTGGTACAGTACTGGACTCACAGATCTATCAAAGTAAATAATAAAATAAAAATCCAACTATACAGGCAAAGCTATTTGGGACAGTGAGGTAACACCACCCCTAACCAAAAGTCATCTACTGGTATAAGCTTCCCTTTCTCTGCTTCTCAACCCATAGTTTCTTTAAAAGCATAGATTTTTATCTCAAAATTCTCAAAGCAGTGAAAACTCCTTTGTTGGGAATAAGAGTTGAACTCTTGATAAGTTGAATATTTATAAGTCATGAGTAGCATTCTAATAAGAGAGCTAGATGGCTCAGTGGATAAAATGCTGAATCTGGAGCCAGTAACAAGTTTTCAAATCTAGCTTCCAACACTCACTAGCTATGTGACTAACTAATAACCTTGTTTGCCTCTGTTTCCTCACCTGCCAAATGAAATGGAGAAGAAAATGAAAAATTACTTCTGTATCTTTGTCAAAAGAAAATCCTAAATGGGGTCACATTGACTGAATATGACTAGAATTGACTGAACAACAAGAATCATGCTAACCATGGTGAAAAGGATATTGGCCTAGGAAGAAAAAGATATGTTTTCTACTTGTGAGTTTGCCAACAACAATTGGAGTGACAACTTCTTTAGACAATTTTTTACTTAATTTATAAAACAAGAATAGAAAGATTGAATTTAACTTAAGTTCAAAAAAGACCAGATAGGCAACAGTTGAGCAATAAAAATAGTGAGACAATAGAGACTCCAGTGAAATAAAAATAACAAATTATATCCCAGAAGGGAAGAGAGAAGATTGGTTCAATTTAGAGCCATTCTTCAGTTTTCAGAAGTTCATGAAGATTAAAAATGGTAAGAGAAACTAATAAGGACAGTTAAGAAAATAAGATTGATAATCTCATTTGATTAAAAATTAATTTATGTTTTTAAAAAATACTTAGCTTCTTTTCTGAAAATGAGCATCTCTACTTCATTATAGAAGATGTAAGTTAATCAGTATATCAACATGCATTTCTAAGTGTACATTATGTATGTAGCTTGCTTTATATATATTTGTTTCTATTGTTATCTTCCTCATTAGATTGTAAGCTCCTTGAGGTCAGAGACTTTCTTTTGTCTCTTTTCCCCTGCTCTAAACTCAGTGTCTGGCATATAGTAGATGTTTAACAAATGTTCATTGGTTTATTGATTGGTAGATAATACAAAGATAAAAGTGAAACAGTCTTTATTCTAAAGAACTTACATTGTATTAGGGGAGACAACATCTACATAGTACATCAAGAATAAATAAGACAGGGGCAGCTAGGTGGCACAGTGGATAGAGTGCCAGACCTGAAGTTAGGAGGACCGGAGTTCAAATCTGCCCTCAGACACTTAATACTTCCTAGCTGTGTGACTCTGGGCAAGTCATTTAACCCCAATTGCCTCAGCAAAATAAATAAATAAATAAGGCAGTTAAAGAGGAAAACTCTTAGCAATTAAGAGGATCAGAAAAATCACTTAGAGTATAGTGCTTAACTGAATCTTTAAGAAAGTAAGAGATTCTCTATTAGGGCAGAAGTTCTTAACTTGGGATCCATGAAGATGTTTGCCTTGTTTTACAATGATAACCCTTTTAATATAATTGATTTCCTCTGTAATCCTATGTATTCTATTTTATGCATTTAAAAATATCATTCTGAGAAAGTGTCTGTGGAATTCACTAGACTGTCAAATGGGGTCCATGCTACAAAACAAAATTAAGAAATCTTTATGGAGGAATGTAAAGGGACAGGTGAATTCCAGATAGGAGGAATAGTTTTTACAAAGGTATGGAGTACAATACAGTGTGTGAGAAATAGTAAGTTATTTTGCCTGACTTGTAGACAGTGAAAAGGGAAATATTTTTAAAATGCATTTGAAAAAATAAATTGGGACTAGGTTGTGAAGAACTTTTTAAAAAAAGAACATTATAGTTTATCTTACAGGTAATGGAGCTACTGGAGTTTATTAAGTAAGAGAGTGAAATGATCAGAACTATGCTTAAGAAAAATCTCTTTGAGGATAAATCAGATTGGGGAAGGGAGAAGAAAGGGGGAGACAAGGCAAATGCTATAGTCTAGATGAGAGCTAATCAGGAACTAAAGAAGAGACATAGCCGGGGGTGTGAGTAGTGAGAAAAGGCAGGTGCTAAAGATATTGTGTAATATAGAAATGGCAAGGTTTGACAACTTATTAGATAACATGGATTGAGAGTGATTGAGGAATCAAGATTAAAAACCTGGGAGACACAATAGATGTTAATGCATAGACAGAAAAAGGGAAATTCAGAGAAGAGTTTTGGGTCTTGAGGGAAAGACCATGAATTTTGTTTTGGACCTTTTGATTCTAACAACTGTCTCTGTTCTATTATATAATTGAAACTTTCTTTTGTTCAGCTTTGCATGGAAAAGAAAAAAACTAAGAGGTACTAGCTTTCTTAAAATTCACCAACATATAACTCCATTTGAAACAATAATGTAAAACATTTAAGAATAAATTAAATTAATCTGAAGAAATAATACTTGATAAATCATATCTGATAAGCTGATACATTACAAGCATTTCAAAATAAATATTGTTCATTTATTTTGCCCAAAACTTTTCTGGCAATTTAACAGAAAAAATTGTTTTCTATCCTTGAAATGATGACTTTAAAGTTTCCAGAAAAAACCCTTGTGTCTCCAAACAATGAGACAGGCCCAGTATGAATCAATGATATACAACTATTCTAGTAGGATACAATAAAACTTTATTTTATTCCTATTGTCCAGGATCCTTCCATTATTACAAAATTTCATTTTATATTCAGTTAAAGAATGTTGTTTCTGAACTATGAATATAGCTTACTTGCAATCAGAAGATTTAAGTTTAAATCTAATCTCTTGTTCTTGTTAGTTGTGTGACCTGGAACAAATTATTTAAACCCAGTGGATCTTGTTTTTTTTTTCACCTGTAAAATGATACAAGTTCTTTCTAGTTTAAAATGACATACTCCTTCCTAATAATGATCACCTCTCAGCCCTCCTAATTCCCTCCTAATACCCTATTTCCTTTTTCAGTAAACAACCCAGCCTTAATTACTTTTTGTCATTTTCTGATAGAGGATGTTTTTGTCTAAGTACAGATGCTATTTATAGATGATGAGATAGTGCCCTGATTGATGTCTCTTTGTATCCTTCTTTGAGGAACTTCTGAGTGTTTTACCTTGTACTATAATTTTTATTGAATACTTTGTGGATTTTGATATCTTAGTGTCTTAGGCTTGAAACTGACTGGCTGGAAACTCAAGAGCTTCAAAAAAAGACAAGAATAATTGCCTGTTAACTACTAGCTGTCAAATCTTTTAGTGAGGAGTCTTTATTTATCATTCAACTTTTCACTACACAAATAAGCAGCTTTTCTAAGAAAAATCTCAATTGGTCGCACTGGCACATACTGTTCAATTCAATTTAATTCAACTGTTATTGAGTTTCTACTATGGGCCCAGAAAAATGAAGGAAAAATAAGATTTCTGCCCTCAAGAAGAGTCTACTAGGAGAAAATGACCAGTACAGAGATAAGGAAATTTTTTGAATATAAATACAAAGTAATTACACTTAAGGTAGAATTCCTAATGGGGTTGTAGGGCTGGAATGGTGAAAGAAAGAAATGAAAAAAGGCTTTATGTAGGAGGGCAGTTAGATGGCACATTATATAGAACACTGGATCAGAATCAGAAGGAATCATCTTTCCAGTTCAAATCTGGCAAACTTTGTTTGCCTCAGTTCCTTGTCTGTAAAATAAGTTGAAGAAAATGACAAACCACTCTATTTTCCTTGCCAAGAAAAACCTCAAATAAGGTCACAAATGGACAACTGAAACAGCTAAAGAACAGAAACAACAGGAAGTACCTCTTGAGCTCAGCCTTGAATGGAGGTAAGGATTCCAAGAAGCAGAGATGAGAATAGAGCTCATTCCAGTCAAACTGTACAAAAGAAAATAGGCCTCCTTTGCATAATTACAAAATCCTGGTTCAACAATAATTGTTAAAGGTTAAACTTGAGATCTGTGGATCTAGCAAAGCTAGTCGATCAACATATAATTGATGAAGTCAAGGTAACAATTACTAGTTCGAAATAAATATATGACAAATTCACAATGGCCATTCTCTTTGCCAAAAGGTAGGCTTATTTAGGAGAAGACAAAAAAAGAGGCAAAATAATAGGTGAAATAGGCACCAGGAATGGCAAATATGAAATAGAGTTGGAAGAGCAATAGGCTTACCAAAGAAAGGAAATTGAAGAATCAATTAAAGGAATATGCCGTGAAGCCTGGATATGCCATTGACTGGCAGTCTCACCAAAGTTAGCTATAGTGAGGAGAAAGATGTCAGTAAAAGGAAGGCACTATGAGGTGGGAGAGAGAGAAAGAGTGCCTCATTGTAGGCTTAGCCCTACAAAGAACTTAGCAAAGAGCTTCATCATGAGCAAATCTTTTATAGGGGAAATACAGTTTTGGGAGTTTCTCAGGGAAACCAGGAAAGTAAAGGTGGGAACTTAGAAGGAAGCAACTAGGAATCAGATAAAATGAACCTGGCAGACCAGGTCCCAGACCTGTCTAAAGATTTGCTAATCAAAATCTCAAGAGTTGTTTAAAGATGCACAGAGGTTGTGAGATAGATAATGCAGGGTGATAAAGAGTTCTATCTTCACAAAATCTCTATAAAAACAGGATAGTCTGGAACTTGGTTATGTCTAATAATATCTGGGGAAAAAATTCTTCCTGACAAGGGAAGAGAGTAAATCCATATCAATAATTAAAGGCTTTGGAAGAACTGCATCTTAATCAACAGGACTAGCCTGGCACAATTCAGGTAGTGAGAAAGTTCAAATCAGCGTTTTATTGTATTTGTGAGCCCATTGATATTTGTATATCCTCTATGGGTACAGATATTCTAACTTTCTTATCTTGTTCCATATTCTAACTTTCTTATCTTGTTCCATATTATCTGTATTCCCAGAAATCTTCCCTAGCAGCTCCACCTGGTCCCAAGATTCTACTTCAATGCTTCTTAACATTTCAAAGATACCAGTAAAGCATTCAGGCTGTGCAACTTTCATCTTCCACTTGCTACATGACCAATCCACTTCCTTTTCAGGTTGTACATATTTGCTAATATCTTTTACACTACTCTTGTTTATGACTCATCATTGGTAATATGCTGGAGCCCATAAGTAACAATTCTATATCTCTCCATTGCCTTTGACGTAACTCGTAATATTGAGTGTTTAGAATTTGTGACCGTCTATGACTCCCAATAATGAAGCAGCTATAGGAGGAAATCTGTAGTAAAAAGGTTTTTTTTTTTTATTTTGGGGGGGGAGTTGAGGATTATTTCTGGGTTTTTGTGATTTTTTGGTGATTATTTTAATAATAGCTTTTTATTTTTTCAAAATACATGCAAAGTTAGTTTTCAAAATTCACCCTTACAAAATCTTGTGTTCCAAAATTTTCTCCCTTCCATCCTATTGGAGTCCAGCTTCAGTGAATACCCAGTGTGAACGAATATCTAAGGCCAGGTGGAAGATATATGCTTTGCAATATTTTTTTATTAATCTGAGGTCTAGGTTTATATACTCTTTAAACTAACTATTACATTATTACTAGCTATTTTAAGGTGACATTATATACTCTCCAGGATTAATGTACAATCCATAATTTGGCATTTCAATATTCACCTTAACTATTAATACCAAGATACTTATTGACACAAAATTGTAAATAGCATAATTGTGATGCTCATCCATACCAACAGAATTGTTGTGACTTTATCAGTACCAAAGAACTAGTTAAAACAGTGTAGTAAATAGCAGAAATTATCATACTAATGTATTTACCTCAGGTATGTCTTTAATTCATTGTTAAGGAGTAAATAGTATAGTTTAAAATGACTTATTCCTGTCACACATATTCTCCATGAAGATTATCCTAAATTTATCAATTCATTGTTATAAATATATTTATATTTCATTATAACTCATTGTTAGGAGATAGTGAACCAATAGTTTGAATCCCTTGTCCTAACAGAGAGCAGGTCTCAAATAATACCTGGACAGGACTCTTGCTATTAGTGGACTTACTCAATATTGGCTCTCTATACCATCCCACCTCTCCCCTCCTCTAGATAGCAAGTAATCCAATATAGATTAAAAATGTGCAATTCTTCTAGTTTGTTATTGTTTTAATACTGCTAGTGAAAAGCTGTAATCTTGTAGACATATAACCTGTATCAGATTGCTTGCTTTCTTGGGAAGAGAGAAGGTCAGAAAGGGAGGAAGAAAAAACTTAGAATACAAAATCTTAGAAAAATGAATGTTGAAAACTATTAGTAAATAAATAAGTAGATAGGTAGATTACATTCACGCATTCATTTATTTATCTATCTTGCTCTCTTCTTCCAGTTCAATGGTGGACCCCAATCACTACCTTTATTTTGTCAAATACTTCTCTATTGGCAGACCATCATTATGGGTTGCCCATCCAATAGAAGTTCTTAAGTTTTTGTTGTTGTTCTTAATTTTTTTTAATCATGAACCACTTTGGCAATCTGATAAAGCTTATAGACTCCTAGAAAAATGCCTTTAAATGTAAAAAAGTAAAAATACATAAGATTAAAATAATGTTATCAAAATATGAAATATATTAGAGACACGTAGGTAGTGCAATGGATAGAGCACTAAGTCTAGAATCAGGAAGACCTTAGTTGAAATCCAGCCCCAGACTCTTACTAGCTTTTGTACTCTGGGCAAGGCCCTTAAACTTTGTCTACCTCAGTTTCCTCATCTGTAAAAATGGGGATAATAATAGTTTTAAGTAATTAGGTGGCATAAAAGCTAGAGCAGTAGAGTTAGAAGAGCTGAGGTAATATCTGGTCTTAAACACTTATAAGTTTCTGACTCTGAATAAGTCATTTAACCTCTGTTTGCCTCAGTTTCTTCAACTATAAATTGGGTTAATTACATCATCTACCTCACAGAGTTGTTGTGAGAATCAAGTGACACAATACTGATGAAATACTAGAGTGTCTGGTACATAGTAGGCATTATAGAAATGCTTATTCCCTTCCACTACTTTAAAAAAAAAGTTCACAAAACATCAGGAAATCTACCCATGCATCTCTTCTAGGCATATGAAGGTAGACCTGATAATAAGCCCATGGAGGGCAATAGCCATTCTATTCTTCAACTATTTTTATGTATATTGTTAGAATAAATCCCCGAAATTCTTTATTTCATTTAAGAGGTTCTCTAATGATCTGGGGTTTAATGTAACATATCCATTGTGATCAGCAAATAAGAATATCTAAAGAATGACACTAACCATAGAGAATACCTCTTCTATTGGTATTAGTCCATTAGTATTTTGTGCTAAGTAGACTTCACAAAGAACTTTGACAAGTACAGATAATCTTTCAATAGGTAATAGTCATGTTATCACAATTATTTTAAGAAGAATATGGCAAATGTATGAGGATAAATAATGCTTCTGTTCAGATCATTTTTGCAATTGACATAAAGCCAAATAATTACAAAAGGGTAGGAGAAAATTCTTTGCTTTTGCTGCTAAGGTTGTGTGTGATTAATGATGTGTGTCTTCCTCTGATATTGTGGTGTCTGTGTACATTACAGTATGTTCCAATCTGGCTAGTCTTTGGGTGTCTTAATAAAACACCTAGAGCTGTGATGATTAGGTGCTATACAAAGATAACCATAGAAGAATAAGTGGATATAGATTCCCCCAAAACTGCTCATCCAAGGAACAAATGGAATTGTAACTGCTTTTATAATTAAAACCAAGGTTAGAATAAAGAATGGAGCAAAGTGAGAGATAGCTAACTACAGTAGCTACAGAATCAAATATAAACTAACATCAAATTGCCCTGAATAAACAAGAGTAAAATACTATATAATAAAAAGGTGAGAATTGAACTAAATGTCTTCCCTAAAATTAAAGTTATAAGAAATAAAAATCTACTGAGATGATTAAACTGGTATATTAAGAATTTGAGAAACTAAATAGGAAAATAAACTCTACCAAGAAAATTATAGATTTTAGTAGAATAAAATAGTGGTTAGATAATACTAAGTAATGCAGCAATTCCCAGTCATTAGATTGAGCACATTTAAGGTGTTTATTTGAGCTTATAAGGATCACACCTTGAGTGCTTAGCCACACATCTAATGAAATGCAGATTTCATGAGTTCTGACATTTCTAGAATTGGCATGTATAATTGTTTAGCTAAGGAATAGAGAATGTACAAATTCATGCGAGAATACTGGTACAAAATCAGAGTCCCATGGTAATTGGGGTTTTTTAAAATTAATTTTAGCAACTTCTCCAAATGAACAATATGCTGAAAAAGGTCTTCATTGGCTTGGGCTTATTACACCTTAATTCAACACATATTTATTGAATACTTACTATGGGTCAAGACAATAGAGACTGAGACAAAATAAAAAGCATCTACCCTCAAGAAAATAATATAAATTATATTTACATAAATAATGAAATTGAGAATATATACCATGAAAATACAAAATAATCTCAGGGCTAAGGTGGAATTTCTGATAGCGTTGGGAAGATAAAGTAAAAGCCTTATGTAGCAAGTAGGATTTGAGTTGAGCATTGAATGGGGATAAGGATTCCAAGAGGCAGAGGTAAGGAAGCAGATCATTCCAGGCATTTTGAACAATCTGTGCAAAGGCAAATAAGCTAGTTAGGATGGAATATAGAGTATATGAGGGGGAGTATAGTGAAATTGGCCTAGAAAAACAGGCTGAAATCAGATGGTAAAGAGCTTTCAGTTCCTCTCTGAACTAATCTAATGAATCTACCCACATGGTAATTCAAAAAGAAATTAGAAATATTTCATTGAAATGTATCTGTTGAGCATATGTTCTCAGTTCTGCCATGGTTGACATATGTTAAGTTTATGAGCTTAGAGCAACCCTTGAAAAACAGTTCCTTGTTCAGAGAATCATTCAAAATCATATTTATTTCAATCAATAAACATTCATTAAGCACTTACTATGTGCCAGGCACTATAAGCACTGAGAATACAAAAAGAGGCAGAAGATATCCCCACCCTCAAAGAACTTACAATCTAATGAGGGAGATAACATGTAAACAAATATATACAAAGCAAGCTCTAAAAAACTAAAAAGGAAATAATAAAAAAGGAGAGCATTTCTTCAGGAACTGCCAGACAGGTACCAACAATAAGTAAGCCTAGCTGAAGCAGTAGTTGCCCTGAGAGACAGCCAAGTGTTAGCATGTATCAATTTGGTTGGGCAATCACCAATTATCACCCTGACCAATAGGTGATGGAGACTACCTGGGAGCTTTGGAGATGTATGTGCTAGTACCATATCTACAACTGCTGAGGGCCCAAAAGAGAAAGTTCTTGTCACTGAAATCTTTGGCATTGTCAAGTTATTCAACATCAGAAGTAGATAATTCTGTCTATAGAAATAATATTAAAGAAGAGTCATTATCACCTACTTTGCCAATTATAACATAGTCTAGGATCTTTCCACATGTTTTTCAGCTAGAAATCTTTCACATGTGGTAGGAGACTCCATTAGAACATCAGGCCATTTATAGCATGGACTGCCTTACTTTTCTTTCCTTTTTTAATTAAAGCTTTTTATTTTTTAAAACATATGAATGGATAATTTTCAACATTCATCCTTGTAAAACCTTGTGTTCCAATTTTTTCCCCTTTTTTCCCCTCACTCCCTCTCCTAGATGGCAGGTAATTCAATATATGTTAAACATGTGCAGTTCTTCTATACATATTTCCACAAATACTGTGCTGTACAAGAAATATCAGATTAAAAAGGGAAAAAATGAGAAAGAAAATAAAATGCAAACAAACAGCAAAAAAGTGAAAATACTATGTTGTAATCCATACTCAATTCCCACAGACCTCTCTCTGGGTACAAATGGCTCTTTTCATTATAAGATCATTGGAATTGGCCTGAATCATCACATTGTTGAGAAAAGCCATCTCCATCAGAATTGATCATCAGATAATCTTGTTGCTGTGTACAGTGATCTCCTAGTTCTGCTCATTTCACTTAGCATCAGTTCATGTAAGTCTCTCCAGGCCTCTCTGAAATCATCTTGCTGATCAATTCTTATAGGAAAATAATATTGTATAACATTCATATGCCATAACTTATTCATCCATTCTTCAGCTTATAGACATCCACTCAGTTTCCAGTTTCTTGCCACTACTAAAAGAGCTGCAACAAACATTTTTGCACATGTGGATCCCTTTCCCTCCTATATGATCTCTTTGGGATACAAGCTCAGTAGAAACACTACTGGATCAAATAGTATGCACAGTTTGATAGCCCTTTGGGCATAGTTCTAAAATGCTCTCCAGAATAGTTGGATAAGTTCACAGTTCTGCCAACAATATATTAGTGCCCCAGTTTTCCCACATCCCCTCCAACATTCATCATTATCTTTTCCTGTCATCTTAGCCAATCTGAGAGGTATGTAGTGCTACCTCAGAGTTGTCTTAATTTGCATTTCTCTGATCAATAGTGATTTAGAGCACCTTTTCATATGACTAGAAATAATTTCAGTTTCTTCATCTGAAAATTGTCTATTCATATCCTTTGACCATTTATCAATTTGAGAATGGCTTGAATTCTTATAAACTTATAAAGTCAATTTTCTATATATTTTAGAAATTAGGCCTTTATCAGAACCCTTGAATGTAAAATTTTTTTCTTAGTTTATTGCTTTCCTTTTAATCTTGTCTGCATTGGTTTTGTTTGTACAAAACTTTTTTAACTTAATATAATAAAAATTATCCACTTTGCATTCAGTAATGTACTTGAGTTCTTTGGCCACAAATTCCTTCCTTCTCCACACATCTGAGAAGTAAACTATCCTTTGGTCTTCTAATTTGCTTATAATATCACTCTTTATGTCTAAATCATGAACCCATTTCAACCTTATCTTGATATATGGTGTTAGGTGTGGGTCAATGCCTAGTTTCTGCCATACTAGTTTCTAATATTCCCAGCAAATTTTACCAAATAATGAGTTCTTATTCCATGTCAAATAATGAATTCTTCTCTCAAAAGCTGGGTTCTTTGGGTTTGTGAAATATTAAAATACTATAGTCATTGAATATTTTGTTCTATAAACCTAACCTATTCTCCTGATTGACTGCTCTGTTTCTTAGCCAGTACCAAATGGTTTTGATGACTGCTGCTTTATAATATAGTTTTAGGTCTGGTACAGCTAGGCCACCTTCATTTGCATTTTTTCATTAATTCCCTGGAAATTTTTTACCTTTTGTTCTTCCAGATGAACTTTGTCATTATTTTTTCCAGCTCTGTAAAATAATTTCTTGGGATGTTTGATTGGTATGGCACCGAATAAGTAGATTAATTTAGGTAGAATTGTCATTTTTATTATATTAGCCACTGGTATTTTTCTAAGAGATTAGATCTGATTTTATTTATGTAAAGTGTTTTGTAATTGTGTTCATATACATCCTGATTTTTTCTTGGCAGATACATTCTGAATTATTTTATATTATCTATAGTTATTTTAAATGGAATTTCTCTTTGTATCTTTTGCTACTAGACTTTGTTGGTAATATATAGAAATGCTGATGATTTATGGGGATTTATTTTGTGTCCTGCAATTGTTGTGAATTATTTCTAAAAAAATTTTAGTTGATTCTCTAGGATTCTTTAAGTATACCATCATATCATCTGCAAAAAGTGATAGTTTGGTTTCCTCATGATCTACTTTAATTCCTTTAATCCCTTTTTCTTCTCTTATTGCCAAAGCTAACATTTCTAATACAATACTGAATATTAATGGTGATAGTGGGCAACATTGTTTCACCCATGATCTTATTGGGAATGGTTCTAGTTTATCCTCATAAAATCTGATGCTTGCTCATAACTTTAAATAGATGATTTGAAGGAAATCCATTTATTTCTTACTTTCTAGTGTTTTTAATAGGAATGGGTGTTGGATTTTGTCAAATACTTTTTCTGCATCTATTGAAATAATGATATGATTTTTGGTAATTTGGTTATTGATGTAGTCAATTATGCTAATAGCTTTCCTAATATAGAACCAGTCCTGCATTCCAGGTATAAATTCTACTTGATCATGGTGTATTTTTTCCTAGGAATAACTTGCTGTGATCTCTTTGCTAATATTTTATTTAAGATTTTTGCATCAATATTCATTAGGGAAATTGTTCTATAATTTTCTTTCTGTTTTGCCTGTATCTGGTTTAGATATTAACATCATGTCTGTGTCATAAAAATAATTTGGTAGGATTCCTTCTTTCTCTATTTTTCCAAATAGTTTGCATAATATTTGAAATTAATTGTTCTTTAAATGGTTGGTAGACTTCACATGTAATCCATCTGGTCCTGGAGATTTTATCTTAGGAAGTTGATTAATAATTTGTTCAAATTCTTTTTCTAAAATGGAACTATTTAAGTAATTTATTTCTTTATCTGTTAATTTGGGCAATCTACATTTTTGTAAATATTCATTCATTTCACTTGTCATAATTATTGGCATACAGGGGGGTAAAATAGCTCCTAATTATTGCTCTAATTTCCTTTTCATTGGTGGAAAGTTCACCCTTTTCATTTTTGATACTAACAATTTGATTTTCTTCTTTCCTTTTTCTAGTTAAATTAACTAAAGGTTTATCTATTTTTTTTTTATAAAACCAGCTCTTAATTTTGTTTTTTAAATTATTTTTAATAAATACATGTTATTTATTCATTTTAAATTTATTTATTTATTTTTAAATAGCTTTTTTTAACTTTCAATTTTATTAATCTCTCCTTTTATTTTTAGAATTTCCAATTTGTTATTTACTTGGGGCTATTTAATTTGTTCTTTGTCTAGCTTTTGTATTTGCATGCTCAATTCATTGATGTTCTCTTTCTCTATTTTATGCAAGTAAGCAAGTAGAGATATAAAACTTCCCCTAAGAACTATTTTGGCCACATCCCGTAAATTTTGGCATGTTGTCTCATTATTTTCATTCTCTTGGATGAAATTATTGATTGTGTCTATGATTTGTTGTTTCACCCACTCATTGTTTAGGATCAGATTATTTTGTTTCCAATTAATTTTTGGTCTATTTTTGCCTGATCCCTTATTAAATGTGATTTTTATTGCATCATGATCTGAAAAAGATGCATTTGCTATTTCTGACTTTCTGCATTTGATTTTTAAAATTTTTATGCCCTAACATATGGTCAATTTTTGTGTAGATTTCACAAACTGCTAAGAAAAACAGTATATTTCTTTGTCTCCAATTTTCTCCAAAAGTCTATCATATCTAAGTTTTCTAAAATTCTATTTATCTCCTTAACTTCTTTTAATTTATTTTATGGTTCAATTTATCTAGTTCTGAGAGAGCAAGGTTGAGACCCCCCACTAAGATAATTTTTCTGTCTATTTCTTCTTATAGCTCTCTTAATTTCTCTAGGAATTTGGGGCATATATGTCTAGTATTTATATTACTTCATTATCTATGGTACTCTTTAGCAAGATATAGTTTCCTTCCCTATCTCTTTTAATTAGATCAAATTTTGCTTTTACTTGATCTGATATCAGAATTGTTACCCCTGTTTTGTTTTGTTTTTTTTACTTCAGCTGAAGCATAATAGATTCTGCTCCAGCCTTTTACCTTTACTTTGTATGAATCACTCTGCTTTAAGTGTGTTTCTTGTAAACAACATATTGTGGGATTCTGGTTTTTAATCCAGTCTATTATCTGCTTCTGTTTTATGAGAGAGTTCATCCCATTCATATTCACGGTTAAAATGACTAATTCTGTATTTCCCATTATCTTATTTTCCCCAAGTTATACTTTTATTTTTCCTTTCCCCCTTTCCCTACTCTCCAGTTTTTTTTTTTTTTTTTTTTTTTTTTGCTTCTGACTACCATCTTCCTCAAATACTCTCCTCTTTTACAGTGTCTCTCCCAATACCTTTCCCCTACTATTTCTGTTTTCCCTTCTTTTGGCTTTCCATTTTCCTTTCCTTTTTCCCCTCCTATTTTCCCAGTGAGACAAGTTTCTCTGTGAAGCCAAATATATCTGATATTCTCTCTTTGAGCCAAATCTGATGAGAGTATGATTCACACAATGTTCATCCCCCTCCCTTCTTTTTTTTTGAACTATAATAGGTCTTTTTTGCCTCTTCATGAGATGTACCTCATTTTACCTCCATTTTCCTCTTCTTCCAGTGCAATCCCCCTTTCACCTCTAGTTTTTTTTTTATATTATTACAATAAAATCAAATTATACCTGCACCCAAATATAGCCATAATAGAGAAACAGCTCTCAAGATATCTTTCCTTTTTACCTTTTTATGTTTCTCTTGGGTTATGTATTTAGAAACCACATTTTCTGTTCAGCTCTGGTCTTTTCATAAGAAATAAATGAAATTTATTTTATACATATGCATATACAGTCACCTGTATCATTGAATATCCATCTTCTTCCCTGAAAGATAATGCCCAATTTTGTTGAGTAGTTGATTCTTGGCTACAATCTCAGTTCCTTTGCCTTTTGGAATATCAGCTTTCAGGCCCTTCAATCCTTTAAAGTGACTATTAGGTCCTGGGTAATCCTGATGGTGGGTCTTCAATATTTGAATTGTTTCTTTCTGGCTGCTTACAATATTTCCTCCTTGATCTGATAATTCTGAAATTTAGTTATGATGTTGCTTGGAATTTTCATTTTGTGGTCTCTTTCAGGAGGTGATCAGTGAATTCTTTCAATGTCTATTTTAACTTCTGGTTCTAGGACATCAGGGGAGTTATCATTGATGATTTCTTTTTTTTTTAATTTATTTTTTTAGCTTTCAAACTTAATTCTCTCTTTTTTTAATTTTATTTTATTTGCAAAACATATATATGGGTAATTCTTCAACATTATCCCTTACAAAGCTTTCTGTTAGAAATTCCCCCCCCCACTCCCTACCCCTCCCCTAGATGGCAGGATATCCACTACATGTTAATTATGTTAAAATAGTTGGCAAATGGAATATATGTATACATATTTCCAAACTTATCATTGTTGTGCAAGGAAAATCATATCTACACAAAAGACATATCAGATAAAGGAAACACAATGTAAGCAAGCATCAATCAAGAGTATGAGAATGTTATGTTGTGGTCCACACTTCACATCTCTCTCTCTGGGTGTATATGGCTTTCTTCAGTGAACAATTGGAAGTGGTTTGAAACATTTCATTGTTGAAGAGAGCCATGTCCATCAGAATTGATTGTCATATAGTATTGTTCTTGCCTTGTATAATGATCTCCTGGTTCTGCTCATTTCACTAAGCATCAGTTCATGCAAGTCTCTCCAGGTCTCTCTGAAATCGTTCTGCTGGTCATTTCTTACAGAACAATAATATTCCATAATATTCATATACCATAATTTATTCAGCCATTCTCCAATTGAAGGGCATCTATTCAGTTTCCAGTTTCTAGCCACTACAAAAAGGGCTGCCACAAACATTCTTGCACATGTGGGGCCCTTTCCTTCCTTTATGATTTCTTTGGTATATAAGCCCAATAGAAATGCTGCTGGGTCAAAGGGTATGCACAGTTTGATAACTTTTTGAGCATAGCTCCAAATTGCTCTCCAGAATGGCTGTATCCGTTCACAGCTCCACCAACAATGCATCATTGATAATTTCTTGACAGATGATGTCTAGGCTCTTTTTTTCATCATGGTTTTCAGAAAGATAATAATTCTTAGATTTTCTCTCCTAGATATATTTTCCAAGTCAATCGTTTTTCTAATGTGGTATTTTACATTTTCTTTTATTTTTTTTCACTTTTTTTGTTTTCTTTGTCTGATTCTTGATGTCTCATTGAGTCATTCATTTCCATTTGTTCAAATTTATTTTTTAATGAATTATTTTCTTCAGTTATCTTTTTTTAGCTCCTTTTACATTTGGCCCATTGAATTTTTAAATGAGTTGTCTTGTTAAATGGATTTTTTCCCCATTTCACAAATTCTGTTTTTCAATGAGTTCTTTTCCTTTTCCATTTTGTCAAATCTATTTTGTAAAGACTTATATGCTTTTTTCATTTCATTAAATCTATTTTGTAAGGAGTTTTCCAAATTCCTTTTCATTTTCTCCTTTTTCCTTTTTCAAATTCTCCTGCAATGTTCTCATTTCCTGTCCCCATTTTTCCTCTAACTCTCTTTTAAAATCCTTTTTGAATTCTTCCAAGAGAGTCTTGTGAGATGGGAACCAAGTTATATCACCCTTTGGAGCTTCATCTGGAGATGATTTGCGTTTAGTGTTCTCAGAGTTTGAGGTCTGCTCTCTTTCTCCATAAAAATTATCTATGGCCAGAGTTCTTTTTTTTTTTTGCTCATTTTTTTCAAGGCTGAGATCTGCACTTAGGGCCAAGAGAAGATTGTCCCAAGCTTCCTCTACAAGCAAGAGTATCTGTGCTGGGTCAGTGCCTATGCTGGGTTGGTGCTGCTGACTTAAGTGTTTGGTGAACATGGCCAAGGGTCACATTATTCTGGGTTTCAGAGGCTCACTATTTGCCTTTTGTATTTGTGTTGGATGTCTCATAGCTAATCTGCTGATCTACTGGTTTATAACTAGGATAGACTAGCCAATGCTGCTGTATTTTGGCTAAGAGTCCTGGAGCACAGATGACACACCAGCCTGAGTCCCTGCACTGCATCAGCACTCAGCCACCTTCCCCCCTTTCTCTCTTCTGCCTGATTGAAAGAGACCATTTCTGAAGTTCTTCCAAATATTTTCTGCTGGAAATCTGTTACACTTCAAATATTTGTGGGTTCTGAAACTCCAAAACCACCAGTTCAGAGGCTTGATCTAGTGTTGATCTGAAGGACATCAGGAAGAGCTCAAATAAAGATGTATCTTCCCTCCACCATCTTGGCTGTGCCCCAACTCTTACTTTTCTATGTGTATCCTCAGTGCATAGTGCATAATAAGTTCTTTGCAACAGCTTTCTTCATTTATTCTTGGAAAAGACCACTACAGAATAATAATACTTATGTTAAGAAGATAGACTGGGAGAGAAGTAGGAGAAAGAAAATTCTGAAAGTTTCAAAATTTGACAATAATATTCCTACATATTTTGCATGATCTTGTTGAGGTGATGACTGATGCATTTTTGAAATTCCCAGAACAAAGAGAAAATTTTGCAAGAAACAACAACAACAACAACAAACAATTCAAATACACTGGAGCTATAATTAGAATAATACAAGATTTATCAGCAGCCACAATAAAAGATCACAGGTCCTGGAAATATGTCTACTGACAATCAAAGGAACTAGGCTTATGGCCAAAAATATCATATCCAGCAAAATTATCTATAATATTGAATGAGAAAAATGGTGTGTATATATATGTGTGTGTATATATATATATATATGTATATATATATATATACCATGAAGGGTATAGCATCCTCCAAAATCTATAAAGATATGAAGGGGGAGGGATGGATAGACAGGGAAGCAAAGTATTTGGGAAGAAAACAGGGGAAGGTTCCAAGGTGTAGGGAGCTTAAATAATAACAAGGCAAGTTAAGAAGCAGAATTCAAGCAGAGTTGGCAAGGATAGGAAAGATATGTGTGTGTTTATATGTGAAGGTGTATTTATATCTATCTACCTATATGTGTGTGTGTATATAAATAAATATATATATATATATATGTATACACAAATATGTCCTTCTTAACTATAGCCTGCTTGGGGTAGTGGGGGGATGAAAGAGAGAGGGGAAGAACAAAGTAAAAAAGGTATGCAGCAGAAAACAAAAGAACAATTTATAAGAAAGTAAAGAAAAGATGGTTTGTAATGAATATATGAAGATGAATATAATTTACTTTCTTGACCTGGTAATTTATTGTTATATATTTTAAATCCTTCCTGATGTTCTCCCGGGCACATGACAATGTTCTCTTTTGTTTTGTTTTATTTTGTTTTGTATTCCTTTTCTGTTTTTCTTTTTTCTTGTTCTGTTTTTCAAAATAAAATTAAAAAAAGAAAACTATCTTTATATTTATTTGGAAAAATAAAATATTATTGAAAATTTTTTTAAAAAGAAAAGAAATGGAGAAACACAAACCTATCCATGTTAATGTTAAATGTCAATAGATTAAAAGCAAAAAACCATAGTAGCATGGATTTCTTAAAAGTCCCAACACCACCAAAGGCTAACAGTTTTCTGCATATAAGAAAAACAATTATAAAGTAAAAGAGTGTGTGAGAGACTCCATAATATACTACACACACACATGTAGACATATATATCTACATATATATGCATACACATACATACATACAAATGTGGTAGAATCAGGTGATTCTAAAAAGAAGCAAAGGTTGAAATCAGGCTTTTGGATAAAGTAAAATGAAATTATATACAGGCATACTTCATTTTGTTGTGGTTTACTTTATTGTACGTCACAGAAATTGAGGTTTGGGGTTTTTTTGTTGCTTTGTTTTGTTTTTGTTTTTAACAAGTTGAAGGTCTGTGGCAAACCTGTTATGAACAAGTCTACCAGTGCCATTTTTCCAAGAGCATATGTTCACATTATGTCTCTGTGTCAAATTTTGGTAATTCTCACAATATTCCAAACTTTTTCATTATTATACCTGTGATGGTAATCTGTGATAATAATCTTTGCTATTACTTTGATTAATTTGATATTGATTATCTGCAAATAAGTAGATTAACTACCTTGAGTTCCTTTAGCTCTTCAATAAACAGGTAACTGAGAAGAGCTATGTGCAAACTAGCTATATTAACTAAGAAGCAGAATGTCTTGACATACCAACAATCTTTTGCAATGATGGAGAGTAAACAGCTGGACATGCAGAAAATCAATAACTCTGAAGCCAATTCAGATTATACCAGCTTTAAAGCCATTTGGTGTTTAAGTACCTTCAAGAGACATCCTTATCTTCAAAGACTTTCCTGACTATAGTTTATGAAAGAATTAACACATCTTGTTTTATAGATTTTTGGAGATAGTCTTATCTCCAGAGATTCCCATAACTTTGATTATAGGAATCTTGGAATATCCTGATTTTACAGATATCTTTTTAACATATCTTGAACCAAGAATGGCTTTTGATTTGTGTATCAAAGGGCCACAGTTCTGATACCTAGAATTCCTCACTCCCACCTCCCCTTGGAGATGGATCTCACTGACTCATTTCTTTCTGAACATATCTTTTTCCTCCAAATTCCTTACCTTCTTTTGCTTAAAAAGTATATGCAGGGATAGTTAGGTGGCACAGTGGATAGAGCACAAGTCCTGAAGTCATGAGGACCTGAGTTCAAATGTGATCTTAGACACTTCAAGCTTCCTAGCATATGACTCTGGGCAAATTACTTAACCCCAATTGCCTCAGGGGAAAAAAGTATATGCACTTTTCCCATTCATTATCTAGCATCCTGTTCAGCACAGGCTGGACAGTACCCATGTGCATGTTTTTCTTTTCTTCTCTGTTTAACAAAACCTTTTTAAAAAATTTCACAAGCATTTTATTCCTCTGGTTTTCTTCTCTTTGGGGAAAAAGGGGATTTAAATCTTTATGGCCTTTGCATTCACCAAGCATCTTCCCCTTTGGAGGAAAGACCTAAATTCCTTCAAAAGGACATTTGCCTCAGTTTATACTATTGTAATTGTTTTGGGGAGCTACCAACTTATAAGATGGAGAAATTAATTGATAAATCTTGTATGTATTTTGACTGCTCTGTTCCCCATCTCTCTCCCTCTCCTTGGGCTTCCCTCTTCCAATAATAGGGACACAGTAATATTGAAAAATATTGCATAGACTTAGTTGATAAAGCAACAGCAGGGTTTGAGAAAACTGACTCCAATTTTGAAAGAAGTTCTACTATAGATAAAATACTATCAAATAATATTGTATGCTACAGATACATATTTCATGTAAAGAAGAATCTATCAATGAGGTAAACTTCATTGTTGTCTTATTTTAAGAAATTGTCGCAGTCACCCTAGACTTCATCAATCACCACCCCACTTAATTAACAGCCATCAACTTAGGAGGCAAGACCCTCCACCAGCAAAAAGACTATGACTCATTCAAGGCCCAGTTGATGGTCACCATTTTTAGCAATAAAACATTTTAAATTAAGGCATATACATTGTTTCTTTAGACATGATGCTATTACACACTTAAAAGGATACAGTATGATATAAACATAACTTTTATATGCACTGGAAAACTAAAAAAATTATCTGACTAGCTTTACTGCCATATTCACTTTATTTCAGTCTGGGATTGAATTCACAACATCTCTGAGGTATGTTTGTTGATAAAGATAAACAAAGAAACAATAAAATTTTAAGATAGACAACAATGAAACAAGAACATTATTAGAATGTATAATACATTTGCTATGTAACTTTTTAAATTAACTTTTTTTCAATTAAGAAACATTCTCTCTCATATCTCATATCAGAAAAAGAAAAGAATATCAAACCTTTTTTAACAAGTAAAAGCCAAGTCAAATCAAAATAACATCCCATCTTGAAAGTATTCAAAAATGTGTACCTTATTCTTGACCTTTCTCTCAGGAGATTCATCTATTAGCCCTTTTGAATTGTGATTGATAATTATATGAATCAGAGTCCTTGAGTTTCTGAAAGTTGTTTTTCTTTACAATGCTATTCTTATTGTGTAAATAGTTCTCCTGATCTGCTCATTTTATTCTGCATCAATTCATAGAAGTCTTCTCAAGTTTATCTGAAACCTTTCTTGATTTGGTTAAGTAAAATAACATTCCATTATATTTATGTTACCTATTTATGTAGCCATTCTCTAATTGATTGATGACCCTTAATTTACAGCTCTTTTCTACCATAAAAAGGACTTCTATAGACAATTTTTATATTCATGCTTCCTTTTCCTCTTCTTCTAATATCTATAGGAAATAGTTCTAGAAATGTTATTGCTGGGTCGAAGAGTATGCACAGTTTAGAGACTGAATGCATAGTTCTAAATTGCTTTTCAGAATGGCTAGATAAATTCAAAGCTTTACCAACAGTGCATTGATACCCATTTTATCAAAGTTTCTCCCATAACTGTTAACTTTCCCTTTTTTGATCATGTTTTCCAACTGATAGGTATGAGATAGAAATTCAGGATGTTAATTTTTCATTTGTCTGAAAGATTATAATTGATTTGTAACATTTCTTTGACATGACAATTTGATTACTTGACTTTCTTTTTTTGATATGGTAAGTAACTTGACAGAATCACACAATAAGTGTCTGATACTGAATTTGAATCCAGGCCTTCCTGACTCCAGGTCCAGCATTCTATCCATTGTGTTAACTACTATTCTTCTTCCCCTACCCTCAACCCCATAGTTATAGTCTTTGTGTTTACTGAACATTGTGCTACTATATGCATCAGTTCATTAGGCACTATTGTGTGCCTAATCAGTCCTACTGATTCATTGATTTCTATTTTTTTTAAGCACTGCAAAATAGTTTAAATTATTTCTGCTTTGCAATACAGTTAAACATCAGGAAATATGAGGTGTTCTTCCTTCTCATTTTTTCCTCATTATTTCCCTTGAGTTTATTGATCTTATTATGTTCCTTCAGATGAATTTTCTTTTTTTTATTTAAAAATGAATAAGGTAAATTTACAAGAGAAGAAATAAAAAGAATGATCAGAATATAATAGAGATATTTATATGCTAACAAAACTAAAAATTGAAATGAGAAGATAATTAGCTAGAAAATACTCAAAAAAAAACAGGAAATAGAGATATTAAACAACTGACTTATCTGTAAATAAAACTTAAGTCTTAAAGGAACTATTAAACAAAAAAATTTCTAGTCTCCAACTGAATTTTGTCAAAAGTTAAAAAAGAAATTAACACCTATCTTGCAATAATAATTCTAAATAATTAAGAAAGGTTAACACTCTATTAAACATTTTTATGAGCCAAATATTGCCCTAATACCTAAATCAGAGAGGAACAAGTCAAAGAAAGAACACTATGGACCAATTGAGCTATTGAATATTGCTACAGAAAATTTCAATAAAATCCTAGTTTTTTTTTTAAAAAGGACAACATTTAATAATGTTTACTGTATGATCTAGTTAGACTTGGAAATTGAAGTGACACAACAATAAAAAGTGGGATAATTAAATATATTAAAAGAAAAAATAGTAAGAAAAAACACAACACATTTTTATATTCATCAATATAACAGAAGCCTTTGTTAAGGAACAGCATTAATGTTTTAAGGTTAAAATGAAATGATTTCCATAAAGTGCCTTACAAATCTTAAAGCACCATAAAAAATGGGCAAAGCCATAAAAGGGTACTTATATGTAATAGAATATATATGTCTGCCCTCAAGACCTTGTTTGTTAGACATGGAGAAATACTTGCTTTCTTAATAAATACAGGAATTAAGCAAGAATTTCCCCTCTCTTCCCACTGTTGCTTGATATATGTCTAGAAATGATAGTGATAAGAATGACAAGAGCAATTAATCAAAGGTATAAATTTCAGTAAAGAATTTATTAAACTATCCCAATTCAGAGATGCATGATGATTTACTTCATCTTTGATATCTTTAGTTAACTATCAGAATGCAGGCTAGGTTGATAGGATCATCAGCATCTGGACAGCACTGATTGCAACCAGGGGAAAATGTTTGATTCAAATTCAATTCAAAGTGGCTACCAAGTAGGATAGAGTATCTGGGAAGTATCCTGCCAGAATAAACCCAGGTCTTGCATGAATACAATTGTAAAACAATTGTCAGAAGCAGAGAAAATAATGAGTATTTATGTGTGCTTATGGGGAAGAGGGGGACAGTGAAAAGTGTAGAAAGTTGAAAGTATTCATTGTATATGGTACAGCTAAAATATAATAAAAATGATGATGCATGGTCAGCTTCAGCATAAACTGACATTACAAAATTAACCTAAGAAGACAATAAACCGTAGTACTAAATGGGGAAAAAAGATTAGCAAACTAATTTTCCATAATTAAATGCAAAAAACTGCTCATTTACTAACATAAATAAATGGTACATTACATTTCTCTATGAAGAGATAATAGCATTTTAAAATTATAGAAATTAGAAACAAAGTGGGTATTCATTGTTGAGAAAGTGGTTGAACAAACTTTGGTAAGTGGATATAATGAAATATTATTGTTAAGAAACAGGAAATATAAAGGATTCAGAGAAACATGGGAAAATTTGCTTGAATTGATGCAGAGTAAAGCAAAGATAACTGGGAAAACAATATACTTGGAATGACTATACTAATATAAATGAAAAGAAAATTAAAATAAAACAAATTACTGTGTAATTGTAATGATTAATCTATATCCTAGAGAAGAAAACATCTTCCTGGAGAAGTAGAGAGATCATGGGTAGTTGTGTTTATTGGTTTAACTTAATTGTTTTTTTTTTTTCTACTACAAGGCAAGGCTCACTAAGTAAGGTATATCAGGAAATGACTGGTATAAAAACATAAAGCATCAATAAAGATTTCTTTAAAATGTAAAAATATCAACAAAACCTCAATACTCACCTCATGAAGCTTATTATACAGCAGGAAAATGTAATATATTTTTTAAAAAACTATAATAGTTGATATGAATTGGAAAGGTAAAACAAAGTGCTATGTTAGCTATAAGAAAAGAAAAATTACCACCAAAGAATATCAAAGAAGAAAAGGAGATGGTATTTTGGACTTTAACTAATGAGTAAAATTTCAACAGATAGAGAGGTGATAGAAGATAACACCTTGACTTCAGGGTCCTCAGAATGTAAATTAATATCCTATATCTAAGATATAGGTAAAAAATAGCTGATAACAATACCCAATAAAACAATTCTCTCCTAAAATATCAATGAATATATTTGGTGCCAGAAATCATTTGTCTTAGCTATCTATCTTAATCAGATAAACTCATGCAATTCAAAAAAAAAAGCATTTAAGAAGCTTCTTCTTAGGGTAGGGAGTCCTGGAGTCACAGATTAAAAACAAAAGATTTTCTGCCCTTAAGAAGCTTATGGACCTCTTAAGAAAAAGAAATGATTGGTTACTTGCCTCGAACAATGTGCATGTGGTTTTAGATGAATTTTTTTCTAACTCTAGAAAAATTGCCATCTTTATTATTATGATAATAAATTGTCTTAGGAAACAAAAGAATAACACAAACATAAACAATATAGGATGTGGTTTGCATATGATCACCATTTGAATTGTCAATAGACCTGGACTGAATTAAACTAATTTTCCTATGACCTTAGGCAACATTTCACTTCCTCTCTAAGTCTTACTCTGCTCACTTATAAAAATGAAATTGATCAAATGGCCTCTACAGAAACTTTCAGGTCTAAATCTATGATCCCAGAGTTGTCTGAGACATATAAGTAACTTGTCTAACATTATATCGTTAGGAAGTATCAGAGGTAGGATTTGAACCTTTGTCTTCCAAGCTCAGAAATCTATCTACCTATCAGGTTGTCTGTACCTCTATGATGGACTTATGATATATAGTTATCTGTAATCCCCTTACTAGACTGATAGCAAGTCTTATGTCATATAAATTGCATACATCACCACAGTGTCTCATTAAAAAATTGGTTTTCGAAGGCCTCATTTCTAAAATATATAGAGAATTGTCTCGAGGGGGTGGAGCCAAGATGGCGGAGTGAAAAGGTGACTCTCTGCGTCGTCCTCCGAACTTCTCTCAAATCAACAATAAAATAAGCCTCTGAACTGATCTTCAAGTCAATGAATCAGGAAATATTTGGATACTGCTTGCAGATATCTCTGAAAAACTTCACATCAGGTTTGTCTAGCTCGGACAGAGGAATAAACAGAGGACTCCGGTGTCAGAGAACTCTGGTGGAGGCTGGAAGTGAGGGTGGGACTCAGCTCAGCTCAGCTCAGACCGGCAAAAAAACTTCAAACTCCAAACTCCAAATTCCAAACACCTGGAGTTTATCTGAGGCACTCGGGACACTGTGCCCTGATTGGGGGCAGGTGTTCTGGCAAACTTGCCTTGTTTAAGGAGTAATTCGGACTTAGTCCTAGCCCCCACCGGCCCAGCACCTTAAATTAATTCTCAGAAGCGCCCTAGGGCAAAATCTTCAGCCGGCTGTTTCAGCTGCTGTTTTTTTTTCCCTACCTTAAAGAGATACCCACACTGTCTAAAAAAAAGAAAAAAGAAAAAAAAAATGAAGAGGCAAAAGAGAGCTCTCACCATAGACAGCTTTTATAAAGAAAAAAAAGAGAAGACCCCAGATCCAGAGGTTCCTTTAGACAAAATTCAAGAGGAAATCAGCAAGGACCATCACTGGTCCCCTTTTCAAAAGGCCTTTCTGGAAGATTGCTTAAAGAACCTAATAAAAGAGCTGGAGGATAAATGGGAAAATAAATTGAAATTAGTGCAAGAAGGATACAATATCTTGCAAGAAGGATATGATGCTCTGCAAAAGAGATATGAAAAAGACACCAATCTATTGAAAAATAAAATTAGTGAAGTGGAAAAAGAGTGCAATGAACAAAAAAATTCAATTGGCCAGTTACAAATGGAGCTTAAAAAGGTAACTGAAGAAAACAACACTTTAAAAATAAGAATTGAACAAATGCAAGTGAATAACTCAATAAGACTTCAAGAATCAGTCAAACATGTAGCGGCAGCGGCGGCAGCAGGCGGAGGAGAAGGAAAGGAGGGCAGGAAGGAAGGAAGGAAGGAGTGTCCCGCCTCGCTACTTGTCTCTACGCTCCCCGGGCTCAGCGGAGCACTCAGCCGGGACCGCGACTCTGCAGGCCTGCGCCACTCACAGGATCGGCCCGGCCGGATGGGCGCCTAAGCCTTGGGCCCCTCAGCGCCCAGGATTGGGGCCGGGGACCCTTTTGCTATTCATTGACAGCACATGAGCAGGATGTTGTCAGGGGGCTTTGGCTACAGCCCTTTCCTTAGCATCACGGATGGGAGCATACCAGGGGCTCGATCTGCTAGTCGAAGGATGCAGGCTGGAGCTGTCTCACCCTTTGGGATGCTGGGAATGACAGGTGGCTTCATGGACATGTTTGGGATGATGAATGATATGATCGGGAATGTGGAGCACATGACAACTGGAGCTAACTGTCAGACCTTTTCATCCTCCACTGTCATCTCTTACTCCAACCTGGGGGATGGTGCTCCCAAAGTCTACCAAGAAACATCTGAGATGCGTTCAGCACCAGGGGGGATCCGGGAGACAAGGAGAACAGTGAGGGACTCTGATAGTGGGCTAGAGCAGATGTCCATTGGGCATCACATCCGAGACAGGGCACACATCCTCCAGCGTTCCCGAAATCACCGAACTGGGGACCAGGAAGAACGGCAGGATTACATCAATTTGGATGAGAGTGATGCAGAAGCATTTGACAACGAGTGGAGGAGAGAGACGTCCCGATACCGGCCTCAGCGCCCCCTGGAATTTCGTCGTCATGAGGCTACTGGGGCGGGTGGGGGGAGAAGGGCTGAGGGACCCCCTCGGCTGGCTATACAGGGCCCTGAGGATTCCCCCTCTCGGCAGTCACGATGCTATGACTGGTGAGGGCCCCCCAGGTCCTCTCATAAGTGTTGGTGGGGAAGGTGTCACAGTTGAGGGATGAAGTCCCTCAGTCATTCCTCTGGCATTTGGAGGAAACCCACTTGTGGCTAATATTTTAGAGTGTGGGAGTGGGGTAAAGAATCCTCTTGGAGCCAATTTTGGTGATAAAGGTCTCAGCTGGTCTAGGAAAGAAAAGAAATTCTCCTAAACTGGAGAGTTAACCACATCCACCAAGACCCTCGTCATCCAGCTTCTGTTTATCCCCCTTCCTTCCTATATGACAAGCTTTCTCTCCCTCCACCCTCTAGGTACAGGCTGTGAGG
>JAJPUD010001347.1:103111-141496 GCA_023553655.1 Myrmecobius fasciatus
TTTTTTTCCCCCTCTAACTCCCAATAAGTACAAGGTCCCTTAGAATAAGTTCTGGGGGTAGGAGCCCCGTTTTCCCCCCAAAGGTCTATCAGTGGCCATTGGATCCTTTCTCATCTCTACCCAGAAGTCCCATGTTTGGGGCTGTGCCCCCTCCCTACCAGCTGGGTATGGGGTGGGTATTGGGTCCTCTTTCCTCTTGTCCTCTTATCCTATGCCCCCATGCGCCCATGCACATGTGTGCACACACAGACACACACACACACTGTCTCTGCATCCCTCTGCCCTCTGTGTGTGTGTGTATGTAACTTGTAACTTTATGGAATAAAGGGGAATGGAAAAGAAAAAAAAAAGAATCAGTCAAACAAAAACAAAAAAATGAAAAATTAGAAGAAAATATGAAATATCTGCTAGGAAAAACAACTGACTTGGAAAATAGATCTAGGAGAGACAATCTAAGGATTATTGGACTTCCTGAAAGCCATGATGAAAAAAAGAATCTAAACACTATCTTCCAGGAAATCCTGAAAGAAAACTGTCCTGAGATTGTAGAATCAAAGGGCAAAATCACCATTGAAAGAATTCACTGATCACCTCCTGAAAGAGACACCAAAATTAAAACCTCAAGGAATATCGTGGCTAAATTTCAGGACTATAGCACCAAGGAAAAGATTCTGGTAGCAGCTAGAAAGAAACAATTCAAATACCGAGGATCAATAATTAGAATCACACAGGATCTGTCAGCCTCCACAATGAAGGATCGAAGGGCCTGGAACCAGATATTCCAAAGGGCAAAGGAACTTGGATTACAGCCAAGAATATCCTATCCAGCTAGAATGAGCATTATCCTCCAGGGAAGAAGATGGTCATTCATTGATATAGGTGAATTTCACTTATTTCTAATGAAAAGACCAGATCTGAACAAGAAATTCGACATCCAAACACAGAACTCAAGAGATGCATAAAAAGGTAAAAAGGAAAGGACTCTTGAGAACTTTATTTCTACTAGGGGGATGCTTAAAGTTTGGGGGTATAATTAACTAGATATTACTTTGATAATATGAAAAAGAACTAGAGGGGGAAAGGTTGTCATACTGGGGAAAAGTGGTAAAAATAAGATCTAAAAAAAAAAAAGGAGGTAAAAACAAGGTAAAATCTTTTGAAGAGGCAAAGAAAACCTAATATAGTTGAGAGAAAGAGGGGAGGGAGATTAGCATTGTGTAAATCTTACTCTCATCAGGTTGGGCTCTAAAAGTGTATATCAGACACTTGATTTCACATAGAAACTTGTCTGTTTCTAGAGGGAAGTGGGAGGGAAAGGAGGAAAAGAAAGGGATAAACTAATAGAAGGGAAAATAGAAAAATCAGGGGAAAGGAGTAAAAACAGGGGGAAGGGATCTAAAGGGTGGAGTATTGTTTGGAGGAGGGGGTCATCAAAAGCAAAGTACTGAGGAGGGGGGAAGGGAGAAAGGGGAAAGGAAAGGGGAAAACATAACTTGGGTAAATAAGATGGCAGGAAATAAAGAATTAGTTATTCTATCTGTGAATGTGAATGGGATGAACTCTCTCATAAAGTGGAAGCAGATATCAGACTGGATTAAAAACCAGAATCCCACAATATGTTGTCTACAAGAAACACATCTAAAACATAGTGACACATATAGGATGAAGGTAAAAGGCTGGAGCAGAAAATATTATGCTTCAGGTGAACAAAAAAAAAGCAGGGGTAGCAATCCTTATCTCAGATCAAGTAAAAGCCAAGATAGATCTAATCAAAAGAGATAAGGAAGGAAACTATATTTTATTAAAGGGTACCATAGATAATGTAGCAATATCTATACTAAATATATATGCACCAAATGCAATAGCACACAAATTCCTAGGGGAGAAATTAAGAGAGATGCAAGAAGAAATAGACAGCCAAACAATACTAGTGGGGGATCTCAACCTTGCTCTCTCAGAATTAGATAAATCAAACCACAAAATAAACAAGAAAGAAACTAGGGAGATAAACCAATTGTTAGAAAAGTTAGATATGATAGATCTATGGAGAAAGTTGAATGGAGACAGTAGGGAGTTTACTTTTTTCTCAGCAGTCCGTGGAACCTATACAAAAATTGATCATGTGTTAGGGCATAAAAACCTCAAAATCAAATGCAGAAAGGCAGAAACAGTAAATGCATCCTTTTCAGATCATGATGCAATAAAAATCACATGCAATATAAGGCCAGGAGAAAATAAACCAAAAGTTAATTGGAAATTAAATAATCTAATCCTGAAGAATGAATGGGTGAAAGAGCAAACCATAGACACAATCAATAATTTCATCCAGGAGAATGACAATAAGGAGACAACATACCAAAATTTGTGGGATACAGCCAAAGCGGTTATAAGGGGCAATTTTATATCTCTAGATGCTTACTTGCATAAAATAGAGAAAGAAAAGATCAATGAATTGGGGTTATTATTAAAAAAAACTAGAAAAAGAAAAAATTAAAAACCCTCAATTAAATACCAAATTGGAAATTCTAAAAGTAAAAGGAGAAATTAATAAAATTGAAAATAAGAAAACAATTGAGTTAATAAATAAAACTAAGAGTTGGTTCTATGAAAAAACCAACAAAATAGATAAGCCTTTAGTTAATTTGATAAGAAAAAGGAAAGAGGAAAATCAAATTGTTAGTCTCAAGAATGATAAGGGAGAACTTTCCTCCAATGAAGAGGAAAGTAGAGCAATAATTAGGAGTTACTTTGCCCAACTTTATGCCAGTAAGTTTGATAATCTAAATGAAATGGAGGAATATCTACAAAAATATAGATTGCCCTTGTTAACAGAAGAGGATATAAATTATTTAAATAGCCCCATATCAGAAAAAGAAATAGAACAAGCTATTAATCAACTCCCTAAGAAAACATCTCCAGGGCCAGATGGTTTTACATGTGAATTCTACCAAACATTCAAAGAACAATTAATTCCAATACTACACAACCATTTCTAGTCATATGAAAAGTTGCTCCAAATCACTATTGATCAGAGAAATGCAAATTAAGACAACTCTGAGGTACCACTACACACCTGTCAGATTGGCTAAAATGACAGGAAAAGATAAAGATAAATGCTGGAGGGGATGTGGGAAAGCTGGGACTCTAATACATTGTTGGTGGAACTGTGAACAGATCCAACCATTCTGGAGAGCAGTTTGGAGCTATGCTCAAAAAGTTATCAAACTGTGCATACCCTTTGACCCAGCAGTGTTTCTATTGGGCCTATATCCCAAAGAGATCTTAGAGGAGGGAAAGGGACCCACATGTGCAAGAATGTTTGTGGCAGCCCTTTTTGTAGTGGCAAGAAACTGGAAACTGAATGGTTATCCATCAATTGGAGAATGGCTGAATAAATTATGGTATATGAATGTTATGGAATATTATTGCTCTGTAAGAAACGACCAGCAAGATGATTTCAGAGAGGCCTGGAGAGACTTGCATGAACTGATGCTGAGTGAAACGAGCAGAGCCAGGAGATCATTATACACAGCAACAACAATATTATATGATGATTAACTCTGATGGACATGGCTCTCTGCAACAAAGAATTGTCTCAAACCAGTTCCAATTGTTCAGTGAAGAAAGCCATATACATCCAGAGAGAGGGATATGAAATGTGGACTACAACATAACATTTTGTGCTCTTTATTGATGTTTGCTTGCAGTGTGTTTCCTTTCTCTAATTTTTTTTTCTTTTAGTTAGGATTTTTCTTGCACAACAACTTGTCATGTATTTTATCATTATTAACATGTAATGGACTTCCTGCTATCTAGGGGAGGTGTGGGGACTGGGGTAAATTTTGTAATGGAAAGCTTTGTAAAGATCAATGCTGAGGAACTACCCATACATATGTTATGCAAATAAAAAGCTTTAATTAAAAAAATTTGGTTTTTGAGACACAAATGAGAAAATGATTTTCTCCTTTTCCTTTAAAACAAAAATTGCTTTCTATTTCTATCTCTTAATAGATAAGGCAGTTAGTGTTAGGCAAAATACACATATTTTTAGGGCTGTCAAAAACATCTCTATTCTCTGAACAGAGTTCACAAGGTTATATTTTATATATGTAGCCCAAGATGTTTGTGTGTGTGTGTGTGTGTGTGTGTGTGTGTGTGTGTTTTACTTAATTTACATTCCTTTCCTTGGAGGTGAATAGAGAACAAATTGAGGTGGTGCTCTCAGCCCTGTTTCTCTCCTACCTTCCCTGTCCCCTATAAAAAACAGAAGTTGACATTCTTCAGCCTTATCACCTTTTGTGTAAAATAGCACCCCATTTGGCAGAGAGCCCTGATCACAAAGGTGTGAACAACATATCCAGCTAGTAGGACTCATGAAACCAGAGTAGTTTCTCTAAGGTAGAACCAGAGGAGAATTCAATTAAACTGTGACTACAATGCCTGATAAAGATTGGACCATTAGAAGGTGATCCTGGACTCAAATTATTTTAGAACAGAAAAGTACCTTAAAAGATTACAATCCAACCTATTTCACCTTTATTGTTCTCATTCTGTAGATGAGAAAAATGAGTACCAGTAAAGTTGCATATTTTTTACAGTCATAAAGACAGTTGGAAGTACAATGCAGGTAGGTCCCCTTATTTTTTGTTTAATTCCCAAGTTATTACAAACTTTTTGTATTATTTTTTGAAAAAATATAAAAATAAATACAAATATTTATAATCAAAAGCTAATTCAGTTATGCTTGATACTGGTATCTCATTTGGATATGGTTATCTGTCCTCAGCTAGAAGGAGAACAATAATTAGACCCTAAGGCTCCTGACTCATAATCTAGAGACTTTGTCAATCAATCAATATTTACTAAGCAACTATTATGTTATCAGGCACCATACAAAGTACTACATCATGCTGTGTAAAAAGACAAAAATTTTTCATGAAATAAGTTGTGGAACTGTTGCTTGAATTGGAGGTAACTGCTATTTCCCAAGATGACCACAAGCCAGATCTGAGTAAAGAAAGTCATCATTGATTGGGGCAATACCTATTACAATACTGCTAAAGTGGACAGAACAATGGAACTAACCAAGTAATATTTGACATTATTTCAGGGATGGTAGTGGACAATAGGTCTGGCTCAAACATCTAGGACTACTTTGTCATTGAAAAATTGGATTGCTGAATTTAAGTCAAAACTTCAGTAAGAATATTAGCATGGCTTGAAGACCCAATATCCCCTGAATTGACTAGAAAGGTAGTTTCCCAGCATAGCGTTCTGAATGAGGCTCTTTCTATGTTACTAATTGTACCACTAAAAGTGACTGCTATATAATTTCAGCCAAGATACCTAACCCCTCAATGCCCCAAGCAATTCTCTACAATTAAAAATTATAAGACAAAAGTCATTGACTTACAAAGTTTTCTCACAGGTATGGGACCCCAAAAAGTACATATATAAAATTAAATCCATATCTGATATAGGTATTTCTTTTGTCTCCATACTTTATAGAAAAAATGTTTTACATCTTGGTTAAATGATCAGTAAGAGAGAGGACTAGACACATTTTAACCTCTTCAAAGTAAGAATATGCAAGAGATAGAGCAATTTTAATGGTCTCCATGGTCTAAGATGCCAATAACTCTGAGGCAATATCACCCTATTATTAATAAACTTAGTAATAATAAAAATAATAATACATAACAGCAATATTAATGTCAACAAGTTTTTAAAGCATTCAACTCAAAACAATGCTGAGTTAATAGTATAAGTATGATTACCCTCATTTTACAGATTAGGAAACTGAGTCTTAGAAAAAGCATGATAATTTGCCAAAGGTCTCAAAGCCAGTCACTGTTACATCTGACTGTAGCATCACCTTTATCAAAGTCCCCAGAATTCATTTATTCCTATTTTTATTTCTATGTTAATCATTCCCACCGAATTGTATGAAACCTTAGAGAAGAATTGTTTTTTGACTCTTCTATCATAATATGATTTTCTTCTGTTTTATATTGTTTCTTTAAGAGTGTTAACTTATATGAGGCAAAAGACAACCCTGAAGTTCTTCAAGAATCTAGCATTGGGATCAAACCTTATGTGTTTTCTTGGCTAACCATATTACATCAGGATTTTACTTCTTAAATTTTAGAGATTTCAGAAGCAGTGATTTGATCAGTAGTATATTACAAATCTATTGAACAATAAATCAGGTTAAAAGACAATTCCATTATGCTTCCCCATGGAAACTAATTTTTTCCATGTCTGGTCTCCATTCGGTTTGACTCTAGAATATGTGCATAAATTCAAGGGAAAAACTGAATTCAGTTTCTAACAGGTATATAAAAGAGTTCCAGAATGACATCCTAATTTCACAGCTGCCTGTCAGGCAAACACATACCAGAAGACTACACACGCCACTTACATTTTAAAAAGAAAGAATCTTTGTTATTACTGCCAAAGCAATTAGGTTATATTGGAGAGTAATGTTCCATAAAATTAATTTTGAAAATCAAGTCAATTTTAACAACTTGAACACTGAAAGTAATCTTATATTCAGACAGTCTGCTTCTGTGGAGATAGAACTCCAATAATTACATCTTAGGGTTTTAGATCGAAAAGGGGGAAAAAAATCACTCCATCTACTTTGAGTAATCTTTCAAGGCCAAGATGTCAAACTTCAACTTGCCCTAGCTTTTTTTTTAAATGATTCCTTCTTAAGAAATAACTGCTTAATAGAAACTCAAATAGCTACTTGACATTTTTTCATTCAATTCTTGATTGGAATGATCTAATTTCAATTCATCAAAGCTAGAAGGATAGTGTGAGATCTTGCTTAATGTGAAATTCATGTCCAACATTATCAGTATAGTTTGAACTTACCAATAAAAGTGATTATTAACAAAGAGAACAGAAAAGATTGACTTATAATAGACATGACTTATAATAAGCTGTTTTCCCCGGGTTCAGCTAATTTATTTTGAGACCTTTATTTTCTGCCAGGAAAGAAATCCTACTAAAATAGTCAGAGACTCTGACTTTCTTTTATTAATCTATAATTGCCTATGAATGCTTGATATGATATTAAGGTTATGTCTGTTTGTTATTGTTTAGTCATCCTAGTTGTGGAACTATTTGGAGTTTTTTATTAAAGCTTTTTATTTTCAAAACATATGCATGGATAATTTTTCAACATTGACTCTTGCAAAACCTTGAGTTCCAAATTTTTCCTCCTTCCCCCACTCCTTCCTCTAGATGGCAAGTCATCAATATATGTTAAAGATGTTAAAATATATGTGTTTTATATATATATATATGTATATATATACAGCTATTGTGCTGCATAAGAAAAATCTGATCTGATTTTGATCTAAAAGGAAAAAAAATGAGAAAGAAAACAAAATGCAAGCAAACAACAAAATGAGTGAAGATGCTATGTTGTGATTCACACTCAGTTCCCACAGTCCTCTCTCTGGGTGCAGATGGCTCTTTTCATCACAAGATCATTGGAACTGGCTTCAATAATCTCATTCTTAAGAAGAACCATGTTCATCAGAATTAATCTTCACATAATCTTGTTGTTGCTGTATATAATGCTCTCCTGGTTCTGTTCATTTCACTCAGCATCAGTTGATGTAAGTCTCTCCAAATCTTTCTGACATCCTGCTGGTTGTTTCTTACAGAACAATAATATTCCATAACATTCATATACCATAACTTATTCAGCCATTCTCCAAACTGATGGGCATCCACTCAGTTTCCAGTTTTCTTGACACTACAAAAAGGGCTGCCACAAACAGTTTTGCACATGTGGGTCCCTTTCCCTCCTTTATAATCTCTTTGGGATATAAACCCAGTAGAAATACTGCTAGATCAAAGGGTATGCACAGTTTGATAGCTTTGGGCATAGTTATTTGGAGTTTTCTTGGCAAAAATGCTGGTTGTTTGCAATTTCCTTCTCCACCTCATTTTACAGATGAAGAAGCTGAAATTAAAAGGCTTAAGTGATTTTCCCAGGGTCACACTGCTAGTTGGTGTCTGAGGTCAAATTTGAACTCAGGAAGATGAGGCTTCCTGATGCCAGGTCTAGTGTTCTATCCACTGTATCATCAAGTTGTTGTTATTAGTAAACAAAAATGTATTAATCCTTCACTATGTGCCAAGAACAGTGCTAAGTGCTCTGGGTATAAAGACAAAAGACATTTTCTTTTCTAGAGGAACTCAGAATCTAATGGGAGAAACAGCTATATACGAATAAGATAAAAACAGAATTGGGAGGAGGATAATTTCACAGAGAAAGCACTAAGATCAAGAAGGATAGAGAAACACTCCTTGTAGAAGGTGATATTTAAACTAAGACTTGAAGGAAGTTAGAGAAGCTGAGAGGTGGAAAGAAGAGGAGAGCATATACTAAGCACTGGAGAAAGTGCCTGGAGGAACACTTAGTACCTTAAGCAAGGAATATTGTCAGAAAGTGGATCAAAGAGTATGTGAAAAGGAGTTAAATTATAAAGAAGACTGGGGATTTAGAGGTTACGGGAGAGAGTGGTTTGGGAAGGACTTTTAGAGCCAAACAGAGGATTTTATATTTGATCCTTGCATTGATGCAGAGGAGAATATGTGTCCTATTTCTAAATGCCAAATTGTTCCTTCAATAGTTTGCATATATGTAGCACTTCGAGATCTGTAAAGTGCTTATCTCATTTGATACACACAATAATCTTATCAAGTAATAGTCTATTATTAACTAAGACTGGGAGAAATCAAAGTCTTTAGCCCAGTCACATAGCTAAGTTTCAAAGTCAGAATTTGAACTCAGGTCTTCCTAATTACAAGTCTTATACTCTAATCACTTTGTCACCTAGCTGCCAAAGGTCCTTTATACTTAATCAATTTACAAGTATTTATTTAGTATTTCTTATGTGCCAGGCACTATGCTGGGTACTAGAAAAAATGAAACAAGCTCTGCTTACAAGAAATTTACCTCTTATAGGGTAAAACAACAGATAAGTAAATGAAAAATATATTTTTGTTGTTCATGTATGTCCAAATCTTCATTTTCTTGGCAGAGATGGTGGCATAGTTTGCCATCTCCTTCTCCAGCTTATTTTACAGATGAGGAAACTGAGGTAAAATGACTTGCCTTTTGTCCACAACTAATTTGTGGAAGAAGCAATTTAGCTGCAAGGACATTAGGAAAGGCCTTAGATAGGATGAGTTGAGTTTTGAAAGAAGTGAGGGATTCTGAGAAGTGCAAGTGAGGAGAGAGTATATTCAAATTATGGGAGGTTTGGAAGGAAGGGGCAGCCTGTGCAAAGCAATAGGGATGAGAGTAGGAATAGCATATGTGAAGAACACACAGGACAATTTGGCTCTTAACCTGAAGTCTGTAAACTTGGGTTATTTTTTTGTTGTTATTTTAAGAACTTCCATATAATTGGTTTTCTTCATAATACTATGCACTTAACTTTATGCATTTAAAAACATTGTTCTGAGAAGGGATCCAAAGACTTCATCAGACTTACAAAGGGGTTTTTGATAGAAATTGTCCAAGGATTCATTTATAGGTACTGCTGCCAAACATACTTATCAACTCTTATCATGTATCATATACTTTGAGCATAGACCCTACTGTCCTCTGCAGTATTTTCAGCAACCTCGTACAAAGCTTAGTTGCATAGGCAGGATGTACTAATTGTTCCATGATCTTTTATTATTTCACCCCTCTATGTATTTTCAATGGCTTTATTCTATAAATAGAATATATTCTCTCTACTTCTGGAACCACTCACATCCTTTCCTTCCTTCAAGGTCCAGCTCAAAAGATGCTTCCTCTATAGCCTTCTCTAGTCTTATTTGTGTGTGTGTGTGTGTGTGTGTGTTTGTGTGTGTGTGTGTATAAACTTTTTTTAATTTTAATGGTCAAATTATTGGGCATTCTCCAGGGAACTTAGTCAGTGAAAATAAATCTGCTTCCCCTCCCCCAGGAATTTAATTAGTTTATCATCCTTATGCCATATTGTAGGATGTATTTGTTCTTTTAAACTTTATAAGTACTTTACAAATCAATGAAGTGCATTTAATAGTGGAATTATTAAAATGGTTGTCTCTATTAAACAAAAGCAAAGTAACTATGATATTTCAGAATTTTTTCCCTAAGTGGAATTCCCCATGTCTCTGTTGGCAGTTAGCTGGCACAGTAGATGGAGCACCACTCCTAGGGTTATACCTGAATTCACTTAGTCAAGTCCTTATCTACCTGTTGATTTATCTGTAAAGTGGTAATTATAATAGCATTTATTTCCCAGGGCTGTTGTGAAGACAAAACAATATTATATTTTTATAAAATGTATTAGATGGTGATCCCCTTGAGGGCAGTGTCTTTTTAATTTCTTCATATCCCCAACATTTAGCACAGTACCTGGCACATAGTAGGCACTTAATAAATGTTTATTGACTATCAATTATAAAACACCATACAAATCTTAAAGTGCTCTATGAATGCTATTATTATTATTTCATCTATTATTTCACTTTGTTCTCCTCCTAGTATTCTTTATGCAATTTATCTTTTAAATCAGAAGTGTCAATCTAAAAAAAGAAACAGGGCTTCAAAATGACATATCAGGATCCCTCTGAGCATACCTTAATTTATAACACTATATATTACCATTACCCATGTTTTATAATATTTTTATTTATTTTGTTAAATAGTTCCAAATTCTATTTTAATCAGGTTCTGGTCCCACTAGGGAATGTCTAACCTGCCTGCCCACTGGTATTTCTGTTTTAAATAACTTTTCTTGAATTCTTTTTTTTTAATTTACCGATTCCAACATTTCAAACTAAGCAACCAGATTTCATTACCCTCAATTCATGCCCTTGCCAGCTGTTCTCACTTGTCATCATTTCTAAGCTAAACTCCCTTGGAATTCACTGGGGAGAAACTGGGATTCCCTGCTAAAATGAGGAGCCAAAGCAGCCAAAGTACCTGGGTCCTTTCCTTATTAGCACAGCCTCAATTTATGCCTGCCTTGTACAACATTCTTAATTCCTAGTAAGCTCTTGGTCACTTAATATTTGCTGTTTCTGTCACACTTGACCTGTATTATCTTTTTTCTACAATAAAAACAAACAACCTGCCACATTTTTTATGTGACCAAGGAAATGAAGCAACATTTTTAAAAAGGGAAAAAAAGATGTGATTTAACTCATAGTTTCCCCTACTCTATATTAAAACATGTAAATGTTAGACTAAGTAAATACTGAGGTGGGCCAATAAGTATTTTAGAAATTTTATTATTTATTATTACAGAAAGGCAGCATTGAATAATAGATAAAAGACAAGGCTTAGAGTCAGGAAGACCTGGATTTAAATCTTTTTTTTAAATTTTATTTTATTATTTTTTTAAATTTTATTTGCATAACATATGTGTGGGTAATTCTTCAACAATAACCCTTACCTAGCTTTCCATTACAAATTTTCCCCCCAACTCCCCACCCCTCCCCTAGATGGCAGGATATCCACTACATGTTAATTATGTTAAAATATTGGCAAATCGAATATATGTATACATATTTCCAAACTTATCATTGCTGTGCAAGAAAAATCTTATCTACACAAACGATATATCAGATAAAGGAAACACAATGTAAGCAAACATCAATCAAGGAGTATGAGAATGTTATATTGTGGTCCACATTTCACATCCCTCTCTCTGGGTGTATATGGCTTTCTTCAGTGAACAATTGGAGGTGGTTTGAAACATTTCATTGTTGAAGAGAGCCATGTCCATCAGAATTGATCGTCATATAGTACTGTTGTTGCCGTGTATAATGATCTCCTGGTTCTGCTCATTTCACTCAGCATCAGTTCATGTAAGTCTCTCCAGGCCTCTCTGAAATCATCCTGCTGGTCATTTCTTACAGAACAATAATATTCCATAATATTCATATACCATAATTTATTCAGCCATTCTCCAATTGAAGGGCATCTATTCAATTTCCTGGATTTAAATCTTGCCTTTGAAAGATATTAGCTGGATGACAAACATGCTAGCTGGATGACACTAGGCAAGGTACTTAATATCTGTGGGCCTCAGTTTCTATATTAATATGACTTTGAGGACTTTTCTAACTCTAAATCTGTAATATTGTTTTTTTTCATCCATTATCCTTTTCTTTCATCCTGGTATTTTTATTCCAACTTGATGATAAATTTATTCCAACTTAGTAACGGTTTGAGGAAAAAGCCAAAACTGGGATGATGAGCTAGGGGTTGTACTGAGAGGCAAAAGAAGGTGTCATGGTATTCTAACAGATTAATTTAAGGATCTATTTTAAAAGAAACAGCATAATTATAAGATTTTTGAAGGCTCAACTTCTTGCTACCATTCAGAGAAAATTAGTCATATTCCCTGGCTTCCATCATTAAATAAACTGAGAATTTGAGGTACATGTTGAGAATGATATTAAGCAGATTTTTATACTGAAAAAAATTATTTGGAAGGCTGGTGTTTTCAGTTTCAAGATACATAGTCAGGAAAATGAAATGTCAGTTTCCTTGTAAAATAGAGATGATAATACCACTTAGTACATAAGGTTGTGATATTCAAAATCCTGAAGCACTTATAAATCACCTTTTCATTTGCCTTACTGTACTACACACACACACACACACACACACACACACCATGTCCTAGGGAACTTAACCCTTTTATGCCTAGAACTTCTAACCTGGAGCCCTAGTTAGTGCTTTGTATGGTCCTCTATATCTAAGCAAGCTCCAAACATGCTTGAATCTGCTACTTGTCCACACTTTTGCCTGCCATTGAATATTCCTCTTGCTGTCCTCTTTATGCCCTCCAGTTATGGAATCAAAAATCTAATTGAATCAATATTGTCATTGCCATTTCCCACTAGATCCTGGATCCTGTCCTGCCCTGTGTTGAGTGTGACACTTTAAATTCTAGTCCAATTCCCTCATTTTTACAGATAAGAAAGCTGAGACACACAATTGTGCTTATTTTGTACAGACAGAAAGAGGCAAGTTTTATAAGAAGAGGCAGGTATCTAATTTCATGATCCTGTAAGTTCAATGCAAGACGATTCATTTTGGAGAAAGAGTAAAAAGAATATTGCTGGAGGCTCATTAAATCACAAATTATAAGTATGAAATGAAATAGTATACCTGGACCTAGTTATTTAGCAACAACACTAAATCTCTCAGGGACTCTCATAGTCTTCTTGACTTATTGTACCAAGCTGGGTATATTCTTCTCAAGATGTAAAGTACTTGGGAATAATTGTAAAATACTAACATAAGGACCTACACAGTTCATATGACCCACCAAACTATGATGAGCAAAATGCTAATTGACTGCTTGATGCACTTCTTCATCTACAATTCCTACTTTGGACCAGAAATTTCTCCACTGGAGTGCTATTTACTTGGTATTGTTATTTGACCATGTAGTTCTCTGGAGAGGCCACATGGATGTATAGATATTCTTCTAGAGAATTAATTTCCACTGCTATCTCTTTGCTATCCTTGGTATCTGGGATATCTGAGTAACTGGAGCTTTCCAAATTTGAATCTCTCTCTGTGCCTCCTTTAAAGTTCAAGTAGAAATCAAGTATACGAATTTGCTCTAAATCAGTCATCAATAATAATTAACATAGTTTCAAGACAATAAGCATCCAGGGCAAGGCAAAGAATTCACACCTTTCCCAGGAAATTAAACCCACACCAGAGCAAAGTCCTCAACATAGGGAGCAATAAGGCCTTACATTTCCTCAAGGAATTAATTTTATCAGTGGAGTTTCACACTTTATCAAGTCGATGATTGTAAATTTTATTTCTAAGAAGTAATGAGGACTTTAAACCTTATAAAAGACTCCAGCAATACTAGAACAAAGATCAAGTCAATGGGAAGACAAAGACCTAGGTCAATGATTGGACATACCCACTCCCAGTAAATAAAGATAATAAATATTGTAGGAGAAAGGACAGAGTTGTGTGGACTACAATACTTCATAGAGGAAGATTAATCAGGACAGGTTTCCTCTAACTTATAACATTTGATTTCAGTTACTGTGCAGGATTTGAAGAATATGATATGCTAGAAGGAATGTAACAGTGAATCATCACCAACATATAGAATTGAAAGTATGTTAATTTAATACTAGATTTTTGAGGAAGGAAAAGGAGGAATATGGTAAGGAAATTTATGATCAACAAAAAGAAAGGTAATAACTGGAGATCAAAAAAGAGAAGGCAAGATTTGAGAAGGAAGGCAAGTGTCAATTGGGTTAATAGTAGATGCTGTAACAAGATGACAAAAGTGTGTTTCATTATAATACTGCAATGGAAAAGAAGTGCGATATCATAAAAAGTTCATGGATTCTGGAATTGGAGAACCAGGGTTCAAAATATGTTTAATATGTCCTATACACTGTACGAATTTGGCTGTATAATTTTACATTTCTGGAGCTCAGTTTCCTAATCTGCAAAATTGGAGTGTTGAGCCAGTTGACTTCTGAGGTTCCCCCCACTTCCAGATCTTTAATTCTATAATTCATGTCTAGATACAGGATATGATACCTGGTAAAAGGAAAGAATAGATTACAGGGTTCAGAATCAGAGGGGAAGTTAAAGATTCAAGTTTTAGACTCTCATTTTAAAGATGAGGAAGCAGACCTTGGGTAAGTAGTAGAGGATTGAATTGAGAGTAGAACCAAAGGTTTTTGATTGCAAATTCTGTGTTCTTTTACCTACATTGAAGCTTAATTGGATTTCCCATTCTATCTGATTTTCTAGAATAAGGAGTTGAAATTTGTTCCAAATTACATGACACAACCATCAGACTTCACAGTGTCAGAGATGGAAAATTGGAAAGAATCTTAATGACACAAAAGGGGAAATTGAAATCCAAAAGGTTGAGTGTTAAGCAACTAAGATGACATTTGAACTTGGGTCTTCTGACTCCAGAGTTCTTTCAGCGGAAAGATATGCTGAAGGGAATGACATATACAATGAATTTTCACCAGCATGGAGAACATGAAGTATATTAATTAATGCCTGATTTTTCAGGGAGGTACAGAGAAATCTATGGTCAACAAAGGAAAAGATAGTAATTGGGGTCCAGGCTTTATCACTACACAGTTAACTCTACATTCATCTGAGGAGACATTTAATATCACATTATATTTTCATAGCTAAATGATTTGATGCCAGACTTGGAATCAGCAAGACTTAAATTTAATTTCAATTTCAGATACTCTAGGCAAGTTACTTAATTTTTGTCTGCCTTAATTTCATCATCTGTAAAATGAGGATAATAATATTACCTATTCCCTAGAGTTGTTCTAAGGACAAAATGAGACAACATTTGTAAAGAACCTTGTAATCTTTAAAGAGCTATAATGTAAATAGTCACAAGAATAATACATATGAATAATAAAAGTTGGAACTTAGCTATTATTATTATTGTTATCAATTTCAATCACACATGATAGCCCTCTTAAGATTATATGTGTTATTATTACCCAGGCAATATATTTTTCTAATAGCTTTTTTTTCCCACTGAGATAATCACTTAAACTATAGTAAAGGTAAGCAATAGTATTTCCCCAGGGCATATTGAAGTGCTAATCCAGTCAAAGGCAATTCCTATGATTCTTTTGATGATGCTTTTTATGTCACAATAAATTGAAATAATGAATGATGCTAATAAAAATAGTATTTTAAAAACAAAATTTAAATTAGGTTTATTTTTCAAGAATCATGGAATTTTAAAAATTGTAATGAACTTCATGAGTTACCTATCCAATCCAGATCTATTTCTAGACTCATGAGTAGTCAAGAAAGCTTAAGACTCAAGCACTTTTTTCCAATTTTTAAAACATTTTTATTTAAAGTTTTGAGTTCCAAATTTTCTCTCATCTTCCCTCCATCCCTGCCCCACTTCCTGAGATGGTAAACAATTAGATATATTATACACATGCAATCATGTAAAACATTTCCATTTTAGTCATTTTGTACAAGAAAATTTGAATAAAAGAAAATGAAAAATAGCATACTTCAGTCTGTATTTAATCATTATTAGTTCTTTCTCTGGAAGTGATAGTATGCTTCATCATTATTCCTTTGGAATTATCTTGGATCAATATATTGCTGAGAATAGCTAAGTCTGGCAATTTCTCATAGAAAAAAAATATTGCTGTTATTGTGTACATTGTTCTCCTGGTTCTGCTCTCTTCACTATGCTTCAGTTCATATAAGTCTTTTCAGGCTTTTCTGGAATCATCCTGCTTGTAATTCCTTATAGTACAATAATATTCTCTTTCAATCATTATAGTTCTTAATCAGGGGCCATTATTTTTTAAGATATTTTTATAAGTATTTCAGCTTATTTAGCTATTCCACAAGATATGGACATCCTTTTGATTTCCAGTTCTTAGCCACTATTAAATGAGCTGCTATAAACTATTCTGGAGAACAATCTGGAACTATGCCCAAAAGGCTATAAAACTGTGCATCCCTTTTGACCAGAAGTGCCATTACTGGGTCTACATGCCAAAATTCTGTAACAGCTCCTTTTGTGATAGCAAAGAATTGGAAAAGGAGTGGATGCCCATCAATTAGGGAATGGATGAAAAAGCTGTGTGGTACATGAAGATAATGGAATATTATTCTATAAAAAATGATGAACAAGTTGAATATAGAAAGGCCTGAAAAGATTTATATGAACTAATGCTGAGCAAAATAAGCAGAACCAGGAATGCATTGTACACATTATCAGCAAGAATATTCTATGATCAATTCTGAAAGGCTAGGTTCTTCTCAATGATTCAGTGATCCAAAATAATCCCAATAGACTTTGGACAGAAAATGCCATCTACATCCAGAGAAAGAACTAAAGAGACAGAATGTAAATCAATACATGCTATGTTCACTTCTTTTCTGTTTTTTTTTTTTAATCTCTCCCATGGTTTTTCCCTTTTGCTCTGATTTTTCTCTCCCAACATGATTTCATGAAGCAATATGTATTAAAAATAAAGTTACTACAATAAAAAAGAGCTGCTATAAATATTTTTGTACATATAAATCTTTTTCCAATTTTTAAATGTCTCTGGGATATAGACATGACAATGGTATTGCTGGACCAAAAAGTATGCAGCTTTATAGCCCGTTAGGCTTAATTCCAAATGGCTTTCCAGAATGGTTACATCAATTGTTTATCCCTCCTACTCCATTAACTCCCACCTTTTCCCTCAAGTGTTTTACTTCTGATCACTATTTTCCCAATTTATCCTCCCATTTATGTCTCCCCCCTTCTAATATCCCTCCTTATTTTTATTTTCTTATAGGACAGATTTCTATTTCCAAATGAATGTGTATGTTATTCCCTCTTTGAACCATTTTTGGATTATTCTCTCTTTGATGAGAGTAAGTCTAAGCTTTGCCCACAATCCCTGTCCCATCCTTCCTTCCATTATTATAATAGCTCTTTCTTGCCACTTTTATGTAGGATAATTTACCCATTCAATCCCCCTTTTCTTACTCCTCCCTTTTTTGGGGGGAGTATCATTCTATCAAAATCATCTTATATCCACACTTCCTTTTTATATGTACTCCTAATTGCTCTTATATTAATAAAGTTGTTGAGTTACAAATAGTATCTTGCCATATGGAAATATAAACAATTTAGTCTTATTGAATTTGTTTTCTTTTGCTTGTTTCTTTTTTACCTTTTTACATTTTTTTAGTCTTGTACTTGGAGTTATTATTATTATTATGCTCTGATCTTTTAATTAGAAATGCTTGGTAATCCTCTATTTTACTAATATCCATTTCTTTCCTCCACCCGGAAAAATTATATTCAGTTTTGCTGTGTAAGTGATTTTTGCTTGTGATCCTAACTCCTTTGCCCTCTAATATATCATATTTTAAGCCCTCTGTTTCTTGTTGCCCTGGCATTTTTTTTCCATAAAAGCTTTCAGGTAATCCAATAATTGTTATATTATCTTTCTTGGATCAATATTTTGAATCAGTTGTTTTTTCCAATGAGAAGTTTTTTTCTGCTTTTTTTTTACTTTTAAAAAAATTTTTAAATTATATCTTTATATCTCATTCAGTCATTAGTTTCCATTTGTTCAATTCTAATTTTTAAGGATTTTGTTTCAGTGAACTTTTATACTTCCTTTTCTATTTGGTCACTCTATTTTTAGAGAGTTATTTTCTTTATTAAATTTTTGTACATCTTTTTACATGCTATTGACTTTTTTTGTGAGTCTCTTACATGACTCTCATTTTCCCCCAATTTATCTTCTACTTCTCAAATTTGCTTTTTAAAAATTCTTTTAAAGCCCTTCCAGGGATTCTTTTGGGTCCTGAGACCAAATAACATTTTTCTCTGAGGCTTCACATGTAGCCATTTTGACACTATTGTTCTCATGTAAATTTATGCCTTAATCCTCTATCACTAGAGTAACATTCTAGAGTCCACCTCTTTAAAAATTCTTTGTTCATTTTTTCTGAACTTTTGTTACTTAATGTTTTCATGTGAGAATTGAGCTCTGGTCCTGCATTGTTCCAAGTTTTTTTGTGCTGGGGCTCTCTGCATCTTACTACCGACTTTCGCTGGTTTTCACAGATTAGTTGCTTCTTTTCTCTAGAGGATAGGCTTCCCTCCCTGTTGGTCTCCTCTGGGTGTGGGGTTTAGTTGTTGGCTTGTTCCAAAGGTAGGGCCTTGCTGCTGAACTGCTATGATAACAGACTCTTCCTGGTGGCTGGCCCTGAAGGAGGGATTTTGTTGCTGTTCTGCCCTTAGGGTGAGGCCCTGTGGCTGGGTTGCTATGGAAACAGGGTCTCTACTGGTGGGCCCCAAAGTCAGGCTGACTTGCTTTGGGTAGGGCTTCCCTACTGGTCAGCAATGGGGATCAAGCCTATGCTAGGGGTAAGTCACAGTCTTGGGCTTTTGATACACTTCACAGACTGCTCATTTACTTGGGGGGCCACTGCTTTACAGGAAGGTGCAGCCTCACAGGTGCATTCCTCAGGTTTGGAGCCTTGCTACAGGACCCCTGTTGTGAGGCTGACTTCTCCAGCTGCTCTTGAACCTTGCTCCTCTCCCATATCAGTGAGACTGACCTTTCCTGCTGTGCTGGAAAGTTATGTCCTTTCTCCTAGATCATTCTGAGGTAGCTTTCTAATTGTTTGGAGGAGAATTTGGAAGAGTTTCAGAGGTTTTCTTCCTCACTTCCTCATCTTGGTACTATAAGTCTCAAGACTCAAGTCTTTCCTGCTACAAAGATGCTGACCAAGTCACTGAAAGTATTATTGCCTCTAAGTAACTACAAGTAATTGGAAATTATAAATGAATTGCCAGAGAATCTCAGTGGAGGATGCTTCTGTACCTGGGAGATTTCTACAACTAATTAATTCATAGGTCACAATCAATTTCTCTGTAGTTTGTTCTGTTACCTTCTAGCTTTTCCACAAAATATTAATGCATACGCTAAATAATCTCCCTTAGCTTTAGGTTTCTTTGACTATATTTTTAGCCTGTCTGGTTTCAATTGGGGGATGTTGTCCTAATATTTAATATAGGTTTCCCCTATCAAACTATAAGTTAACTAATTAGCAATTGCAACCAGCTATAGTAACTTCCAGTCTCCAGAAAATTTGTTATACAGTAGTCTATTTATCTTGTTTCACTTTAAAGCTTTCATTTTACAGTCTTCAAACCTTAACTTAATGCCTTATGACTATTAGGCACTTTCATTTCTACTTGTGAAGTAACCTAGTACAGTTAGCTTCTAACATTTTCTTGGGGCATGGCTAGTTGGTTGCTTGTTTTTGTTGTTTTTCTTAAAATCCTGGATTTAGTAAATGGAGTTTTATTCTGCATTTGTAAGACTAATTCTCTGATCTTATCCATTTACTTATCTTTTTGCTAAGCCCTTATAATTTCTCTCCAAAACAACTGACTAAATTTTCCTAAAGTTTCCAGATAAGAATGTGGATATTGACAGCTATGTGAAGTAAAGCTAAAGTATTTTCAAGTGCTCATTTTATTTACTTTTATATTCAACTTTTCAACCTTCCCTTTAAACCTTAAAAACTTTAAACAGGATTGTAAGGAAAGTATCTTCTGCTTTGCATACCTTTTTATCTAAGGGATTTGGAGGATTTTTTTTTTTTTTTAGTTCTACTCTTCACAAGGAAGCAAAGAAGTGTGACTGGAAGGTGTGATTTTTAATTTACACCAGAGCTCTCAGCAAATAATGACTTTTCACACCCTGTTATTGCTGCTTAGCCTAGCGGAGGAGTTGGGGGCTACTGTTGTCATATCAAATTAAATCCACTGTTGTCATGCAGAAGGACATTCTTCTTCATTTAACCCTTATTTAAAAATTTTTCAAACTTCATGTTTGTGAATACTTTATGAGAATATGGCTGATTATTACTTTGAAACATACTTAATTTCTAGGAAATAGTTTTTGGAGTCCTGTTTTTTCATTTTGTCAAGCATGAAAAACATGTTTTCTCCTTTCTGATCCTCACATTGACCAGACAAGTAGAAAATTGTGGCATATTTAGACAACAACAGAAAATATGTTTGTATTTATTTTTTAGAACTTCTGGGCAAAAGGAGTTTAAGAGAATTAAATTAAAGAATGTGTTTGCTATTCCCTAATGCTTTCCCCGCTTGTTAGCCAGAAGGCAATTTCTTCCAAGTTTCCAGGGAGGAGTTAGTTGATGATTATACTGTCAAAACTTGGTGACTTAGAATGCCAGCTGAAATTTTCTGTTTAAAAAAATAGTCAAGAAATACTTTAAAAACTGAAACTTCGGAATATTTTCATGAGTTCCCCATTGCATTTTTTAAAATGCTTGATCTGTAATTTATCTATCTCCTCATTCAAAGATTACTTTCACAAATGCAGGTCAACAACTCATCTATGATTTATTAGTCTTAGAGGATTGTAATATTAGGTTAAGGAACCTATGCATAATTACATAACTAGTATATGTCAACAGCAGTACTTGAACGCAGGTCTTCTTGACTCTGGAAGTCAGGATTTATGTGACTTGTCTATGGTAATGCAGCAGGCCTTTTTGCTTATGTCAAAAGCAGGACTTCCTAATCAGAAGGTAGGACTAATCAATAGATTCAGCTGTGTCTCCCCTCCTCTATTAAATGCTTGATTCTATGACATATTAAGACCAATTGAAGGAAATGGTGATATTAAGCCTGGGGAAGAGAGTATTGTGGAATAGGATGGATATTTTTCAAACATTTGACTACCATGAGAAAAGGGATTAGTTTTATTCTCATTGGTCCAAAAAGACAGACCCAAGAGCAAATCACAAAGAGTCGATTTAGGTTTGATGTCAGAAAACTATCATTTAATTGAGGTTTCCAAAATTAGATGGAGTTATAGGCTTGGAGTAGGGGAGGAAGGTAATTTTTTTTTCCCATTAGATGTCTTTGAACAAAGGTATAATGATCATTTTTAAAGGTAAATTGTGATGAGGATGTTTTGGGGATTATGGGTTGAATTATTTTAGCCAGAGGTCCCTTCAAACTCTTAAAATTCTGTAACTTTGAAGTTAATCATAAAAATATGGTCTGATCTGTCTTTGGGAAACAAGGACTAGAATTACAGCTAAAGTCAAAGGATCCACATAAGAATTTCAAAGCAGATACAAGAGAATTGTGGCAAGTAGAAAAAACTTCCTAAATAAACATCTTGGAACTCTTTCTATCCATTATCTTCATGGAAGTATCTTAAACAAATCAATGTCATGATTTTTTAAAAAAATATGTGTTTTCTCTCTCTCTCTTTCTCTCTCTCTCTCTCTCTCTCTCTCTCTCTCTCTCTCTCCCCACATACATGTTTATTGTCTTTCTATTTGCTTGATTTAGTGGTTAGTGATAACTATCAAAAAATCAATAAAATATTTTATAATATAATGCACATAATAATTTTTTAAAGATTAGAAGGGTACATAAAATTTTGTTACCACTTCAATAAATTAAGCATATTTCTTAAAAAAAAACAAATTGTATATGGGTGTACATTTTTTTATAATTCTCTTTCTTGTTCTACTTTGTATATTGAAATGTTTAAGTTTATTGAAATTGTTATGGTCACATTCAAAATAATTTCAAAAGAAAAATCTTGAACAAATTAGATGAACACTAACCTAGATAATTTTGCCCAGAATGTTATTGTTTGTCCCTGCTGGTTTTGTGCCTGAGAAAATGTAATAAATTCTGACAAGGGTAGGAGTAATAGAAGAAAGAAAAAATATTCAAGATCCTTCTCTGTAAACTTTGTATGGATTTGCATTGTCACTAGCCACTCTTCTCTTTGCATCTCATCCAAGTAATCAGAAGCAGGGACTAAATCTTCATCCTAGCTGTAAGACAAGAAAGGGTTAACCATTCTTGATTTGCAATAAACATCTCTGGCAGACTTTTATCTTATCCTTCCTAAGTTCCCCCCCCCCCCCCCAGCTCTCCTCTCTGTAAATGTCAACCACTTCCTGATGAGCCTGGTAGTGGTGAATTTCACACCTTTCTTTTCTTTGTGAAGAAACCTGGGTGTTAATGGTAAGGAATTGGGTACCATTGTATGTCTGAGGCTGTCTGTCAGAAGAGCTGAGGGATGCCAGTGGGGGGAAAAGTAAAAAGAGGTGAAGAAGATACTAAAGAAATTAGAACTGGGGAGAGGTTAAGAAATTAGTGATTTATTTTCTAGGAACCTATCTTTTTTATTATTTTATTAGTCTATGAGTATGTCTTTTAAACAGTTTTCTGAAATATAAATCTAAAAGAAGCTTAATATTTAAAGGGTCAGGAGCAGCTAAACAAAAGGATTTTGAGTTTGGAGAATTGGGCATTTGGAAAAAAAACTCAACCAAGCCAAGAACCTCCTTCCTGTGTTCTACAGGTGCACTTCTAATACAGCCATGGAAACTTGGTCAGTTGATCAGGTCTGCAGTTGGTTAGTGCAAAAAAATTTAGGAGAACTAGTTCATAGGTTTCGAGGTGAGTTGTGTATATGTATGCTTGCATGTCTATACGGAGTAACTTAAGACTTTCTGCTCTCTAGGCTGTTTTCATTTTGACTTAATTGCCCTCCTTTTTTGAGTGTAACTGTTTTGGAACAAGGTAAGAAAAGTTCAATTTCTTTATTGAATGGAACATAGTTTGAATCTGACACATTAATCCCGATGAGATATGGGGTATTTTGGAAAAATCTAAGTCAAAAATTAGATTCCTAAGTATTATTGAAGATTGGTATCTGCTCGGGGGCATTTTGTGTCACTTTAACATTTTTTTTTAGCGATGTAGGACCAATGAGTGCAATGTTACAGTGTGGGGGTGTGGAAGTACCACTTGTCAGTTTGGGAACAACTAGCAGATTGCTTTGGTAATTTCCCAGGAGTGGGCTTTTTTCTCCGCTCACAAATGTCTATTAGAGAAATTCAGGCATCTGCAGTTTTTAAGATGGGGAAGTAACAGTCCTTACAGTGACCCTCTGATTTGACATTCTTCTAGAGGAAGGAAATAGGTTTGGGATTAGACAAGGTTAAAGTTTCCCAACTGAAATGAAAAATGCACTTTTCATATGATTGTCCATCAAGGACATTTCGGATGAGCTTGAGATGGCTTTGTCTCTTGGAATCGTGCAGGCAATGGCTTTGCCTTTTGAGTATGCCTCCGTTTTATGTGCTTGTTTTTTTTTTTAACTGTACTATCATGTTTTAAAAAAAAGGAGTGATTTTCTTTTTCCCCAGAGGAAGAAGTAAGTGGGGCTGCTCTCCTTGCACTGAATGATAGGATGGTTCAGCAGCTAGTGAAGAAGATTGGACATCAAGCAGTTCTGATGGACCTAATTAAAAAATACAAGCAAAAAACTGAGGAATTGCCACAATCTTCTACAAACTCCAGAGTGATAACCCCATCAAAGCAAGCAGAAACAGTTCATCAGTAAGTAGGAAAGCTTTCTAGTGGGCTTTCTTCAGTTTGCTGACTACAAATAACTCCATTCAGACTGGGAGTGTTTTTGTAACATTCTTTGCAGAAAGTAATTTCTCAAAGATTTAAAAATAGTGAAAATACTCTATATTACTTGCCTAGTATTTTTCACTACTTTGAAACACTGAAACGAATAGTTGCCAGAGTCATAAATACAGGTAAATTCCTTCTAAGAGTAATTTCTTCCTAACAATTGGAACACATGCAACAGGAGTTGTAACACTCTCATAGAGCTCATGATTTAAAAGTGGGTGTTTGTGTCAGGTTTTTTTTTTATTGGTCTTCTTTACTCAGGGTTCCCAAACTTTTTGCCATCTCCCATCTAACTCAGGTTCTCCCCTAGAGGTCTCCACTTTATAATTTGTGAAAACAAGCTGTAACTTAAAGAGTTTAAAAAACCATTTTCTTTATAACTTGAAAATACTATGGCAGCATTCCAGGGAGATCCTAGGGAGAAAATACATGGTGGCAGTTCAATGCTTTTATGTCTTTTGTTTGTTTCTATGTATCTTTAGAGTATAACAATGAAAAAACAAAGAAGAAACAACAAGAGTTTATGCCCATGAGAGTTACCTTAAAAAAGATATTTCCTGATGATAGCTTCAGGCTTATAAGTTTGGTTTGGAGTTTCATGAAACTGACATTTAGAAACTGCTCATTTGAAAAGGGTAAAAACAAATACTTCTAGTATACTTTTTGTTTCTCTTTTTTAAAGGTCATATGGTCTTGATGAAATCTATTATATAGTGAGTGCTTTGATTCTTAAAGTGTGTTTATACTTATATATATTTTTTAATGTTTAAACTTTGCTTCTCCCTACAATGAAATCTAGTTTAATATTTACTTGAGTTTGGGCAATTCATTTAAATGTGAAGGGTGGTGAGTGATTTCTTTTCAAATCTTTGTGATCAATGATCCTATAGCCTTTAAAAAATTGCTTCTAGAGTAAAGGCCTTTAATTTGGAATCATGTTTAGATAGATTTCAAAACATCTGTGAATTTCTGAGGGAAAAATTACATCTTTTTTTTTTACTATCCTTGGTTTTCTTTATAATCTTATATATTTTATTTTATACATTTTCAATGCATAATTCAGCAAAGGAGTCCATAGGCTTTACCAGATGGGCATATATTTAAAAAGAGAGAGAGAACTATTCTAGAGTATTCAAAATATCCCCCTGAGGAAAAAGTGAATAAACACAAATATTGGGAAAGATCACAGATCGAAGGGCATAGACCTAAAGATCCTTTATAAAATAAAAGTATTCTGAGTTGTCTAGAGCCACACAGGGAGTAAGGGATGAGCTCTGCTTTAATTAATGGTAGGGGGGTTTGTGAAGCTAGACTTTAAAGGATTTTTAACTTATTTGTTTCATTCATTGAATTCAAAAGAAAATTTTGGCTTTTAATATGCACAGAATAGTATGATTGTGTCATCCTTTATTGAAATACCTTTCAGTAATTATTTACAAGGGGAATGCATTTAAAGACTTAAAAATAGTTTCCTAGCCAGAGCCTGTGTCTAGGTATTATTGCACATACCCTTGAGAAGTTTGAAAATATTTGTCATCTCATGTAAGCTAGAAATGGTTTTGAGTCTTCATTGTTACAAGGGATAAATTCACTTAGTTCAAAATAAATACCAGTATGTCATGGAGAGCAGAATTTTTTACAACAGAAATCATAGTTTCTAATAGCTCTGGTCAGTTGAGTCAACTTAGCCTAGAAAGCTGGACTTGGAGTCAGGAAGACCTGGATTTAATTCCTGTCTTTAATTTGTGACCTTGGGAAGCCATATAATTTCTCAATATTCTAGGCAACTCCTAAGTGGCAAAGAAATTACTGATGAAAATTGATAAAGATTCCTCATTAAAGAGTTCCCTATACTTATCAAATCCCATCTATCCCCAAACTTATCCTGATTAGTCTGTAGCTTAGAAAGTTGGAAGAGAAGCTTGTCGACACTGTGGTGATAGGGGTAGTGGAAGCACACAATTATCATTCCCTTATTGCAGTTCATTCAAGGACTTACCCTAAGTAGAAGAAAGTATATTCAGTACCTATCATTTGGTCATTTCTGTCATGGCTGACTCTTCATGAACCCAATTTGTGATTTTCTTGGCAAAGATACTGGAGTGATTTGCCATTTCCTTCTCCAACTCATTTTACAGATGAGGAAACTAAGGCAAAAGAGTGACTTGCTTAGGATCACACAGGTAGGACATATCCAAGGCTAGGTTTGAACTAAGTCTTCCTGCTTTCAAGCCTGGCACTCTATCTACTGCACCACCTGACTGCCCTTTATTTAGTGCCTACCATGTGCTTGTTACTGAGGATAAAAAAATACAAAGAATCTTAGGGAAGTCCGTATTGTTCTTAAAGAATCCCACTTTTAAGATACTATTTCATTTCATTAAATATGAGGCTTTGTCATGATATGGACTGGATTTGTGGTGTAGGTAACTTCCATATTAAGGAAACTCACCCCACTTATGCAGAGCTAGCTGCAAATTATAATTTTGCTTCAAACAATTACAAGTTAAATGTGGTACCAAGAGGCACTCAACCAGTATGTATCACAGGAAGGACAACTTAGATTTTCCTCTCTTTAAACCTAACTTTAGAGTCTTTGTAAAACCTACTTAAATTAGTCAACTTCATACCCACCTAAAAATTCAAATATAATCAGAGGGGTGAAGGAGTTAAGTGTTCAATGAATAAGGAGCTATGCACAAGAAAGAACTATGAACAAACCTACAGATGAAAGATTAACAGAGGAAAAACCCTTATTAGATAAACAGATAGGGTATCTATTGGGTGATACTAAATAATATATCTCTTATATATACCAATTGCAAATGCACAACTTTATAAGGGACATAATTTGCTTTTTGTAAAGCGGCCATTTATACTTAATCAGACTATACTTTAAAAAAGTATTAGGGGGGAATACTGAATATTCTGCTTGGTATTAGAGATTTAAAGAAGTAACCAAAGCCACTCTTTACTTCTTAAGGGAAGTCCATAAAGTTTGTACCAGCACTTAGTACAGTGCCTGACACACAGTAGGCATTTACTATTGATTGATTGATTATTTGCCTGTTGAACATGCAGATCTTGTTGATGTTTTAGAGACATGTATATTATAGAAACAGCTGTGATGATTTTTTTTGTTCTGTTGGGTAAGAGAAAACATGATACAGGATAGTTGTCTTTATTAATTGTCTAAGAAAGACAATCATGGCCATCTGTAGGTACACAGCCAAGCCACAATAATAAGTCAGCAAATAAAGAGCCACTAAAGTGACCTTGGATGAAGCCAGTCTTTCAGTAGCTATTTATTAATCTGCTAAAGGAATTACTTATGTTATTCTGTTTATGAATATACCTCTTTCTTAGCAGCACTGATGAGGACTTTTTTAATTCCATCAGCAGCACCCAGTTGGAGTCACCTTTTCATCCAAATGAAAATCTTGATGTTGGACTAGTTGACCAAAGGGTGCTGAAACAAAGGTGAGTCTATAGTAGAATATTCTTAATTTGTTTATTTGATTTAAAAATGAGCAGTTGCTATTTAATTTAAAAAAATTTCTATGATGAAATAAAGAATCCCTTAATGTTTAGCATTTTAGCAAGTCTCCCTTAAATTCTTTCTTCAGAAAAGGAACTACAATCAAATGTATTTGAAACTAATATCTGACTGGGAAAATATTTTGTTGGAGGATTTCATTTTCTAACTTTATTCTTCTGCATATTAACTGTGGTTTCCCAAGCCAAGTAAAGTGGGGAGTTGAGGCACTTGGCAAGACCATTCAGAAACAAATTATCCACTCATGAAAATGATCTGTGTTGTGAGGATTAACTGAGTACACTGGGATGTACTTTTCACCTGTGGAGTTAGACAAGTGCAATTGAGACTTTTTGACTTTCTGGATATGAGAGAGGTACTTGTTTTAATATTTCAAAAGATTTATGATTATCTTATCCCTCCAGTGATGCACAACATCCCTCCAGGTTTTAGTAGACAAGTTTTATGAGTTTTAAAAAAATTCCAACTAATAGCCAATATTTAGTGGAGTCTCTGAATTTGAGCAAGCTGAGGCCTAGATGGCAGATATACAATAGAATGTTGAACATGTATGGCAGCATCTACTTGAAGGTGTGTCCTCTGACATAGCCATTAAGAGTCCACAGGTGCCTTTATAACCAATAAGTCATTGAAAGTAAGCTAAAATGGGGGGGTTGGTACATTTTATTCCTTTCTTTTTTCTTTTCTTTTTTTGTTCTGTGCTTTGATGTGTGTGTGTGTATGTGTATATATATTATATATATATATATATATATATTCTAGTATACTTTTTGTTTCTCTTTTTTAAAACAAGTACATGCAGATCTTGTTGATGTTCTAGGGACATGTATATTATAGAAACAGCTGTGATGATTTTTTTTTGTTCCGTTGGGTAAGAGAAAACATGGTACAGGATAGTTGTCTTTATTAATTCTCTCTCTCTCTCTCTCTCTCTCTCTGAGAGAGAGAGAGAGAGAGAGAGAGAGAGAGAGAGAGAGAGAGAGAGAGAAACAGAAACAGAGACAGAGAGAGACAAAGATAGCACTTTAACTCTTGCCTAGGTTGAGAGAAAAATCAATGGGTCCACCAATCCAAGCACAATTACATTGGGGAAGATGCTGAGGAAAATTTAAAATGCTGAAGAGAATGCAAATAGAACAAAGTCACTATGTAGCAATTAAAGGAATGATCCTCAGAGCTACTTTTTTGCTAGGTTTTTGCTATTTAGAAACTATACTAATTACATCATTGTTGGTCTCAAGTGTCCCAAGGGCAGGAATACATCTCTCTTTAGATCTTGTCCTAGATGGGCAATGAGCCTTTTAATTCAAGATCTATAATACTATAATTCTCTCATGGAAACAGGCTCTAGTGTAAGTAGACAGCACAAGATAGAGTCAGACATGTTAGATTGACAAATTGGTAGGGAGTGCTATTTGAGTCACACTGTATGTAGGAAAACTAGGCAGGACTCTAGGTTAAAGGCTTTTAGGATCTAGGCTAGCAGGCTTGTAGGAAAGGCTGCTTTTGATACCTAGAGGCTTGGGGAAAATACTTTCTTAGAAAACTATCCTCTGCATCCTGACTTTTGCCTTTTGTTCTGTGGGTCCTGCCTTTAGGCATAAAATCAAATTTTAAGGGATCAGGATCAGATAGAGTATATCTAATAGAGAATAATCCTTTTTAATCTAGTTAGAAAGTTTGTGCTATTATTATTTTAGGGGGCATCTGTATCCTTTGAGTGGATTTAGGGTTCTGCTAAACTATCTATTTTCCTTAGAGACCTTGGCCCCTATAGGAAAAATAGTGATGGGTTTATTAGGTAAGAATAACAGGCTTTAATTTAATTTATACACAAAAGGCTTTCCTACTATGATATAAGTAGGACAGTCTAACCTATGCTTAGTCTTCATAGGAAGTGGAGGTCAATACCATTCAACAATTCTTTTTGGTAGGAATTTTTTCCCATGACATCAAGCATATTTTTTTTGCCATTCCCACTTATTACTCCCTCTTCTACTTTCTATGGCCAAAAAGAACCTGTCTGCTCTCTCATCCAAATGAAAGCCTTTCAAATATTTGAAGTCTTATCATGTTCCCCATGAATCTTTTTCTCCAGGCTAAATATGCCCAGTTCTTTCAAAATATATTCATATAATCAAGACCCAGAATCCTTCACATCCTGCCTGCTCTCTTCTGAACATTTTCCAGATTATTAGTGGCCTTAAATTGTGGCACCCAAAATTGAACACAGTATTCAATATGAGGTCTGATAAGGATAAAGTCAAGTGGAACTCTTTCCTGCAGGCAATGTCTTTCAAGATTATATTATTTATATTTGGCTGCCACATCATATTGATGACACATTGAACTTTCAGGCCACTACTCATGGTTAATCTTGCCTTTCCCATCTTATACTTGTGAGATTGATATTTTGTACCCAAATATTGTACTATATTTATCCCCATTGAAGTAGTCTTATTGGATTAAGCCCAATGCATTATAAAGTAGTCTTACTAAATTTAGCCCAATGCATTAGCCTGTCAATGTCTCTTTGGAGACTCTGTCATTCAATGTATTAAGTACTTCCTCTCAGTTTTGTGTCATGTACTAATTTGATGAGTTTGTTTGAAATGTTAAACAGCAAAGGGCAAAAGTAAATCCCTAATTTTTTTTTTCACTAGAGACCTTCTGCCATGTTGAAATTGAATCATTAGCAGCTACTCTTCGAATCCAATCACACAACCATAGATAGTTTAGTTCTTAATCTAAGTGTATTATCATTTACACCAATGGTGTCATATTCAAAAAGAAACAAAAATTACTAAATCACACATAAAGATTCCTGCAAGCTGCATATTGACTTAGAAAACCATATATTATCTTTATTTTATTGTATTTTCACAATTATATTTTAATCTGATTTGAACTGCATTTAGGTATGTTATGGGTCATATGTTTGATATCTTTGATTTACACCATATCTTTCTATCATCAAGAATAATATGAGATACTTTATCAAAAAAAATTTCTAAAATATGATTGAGTTATATTGATAGCATTCCCCATTATTTACTAGTTGAGTTTTCCAGTTTTTTTTAAAGAAGTTATGAAATGTCTTGTTTTTTATGAAATTCTACTGGCTCTTTGAAATCACCCCTAACTCAACTTCTAGATCATGTTACCAACAAATTTTATACACATGCACCCTCATGCACATAAACACACATTTGTTGTTGTTATTCAGTTGTTTTTCAGTCATGTTCAATTCTTCATGACCCATTTGGGGTTTTCTTGACAAAGATACTGGAGTGGTTTGCCATTTCCTTCTCCAGCTCATTTTACAGATGAATAATTTTCTCAGGTTTACACGGCTGATAAGATAGATTTGATGTCAGGAAGATGAGTCTTCTTGATTTCAGGCCTGGCACTCTATTGCACCACCTACATACACACACCTATTTGCACACATGCATATACATGTACATATATGTATATATGCAGAAGTAAAAATTGAGGCCAACACACTACTAAGAGTCCCATGAATTAACAGCAAAAAAAGGCTAATCCTTAACATGTTTGCTATAAATCCTCCGTTTGTGCTATTCAATCCACTAATCAAAAAAAAATTTTTTTTTGCTGTTATTACGGCTTCTGTCAGCACAACCTCACTCTGCACTCACCTCACTATGTTGTAGCAACAAACAGCCAAACTTAACTCTGACCACTCTCCCAAACCCACCTGTACCCATGTGCAAAAGAGGTGTGAGTATAGGAAAACAGAAGCTTTCTCTGATTTGGGCTTGGCATGTCTGCTCTGAATAGTAGAACAAAGATAACTGGGACAAGCAATAGATATAAGCATGTGGAAGAGAGCTGTATCAGACCTGTCAGAAAGAGGCCTAATATTCAACTGTGGATAGTTCTTTCTCTCCCCCCAAGAGAGAATGAGATTAGTGAAAAATGGAAGGGTGCTGAGATAGCTTTGAAATCTAACCCTGGAAGATTAGATCTATCATCAAAGGGGAGAGAAGTCAAAAAGTGATCAATAAAAGAATTACAAGGGGGGGGAGATTGAAATTACCAAAGATTTCATAATGGAAAAAATTCAATAAAAAGCATTAGGAATAGATAAATTGAAAACAGAAGTCAAATAGCCTAGTAAAGCTAAACAAGACCAAACAAGTCCTAGCTCAAAATAAGTATTGCAAGACAAAATAAATTAAATGACATCTGATGAGACAAAGCACATTGTAGATTTCCAGAGAGCATGGGACTACAACAGGATATTCCAAAATGGTTCAAAAGAAAAATGAGAATTATAAAAGTAAGAATATATAGCCTACACAGCCAAAATAGTTGGCAAAAATAGAAAAACTTGAATCTACATACAATAGCAAGTCTCTACAAAGAACTGGGAGAAAAAATTGATTAAAAATAAAAACACACAGAAGTGAAAGACTTCTGGCAAACGAGAAGCAAATATCTCTCTATATACCACAATATTTATGGCAGCACTTTTTGTGATAGCAAAGAATTGGAAATAAAATAGATTGGAAATTGGCTAAATACATTGTATCACATGAATGCATTGGAATATTACGGTGCTATAAGAAATGATGTATGTAATAAAAACAGAAACATGGAAAGAATTAGAGTAAAATAAGTGAATCCAAGGAACAATATAAAGGATAACTGCAATAATGTAAATGGAAAGAACAACAACAAACAAAAAAATCAAAAGTGAATAACAAAATTATAAAGATCAAGCCTGAGTCTAATGAAGAGATACAAAAAGACACCCCCCAAACTATCCTGTTGTGGAAGTAGAAGGTCCACTGGTATTAAACATTGAACATGTTTTTAGACTTTTTCAACGTATTCCCTAGTTGTGCTGACTTTCTCTCTTGTTTTCCTTTTTTATGTTTAAAAAAAAAATACTATTTGTTACATGGGATGGCTCTCTGGGATAGGGAAAGGGAAAATACTGGAAAATAATGATAATATAAAAAATAAGATGTTAAAAACATTTTTATAAAAAGAAAAGGGAAAAGTAATAATTTTTTAAAAGAACATGTCTTTATAAGTAAAAAAAAAAGATAAAATGTATAGAGAAATTTAAGAATCATGGGTTTCCTAAGAAAACACTAAAAGTCAAAGAAGCTGAACATGATAATGTAGAGAATGATAGAAGAATTTCAGAACATATAAAATAGAGTGTTTCTGTAATAATCCAGAGATTGCAAGGCAAACCCCAAGACCAAGCAAATTTAACTAAATTTAGTAATTCCTATGACAAACACAAATTTTTCAAGTGATCAGGAGGAAAGCCTTTAAATAAAAAAGGAAGCAAATTTGAATAACACAAAACTATGCCATGCTCACCAGAAATTACCACTTTCCTTTCCCTTTTGCCAAATATCTTTTTAATGATTTACAATTCCCAAAAATTGAAGTCAAGATTACTGGCCTTTTCACTTGCCCTTCTCCAATTTTGAGGGACCTCTCTCTTTTTCCATGATCTTTCAAATAGTGCTGACAGTAGCTCCATTTATACCCACTGAGTTCTTTTAGAACCCCAGGATGTAATTTATCTGAGTCAGGTGATTTAATTATGATATGAATTTCCTCAAAAGCAGCCAGGTTCTGTCTTAAAATCTCTTTATTTATCTTGGACATTAATTCCTTGATTTAGTTTCCTCCTAGAGCTAAGTTCTGAAGTATACATGTGTACTTGGGGAGTTTTTTGGAAGAAGGTGACTAACAAGAGGAAAGAACCATATGAAATTGTGTTACTGCTTTCCATTTCTAGTACAGGCTCAAGTACAACCTTTATCAGGCCTATTCTAAAAAATAATAATAATAATACTGGTGCTAATTCACATAGGATGAATTCCACAATAATGTGGATTGTTCTAATTTGTATGTCGGTGTTATGGCACATTACTAATACTAAAAAAAAAAAAAATCCCATAAATGCTATGAACAATAATCAAGTGAGTAACTTCAGAGGCTAAAAACAGTCATTATTTGTATAGTTCTCTATAGACATAGTTTAAGAAAGATTTAATAATAGAAATGAGAAATAAGAGTTCCCTGGGAATGGCTTGATATTCATCAATAATTCAATTTAATTCAATAGGCTTAATTAAATTATCAATTAATTAAATATCTGCTGTGTGCAGGAAACTATACTAGACACTGGGGATACAAAAAACAAAACAATACTTGTCCAAAAGGAGCTTACATTCTAGTACAAAGTTCTTTACAACTTTCATCCTCATGCTTTTCCTTTTCATCCTTTCCCATTAAAGCTTTTCAATTCTCAAGGAGTAAGAATAGTGTGTGGGGAGTATGTTCTTTTCCCCAGATGGCAACACATAACCATTCTGGAAAATAAGCAGCCTCTTCATTCCTTGCTTACTAACTAGTAGATAATAAAGCTTAAAATATTCAGTATGATATTTGATTTCCTCTGTGTGGTTACTATCTCTACCAATTTTGATTACAAAACCCCTGTGGCTTCCCATTCTGTGCAACTCTTAGCTAGATATTGCCATAAATCTTTCCTTGATGATTTATTTTTTCTTTTTCTTGTTGTTCTGTATATATATTAGAGAAAACAATGTGGCACTGGCACATTGTTGACATTAGCTTCCTTGTGGTTCTGATTCTACACACAATATAACCTATGTCCAGAATCCCGATATAGTCACTAGCTATTCCTCTTGCATGGAATACTCTCCTTTTTTAGCTCTGTCTCTCAGTTTTTCTCTAGATTTCTTCTAGTCCAACCTAACATCTCATCTCCTATAAAAAGCCTTTCCTGAGCCTCTTTAATGCTTGTGTCTTCCTTCTATTGATTATCTTTAGTTATTCTGCATAGTTTGTACATGATTGTTTTCATGTTGTCTCTACCATACTATAAGTTTCTTGAGGGCAGGAACCATCTTTTGCCTTTCTTTGCATCTCCCACACTTAATACAGTGCCTGACATACAGTAGATTTTTCATAAATTCTTACTGCATGCTGAGAGACATGAGGGAACATCTTGAGTCTCAATCCTAATTTAACAAGCAAGTTTTACCTTCAAGGGCAATTCAAACAAGAGATATCAAGGAGCAAGCAGAGGTATAATATTACTGAGTCCAAGTCAGCATTGTTTGTCCATGGAACAGGATGAGGAATTTGGGAACAATATGCTGGGAAGATCAAACCAGGAACATCAACCAATTTTTCAGGCTAGTTAATATCAGTCATAAGAGATCCAACAGAGTTTCTAAAGTGGACACAGTATAAGAGGTATTTGTTTACCAAAAAGTTATTTAAAACCATCTGTTCTTCAAGTCTTTTGTACATAAAAAGAATTGATTGAATCCAGCTAGCAGTGATACAATGTGACACCAAGGTATCACTAAGTGATACCATGAATTTGTATTTAATGGGGAGATGATATTGCACCCTTTTAAGTTGATGACTAAATATGTCCTTTCTTCTAAGAAGCAGTTGAGCAGCAAAGTCAGTAGTTTTCTGGAATTTACTTAGGAAAAGTAGGTTGTAAGTAATGCTTGCCATATAACATATAACAAGCTCATTCTTTTATATGCTGTTCAATCATGTTCAATCATTCATCCCAGACAAAGCTCATTCTTTTATATGCTGTTCAATCATGGTTCCTTTCTACTCTTTTGATGCCCAATTAAGGGAAGACATGGATTAAGATAAACTTGCAGATGCTTCTTTAAAGAAAAAAGAACACTTATTATAAACTTTATTAAACTTCAATAAAAGCAATTAAGCTTCCATTATAACTTTACATTAGAATGAATTTTAACACATCACTACTTGCCAGGCAGTTCTTTCGACTCAACTTTTATTCTTTGTCCATTCATTTCCTTCCTTTTTGCCTTTTATATGATTACAATTAGTATATTTTTAGTTCATCTAATTCTGGTTTTTTCCCTATCACATTGGGTCTTTCAAGATTTCCTTATATTTCTTATGCTTATCCATCACAGCTCTATTAAACTATTTCATTATCTGAGTAGAAACTAAAGTATTTTAGAAGAAATTGGCAAAGATGGCTTCAGCTCCAATTTCCATTTTTAAATGAATGCAAATATTTTCTTTCCAGAATGAGGCATAACTGCATATTAACTTTAACTAAGTAAATTCTTACACTAATATTTTATAGTCAATGATGGGGAATGACCTGAGTCAAAACATCCTAGCTCTGATATATGCTAGTTTTGTGACCTTTGATTATTTACTTAGTTTACTTTGGTTAATTACTTAACCTTTAAGTGACCCATGGAATTCTCTAGGATTATACATTTCAGATAAATCATGAATATGCATCTGTAGAGTGAATTCCCATTCTATGAATGAAATCACTCTAGAGATGAAATCATTGGTCCAGAACAATACCAACAAATAAACGTTTCTTTATGAAATCTACTTTTTTTTTTTTTTGTTTAAGCATACAATACACTAGAAAAAAGGAAAGGGCTGGAATTTAGGAATCCTGGGCTCAAATCCAAACTCTGACATTACTAAATAGATTTCATACTTATTTAATCATTCTGGGATATGGCTTTGCAACCCAAGAGTCCTCTTCTATTCCTCATTCTCTCTCCACCCTCATACCTAATCTATTAATTAGTCCTGTTGATTCTGTCTTTTAACTTCTTTTGCACAGGTTCCCTTTTCTCTGAAAATGACCACACTGGTACAAGCTTGCCCTTTTTACCTTCTCTCTGGATTTTTGGACTAGGGCTGCTGGTTTTCTTTCTCTCTCAGGTCTCTCCCCATTCTAATCTGTAATCCCCTTAGCTGCCAAAGAGATCTTTTTTAAACTAAATCCTGACTACCTCAGCCCATCCTCAGCCCCCACTCAGTAAATGATAGTACTCCCTATCACATTCAGGATCAAATAGAAAATACTTTCTTTGGCTTTTAAAGTCCTCTCCAACCTGGCCCTTTCCTACCTCCTTTTAATCTTTCTAGTCCTATTATAAGTGAATTGGATTTAAGTGAGGGAGAGCTGTACAAAGTCACTAGCCTCATTTTCTTTTCCATAGCCATCTGGTTCTAGTGGCAAGATATAGGTTCCATAATATTAATATGCCATACTTATTCAGCCATTCTCCAACTGATGGGTATCCACTCATTTTCCAGTTCCTTGGACCTTAGTCCTTTTAAGCTAATGTGTCTTTAATATGTCTGAGTTAGACTGAGGCAATATCAGTGATTAAGAAATGAGGCTAGGAATGGTCTCTTCTCCCCATCATCTTCCTAATGTCATGGCTCTATTTGAGAACCCTGTTTTTTTTTATTTTTTTTTTGTTTGCAGATGATTTTTTAAAGCTTTTTGTTTTCAAAACAGATAATTTTCAACATTCACCCTTGTGAAATCTTATGTTCCAAATTTTTCTTTCCTTCCCTTTCCCCACCTCCTCCCCTAGATGACAAATAATCCAATATATGTTAAACATGTGCAATTTTTCTATATGTATTTGATCAATCCTTGTTCTCTTCTTTTGAGACTTTGACATTTATTCATTTTCAAATCCCAGGACAGTCACTGATATTATGTTTCCTTTAGCTCTGGTTGAACTAGATCTTTAGAGTCTCTTTTAGCTCTTCTATAATTGTCATTTCCAACTGCATGTACTGAACATGGTTTGAACTTACTCCATTATCTATGCTTAATAAAAATAACTTTCATAGTGTTTTTTTCTCCACAATCTTTTGATTCATTTGGATACATGTGCTATAATACACATGGAACACAGATGGATTGACATAATTACATTTTCATCATTTCCTGGCATATGTCAAAGGCAAGAATTATTAAAGTATTTGACAAATGAAAGAGTAATGGGCTAGGAGTCAGGAGGCATTGTCTACCACTAAGAAGCTGTGATCCGACTCAAGTGATTTAACTTCCCTGTGCTAGAGTTCCCTAATCTGCCAATCAGGTTTCTAAAGTAGGGAGATAACAAAAGAGTTTCTTCTATCTCTAATAATGTATGGATTTTTGAAAGTTTAGAGGTAGCTAGGTGGTATAGTGCATAGAGAAGTGGACCTGACATCAGGAAAACCTCAATTTTAATTCTGCTTTAGACACCATATATAATTCTGGGCACATGACCACTTACTTCATTTCTTCATATGTAAAATGGTGATGATAATAACATGTTAACTCCCAAGAGTTGTTGCAAGGATAAAATGAGGTAACATTTTAAAATAATTTTGAAAACCTTAAAGCATTATATAAATACTATTATTATTTATACAGAGGTTGACTTAACATAACTTCTGGTAATAAGCTTATTCATATATATAAATTGATGGGTAGTTATTGTTTATCCTTGTATTTTATAAGTATCATTAAATGTTAATTGAATTAAACACACATTGAACAGAATGGGGAAAAAGAGTCCTGTGGAATTTTTCAGGGTGAAACATCCATTGATTTTTATCCTTTTCTATTAATTCTTATACTTCAATAGCATCAAGATTCATAATATGCTGATGAATTCAAAAGTTATATTGATGTATACTAAAAAAAAAAGTTCCCATTTCTATCCTGAAAGCCTGGCCACAAGGGGAAGAAAGAAATTAAAGAAATCCAGATACAAGCAAAATTATTCTGTAATTTCTCTTATCAATTGAAATTCCTTTATCTTTCTTTTTTTATTAAAAGTTTTTTATCTACAAAACATATAAGTGATTTTTCTACATTGACCTTTGCAAAAAAAA
>JAJPUD010001347.1:149370-242716 GCA_023553655.1 Myrmecobius fasciatus
GTACCCTTTAAGAAGATATAATTTCCTTCTTTGTCTCTTTTAATTAAGTCTATCTTTGCTTTTACTTGGTCTGAGATCAGGATTGCTACCCCTGCTTTTTTTTTGTTCACCTGAAGCATAATAGATTCTGCTCCAGCCTTTTACCTTCACCCTGTATGTATCTCTATGTTTTAGATGTGTTTCTTGTATACAACATATTGTTGGATTCTGGTTTTTAATCCAGTCTGCTATTCGCTTCTGCTTTATGGGAGAGTTCATTCCATTCACATTCACAAATCTTATTTACCCTAGCTGATGCTTTTCTCTTTCTTATCCCCTTTCCCTCCTCCCTACTATTTTGCTTTTGATAACCACTTCCCTCAAACAATCCTTCCCTGTTAGAGCCCCACCCCTTTTTTCCCCCTTTCCCTCCTGTTTCCTTATAAGATAGGACAAGTTTATTTTTGATACCCAGTACGTCTATTATTCCATCATAGCCAAATCTGATGAGATGGAGATTAACCCAATTCTCATTCCCCTCCCTTTTTTCCCCTCAATCATTATAGGTTTTCTTTGCTTCTACATGTGATGTAATTTCCCTTATTTTACCTCCTTTTCTTCTTCTTCCAGTGTTATCCCTTTTCTACCTCTAATTTCTTTTTCAGTTTATCATATCATAATAATCATAATGTAATAATAGATTCATAAAATCAACCCTCATTCTATAAATATCTATAACATAAATATAGTTCTCAAGAGTTTGGTTTTTTTTCTTGTTACCTTTTTACATTTCTCTTGTGTTCTGTGTTTGTAGATCAAATTTTTTATTCAGTTCTGGTCTTTTCAGTAGAAATAGGTGAAATTCTCCTATATCATTGAATGACCATCTTCTTCCCTGGAAGATAATGCTCATTCTAGCTGGGTAACTTATTCTTGGCTGTAATCCAAGTTCCTTTGCCCTTCGGAATATCTGATTCCAGGCCCTTTGATCCTTCAAAGTAGAAGCTGCTAGGTTCTGTGTGATCCTAATTGTGGCTCCTCGATATTTAAATTGTTTCTGGCTTCTCGTAATATCTTTTCCTTGGTATGATAGTTCTGGAATTTAGCCACGATATTTCTGGGGGACTTAATTTTTGGGTTTCTTTCAGGAGGTGATGGGTGGATTGTTTCAATAAGTATTTTGCCTTATGGGTCTAAAATATCAGGGCAGTTTTCTTTTATGATTTCCTGGAAGATAGTGTATAGGTTCTTTTTTTCATCACAGCTTTCAGGAAGCCCTATAATCCTTAGATTGTCTCTCGTAGATCTCTTTTCCAGGTCAGTTGTTTTTCCTAGGAGATATTTCATGTTTTTCTCTATCTTTTCATTTTTTTGTTTTTGTTCAACTGATTCTTGAAGTCTTGATGAGTCATTCATTTCCAATTGTTCGATTCTAATTTTTAATGTCTTATTTTCTTCAGTTACTGTTTTTAGTTCCTTTTGCAATTGACCTATTACATTTTTTTGTTCATTGCATTCTTTTGCCATTTTTTCTATTTTATTTTGCAGTGATCTCATTTCATTTTCCCATGTTTCTTCTAACTGTCTCTTAAGATTCTTTATGCAATCTTCAAAGAAAGCCTTGCGACATGGAGACCAGTTTATGTCTCTCTTTGGAGCTTTTTCTGGAGTTGCTTTACCTTTAGAGGCCTCAGGATTTGAGGTCTGTTCTTCCCTCCCTCCATAAAAGTTGTCTATGGTGAGAACTCTTTTTGGTTTTTTATTCATTTTTTTAAAGGTATGAGGTCTGTTTAAGGCAAAGGTGGGACAGCTGCTTTAATTTACCCTGGGGCAGTTGTGCTGATTGAGTTATTTCAGGTATTGGGCAGTTCTGCTGATTGAATTATGTCAGGTGCTGGGCAGTTCTGCTTTAGTTCACCCTGGGGCAGTTCTGCTGATTGAATTATTTCAGGTACTGGGCAGTTCTGCTAATTGAATTATTTCAGGTGCTGATCAGTCCTGCTGATTCATTGATCAATTGCCCTAGGGTGCTGTGTAATGGCAGCTAGGTCAGATGCTCATCAGGGGTTCAATGGTTCACAATCTACCCCCCACAAAAGGCAGACCCTCCAAACCACCTGCCCACAATCAGGACAGATTGGCCCAAGAGGCCTGCAGAAGACTCCCAGGTGTGTGAAAAGCACAACGCTCCCACTCCTGTTCCAACTCCTGTGATGACTCCTGTTCCAGCTCCCTGCTTCAGCTCCCTGCCCTGGTCTCCCTGTGCTGCAGTCTAGGTTCAGCAGACCACCCCCCTGCCCAATTAAAACAGATCTGTTTTGAAGTTCTTCCAGAGTATCTTCTTCTAGAAACGTGTTGTCCTCTAGATACTGTGGATTTTTTTGCTTCAGAATAAGTCTAGAGGCTTCATATGTTGTTGGTTTGAGGGAAGGTTAGAGGAGGTTACAGAGACTCCTGTCTGATCTCCGCCATCTTGGTTCCACTCCCGGAAGTCTGAAATTTCTAAAAAGAGAACATCCAACTGTGATCAGACTAGATAGCAGAGTTAATCAATACATCATCAAAAGTAGATGGCCTAATACTAAGCCTAAGCAAAAATCCATCCACTTTACAATATTTCTAAGAAGTTGTAATCTCATCTCCATTTGAACATTTCTAGAATGAAAGAAAAACCCACCTTCCAAGGTAGTCCATTCCATTTTAATACAGCTCTAATTGTTTTTTTTTTTTTGCTTTTTTATAATAGCTTTTTGTTAACCCAACAGCAAGAGATACAAACAAAAATTCCATTTAAAATAATTGTAGATAGTATAAAATATTTGGGAATGTATCTGCTAAGGGAAAGTCAGCATCTATATAGCAAAACTACAAAACACTCTCCACACAAATAAAGTCAGATCTAAACAATTGGAAAAAACATCAAATGCTCTTGGATAGGTCGAGCGCATATAATAAAGATAATAATACTACCTAAACTAATCTATTTATTTAGTGCTATACCAATCAAACTCCCAAGAAATTATTTTACTGACCTAGAAAAAGTAACAACAAAATTCATCTGGAAAAATAAAAGGTCAAGAATTTCAAGGGAATTAATGAAAAAAAAAAAAAAGCAAATGAGGGTGACCTAGCTGTACCAGATCTAAAACTATATTATAAAGCAGTGGTCATCAAAATCATTTGGTACTGGCTAAGAAATAGAGTAGTGGATCAGTGGAATAGTTAGGTTCACAGGAGAAAATAGTCAACGAGTATAGTAATCTAGTGTTTGATAAACCTAAAGATCCCAGCTTTTGGGATAAAAACTCACTATTTGACAAAAACTGCTGGGAAAATTGGAAGCTAGTATGGCAGAAACTAGTCATTGACCCACACCTAATACCATATACCACGATAAGGTCCAAATGGATTCATGATCTAGACATAAAGAATGATATTATAAACAATTAGAAGAACATAGGAAGGTTTACCTCTCAGATCTGTGGAGGAGGAAGGAATTTGTGACCAAAGAAGAACTAGATATCATCATTAATCACAAAATAGGTAAGTTTGACTATATCGTTAAAAAGTTTTTGTACAAACAAAACTAATGCAGACAAGATTATAAAGGAAGCAATAAACTGAAGAAAAATAAGCTGATAAAGACCTCATTTCTAAAATATGTAGAAAGAATTCAAGCCATTCTCCAAATGATAAATGGTCAAAAGATATGAACAGGCAGCTTTCAGATGAAGAAATTGAAACTATTTCTAGTCACATGAAAATGTGTTCCAAATCACTTTTGATCAGACATGCAAATTAAGACAACTCTGAGATACCACTACACACCTATCAGATTGGCTAAGATGACAGGAAAAGACAATGATGGATGTTGGAGGGGATATAGGAAAACTGGGACACTGATACATTGTTGGTGGAACTGTGAATGGATCTAACCATTCTGGAGAGCAATCTGCAACTATGCTCAAAGAGTTATCAAACTGTGCATACCTTTTCACCCAGCAGTGTTTCTATTGAGCCTATATACCAAAGAGATCAAAGGAGGGAAAGAGACCCACATGTGCAGAAATGTTTGTAGCAGCCCTTTTTGTAATGGCAAGAAACTGAAAATTGAATGGATGCCCATCAATTGGAGAATGGCTGAATAAATTATGGTATATTAATTTTATGGAATATTGAAGTTCTGTAAGAAATGACCAGAAAGATGATTTCAGAGAGGCCTGGAGAAACCTACATGAACTGATGCTAAGTGAAATTAGCAGAACCAGAAGATCATTATACACAGCAACAAGATTATATGATAATCAATTCTAATGGACATGGTTCTCTTCAACAATGAGGTGATTCAAACCAGTTCCTATTGTTCAGTGATGAAGATAGTCATATACATCCAGAAAAAGGCCTGTGGGAACTAAGTGTGGATCACAACATTTTAACTCTTTATGTGAATATTTGCTTACATTTTGTTTTCCTTCTTAGGTTGGTTTTTTTTCCCTCTTTCTAAATCTGATTTTTCTTGTGCAGTTAGATAACTATCTAAATATGTATACATATATTGGATTTGTCATATAATTTAACATATTTAACACGTATTAGACTACCTGTCATCTAGGGGTGGGGTGGGAGAAAAGAGGGGAACAATTTGGAACAAAAAAAATTTTTTTGCAAAGTTCAATGTAGAAAAATCACTCATATATTCTGTAAATAAAACCTTTAATTTAAAAAAATAATAGCTTTTTGTTTTCAAAATACATGCTAAGATTGTCTTCAACATTCATCCTTGCAGAACCTTGTGTTCCAAATTTTTCTTCCTCCTCCCATTCCCCCTCCCCTAGACAGCAAGTAATCCAATATAGGTTAAATATGTGCAATTCTTCTAAACATATTTTCACATTCATTATGCTGCATAAGAAAAGTCAGATCAATAAGGGGAAAAAGTGAGAAAGAAAAAAAAAAAACAAGCAACCCTCCTCCCCCAAAAAAGGTGAAAATACTATGCTATGATTCACATTCAGTCTCCATAGTCCTCTTTCTGGATACAGATAACTCTCTTTATCACAAGTCTATTGTTATTGGCCTGAATCACCTCATTGCTGAAAAGAGCCAAGTCCAACACAGTTGATCTTCATAAAGTCTTGTTGTTGCTGTATACAATATTCTTTTGGTTTACCCATTCCATTTGGCATCTGTTCGTGCAAGTCTCTCCAGACAGCCTTAATTGTTAAAAAACTTTTATTTATATCAAACTTGAACATGCATTGTTCTTAATTTTGAATTAGCTCAAAATGAGGGTCCTGACTATTTTGAGAGATAGCATGACCTAGAGCATGGGTTCTTAACCTAGGATTGATAGATTTGTTTTTTTAAATTGGTAACTGCCTTTCAATATCATTGATTTCCTTTGTAATTCTATGAATTATATCATATTGATTTAAAATCATTACTCTGAGGAGTCCATAGATTTCACCAGACTATGAGAGGATCTTATGATAACGCAGAAAAAGGTTAAGAACCCTGGTCTAGTACATAGAAGGCTGACCTACAAGTCAGGAAGAATTGAATTGGGCAGGTTCTAATTCTGCCTATGATACATACTATCTAGATAACCTTGAGGAAGATACTTCATCTCTCACTGCCTCAGGTAACTTCCCAAGACTCTAAGTTGCAGAACATTGCTAATTTGCTTTTTTCCAAGAAATTTCCTAATTAGGAGTTTTCTAAACTAACAATTACAGATTTATTTCCCTTCAAAAACTTGTTTTATGATTTTTTTTTCATTTTAAAGAAGAGGCTACTTAGCTATATAGATGGTTGGTTTGAGCTGCACTCCTTTGGGGAAATATAATCTAAATAAATTTCTTATTTTCAGCTGAGATTATCATTAAAGTTTTGCCTGAAATTTTAGTAGTATACATTATTTAGTTACTGAATTCATTCAATCCATTAACAAATGACTAATCAATGACAAGTTAGGTTATTTGAATTTCTTACAGTGAGACACTTTAGTTTGGGACTAATGATGAGATCCACTACCCAATATATGATCTGAAAATTCAATCCTTCTTTCCCTATTCCTCTCACCACCACCCCTTCATTGTTAAATTTTCTCACTCACTAGATATTATGACTGATCCAATTACAGAATCTGAGTCCTTCGAATTCAGGATTCTGAGCAGAAAAATGATCAAAGGTGAGTGGTCATTGCCTAATCATAATAGGAATATAGGAGGTCATATAGAATCGGCTTGACCTGGTCTTATAGGATCTTATAGAATCCTTAAATAAACACATTATTTAATGATTATATGGAAAGTTATCATATAATCATGTTATTCCTGCTTAAAAGATGATAAAGTCACTGAAATCTATATATGATAATTCACTTCAAACACAAGAAGTATTTTGGACTCTATTTTGAGATATAAGAAAAGTGACAGTTAGAAAATGGCCTATTGTTTATCAGAAACTTTTGAAATTTGCCCTTAGAGACGCAGAAAAAAACAAAAAAATCCCCAAACAAATTGAATTTTATTAGGTCAAAGTCGTCTAAAGTACAAAAGAATAGTGTTGTATCCCTTTTAATGTTAGGACAGGCAACTTACAATCATCTAATTTTCTGGTTATTACATAAGGAGATGGAGAAAGGGGGAGATAGCGAAACTCTGTGTGTGTATGTGTGTAAAATAGTTACCTTCATGATCTCAGGGTTCCAAATTCTAAAACTAAAGACCTAGATTATAGTTAAGTAGGATTTATGCCTAGGCTAAGGATGATGAGGAATTCAAGAAATTATTAATTGATTCTTTGTTTTCTATATTGCATTATACCCTGAAGAAAACTCATCAGCACGTATACCACTGTATATTTACATCTCCTACTTTTAAAGACATCAGGGGAAGTAAATACGGGGGCTAAAGGCTGCAAAATAATAGCAAAAAATCCTGAGAACTTGAAGCATTTGTGGTATACATCAAAGTAAAATGTTCCAACACTTGAAAAAAAAGATTGTCTTCCCTAAACACCATTCACACCATGCAGAAAAAAATTTTATTTATCTAATTTGAAGATTGTCACTTACCTGACCCACAACTAGGCTGCCTCTTCATTCTAGGCTTTCTGAGAATTGCCTGAGTTGTACATCTTTTCTTGTTTGATCACTAAAGTGCAAAATAGTGGCATAGTAAGATAAAGCCAATCTTTTCTGAATAATATACATGGCTATATGCTAAATATTCTTGCCCAGCTTGTAATTCTGAAGAATCAGTTAGTTCATTTCTCAAAAGTCTTTTTTTGTGTCAGGGTTAGATTATGAATAGATATAACCACAACCATCTTCCCAACAACTCAAGTATCTCTCTGATCTCACACAAGATGTGAGACTAATCTATGGGTAACTGTTTTTAAAACATATTTTTACGTTCTTGTGCCTTCCTCCATGCCTCCTTTTTCCCCTTATCTTTTAAATGTATAGATGTTGCCAAGCTAGATTTTTTTATAGCTAAATGATACATGGTATCCCACTTTTTATAGTTCTATAAGTATAAAGGGATATGTAATTAAGAAAACAGTTATGAAGTGGAATAAGGGCCAAGTCTGGTGGAGCTATGATTTTCTTTAATGTGGCTATTCTGCCTGGCAGGTCATGAATATTTTGCTCAGTCCCCGTGTAGTGCCTCTCACTTTTCACTGGTCTGTTTTTATCAGTAGACCTAGTCTGAACAGTGCTTTCAAAGTGCAAAGCAGACATGGAAATAATAACTTAACCTTCATCCTCCTTTTTCCTTTCTAGAGACCCATTCTGTCATATAAAAGTGAGGACAATAGTACAAGTCTCTCTAGTAGAAACTTCATCGCAAGGACACTCTTGGGAAATATGTTTACATGATGCAGAAAGTCAGGGCAAAAGAAAAGAGCTACAAATTTATTTATTCTTTCAAACTGTTTATTAAACATCCACTTGTATGTACAATACTTTTCTAGGTGATAAGGATACAAAGCTACATTGAGACATAATTCCTGTACTCATGTAACTCACAGTCCAGAAGAAACAAAGAAAAGTAATTAGAATGCATAGAATAATATATTGTTCTGTGTTATAATGTAATAAAAGAAAAATAACATAGCACAACATAAGAAAGATAAATATATTAAGAAGATATATATAATGTGCTGTGTGAAGTCCCATAAGTTTATGTGCTCAGTTTGGGAGAATTTTAAATCTGTCTAAAATACTGTAAAATCACAGCATGATGACACTGAGACTAGCTGAAATGTTAACATATTTTGGCTAATTGTACCTGTGGCTGAGTAATATTGAGAACCTTAAAGCCTATATAGTTATTATCCTGTTTTCATGTGCTCAACACATACATTACCTATCCAAATGGCACATACTCCAGTGCCTAAAGTTGACTCACTTAAGGACTCTTTGATCTAATTTAGGACACATACACAAAATCCAATAAAAAGTGAACTTTCCTTTAAAGAAACTCTTAGACTGGAAACATAGCCAATTATCTTTAGAGGCCTTTGAATCTTGTATTTGGTTTATGTATCCCTTCATACAATTTGTCTTCAGTATAAAGATTGCATTACTTTGGTTATTTTTAATGAACAAATATGGATTTATAGAAATATAGTCTTAATATAGTGCAGGATCACTCTTTTTTTTCCTTCAAGTTTGAATGTTACCTAAATGTCTTCACATCATCTTAAGTTTTCATCGTATTAAACAAGGATGTAAATATAGTCAAAATAGATTTAATGAATACATGAATATTTATTGAATGTTCTTTGAATATTCAATACTGTTCTAGGCCTTAGAGATCATCTCATTCACCTCCCTAATTTCACAGATGAAGAAACATAGTCTTTTAAAAAATCATGGGTTTTTTGTGTGTGCTGGAGGCATAGGATGGTGAAGGGTCTGAAGAGGATCTATATGAGAATGGAATGGATCATTTTAGTAAAAGAGGTCAACTAGAATAACAGCATGGCAGGAAGTGAAGATGGTCAGTAGTGGTGTTCAGAGAAATGCTTTTCACCTATGGACATGGTTCCAGAAAACTTTGCAAATATAAATATCAGATGTTTTGTAGTCTTCCATGTCCTTCCATGTCTTCTTGAATAAATGCCACAAGCTGTTTTAGCAAGATAGCTGTAACCATATTTTACTTGGTCCTGAGAGATATTCTAAGGGCCACATTTTGTTCTATTGCACTGAATATTGTTTATAACCCACAGATAATAAATTCAATCATCTCTGCCCCTCTTAATCAGATAATAGTAGTCAAGATACTGTTGGCTACAGAATATTGGTTACAAAAGCTTACCTTTCCCTTTTTCAATAAGGACACTCTGTGGGGTTGAGTGCAGTAGATAGTGTGTCAGGCCTGGAGTCAGGAAGAAATCTCCCTGAGTTCAAATCTGACCTCAGACACTTACTAGCTATTTAACTCTGGGAAAAAAATCACTAACTCTGTTGGCCTCAAGAAATGGAAAACCACTCCAATATCTTTGCCAAGAAAATCCCAAATTGAGTTACAAAGAATTGGACGAGACTGAAAATGACTAAACAACAATAACTCTTGTTTGCATGTAGATGTCTCTTACTTTACAGAGATTAGAGTAGATACAGTAGATTTTTTAATATGCTTTTGATTGCCCTCTTTGCATCTCTCCCTCTTTCATATATCTTGAGAATCAATTACTTAATGTCTTCACAATTGTGTCACCTCCAGCACAGATATCATCTATGTAGTATTTGATATTGTCTAGAATGCTCTTTCTTCCTTCCTTCCCTCCTTCCTTCCTTCCTTCCTTCATATCTTTCTTTTTCTTCCTTCCTTCCTCCCTTTCTCTCTTTCTCTCTCTCTCTCTCTCTCTCTCTCTCTCTCTCTCTCTCTCTCTCTCCTTCTTTCTCTGTCATTCTCTCTCTCATCCCATGTTTTCATGTTTTTCTTTCTTCCTCTCCTAGAGAAAATATAACCTAGTACCCATTACCAAAAATAATAAACTCATAGTTTCTACCATGGTACTAGTTAGCTAAGGAAACCAGATCATGTAAGATTCATGCCTCAAAAATAAGGGATAAGAACATTTTAGCCACAGAACAACTGGATCCATAGCTAGATTAAAACTGCTGAGATTCTCCAGCATAGAATCTGTGTCTCCACTCAGATTTTTGCCAAGGCTTGTTACCATTCCATAACCTGAAGATCTTCAATTTGTTTTGTGGGATCTCAGGAATGTGCTGGAATTTTTAAGTTCTTAGAAACTATCACCATAAGCATGAACTCCCCTCATTAGGATATTCTAGCTAACTTTTTTCTTCTTCAATGTTTTATTGATGCTTTTTTTACATTGTTGTCACTTTATAGTACTTCCTTTTCCAATACAATCATTCCTTATAATAAAATACAATTAAGCAAAGCTACCAGTATTGACCATCCCTGATATCATGTGCTTCATTCCTTATTTGTAATATAACACTTTTCTACGACAGAAGGGATGTGTATTCCATCAACTGAAATCAAGATTGATCATTAAATTGATCTGAGTTTGCTTCCTTTAGTATTTTTTTTTTCATGCACATTATTGTGGTTAAGTATGGTTTTTAAGTTTTACTTGGTTCTAATTGCTCTTTTATTTTTACTTTGTATAAGTCTTCATAAGTTTCTCTGATTTCCTCATATTTGTCTTTTCATTAATATTCCTTATATTATACATCATAATTTCTTCAGATATATCCCAAATAATGGTAACTTTTTTTTTCTTCCAGTTTTTTGCTACCATAAAAGTGTAATTTCTATAAATATTTTGATGCATATGGGACCCTTTCTGGTGTCTATAACTTCCTTGGGCAATATGCCTGGTAGCGATATGACTAAAACACACTGTATGTACAGGTTAGTCATTTTTCTAAAAAAAAGAATAATCAATCATTTAAAATGTGGGTCATGCCTTTCTGAATGATACAGAGCAAAGAAGTAGTGATGAGTTCAAAACAGGAGTTTTTTTCATTTTGTCAATTGACAAACTCGATAATGGATATGACTAATGCTATTATTTAGTCTCACAGTGAAGCTTTATTTATTATTAATCTATTTATTTATTTATTTTTATCTTAGGCAATACAAATACCATCTGCATGTTGTATATGAGTGTTTAAGATTATAGCTGCCAGCATCTGTTGCCGAAATAGGATTTATTTTTAATTCTTGATGAGTCACTTGTCTTGCATAATATTAGACTGAATTTGTGTTAGTTGACGTAGCTTGGAATCTATTCTGCCCCCAGACATCATTAAATCATTTTGTTGCTTTTCAAAGTCTTATAATTTTACACAAAGGGAAAATTTAATTTCTCTCATCTGTACAATGAGGCTACTATCTGAATATTATTTACTGACATTTCATATATGCATAGAATAGTTCTAGGTATTGGACAGAAATGCTGATGCTACCCTTAGTAATCCCTCCCTTGGTGTCATTGACATGGGAAATGAAGTAAAGATAACTTATTGAAAGCAGGGAAGAGAGAGCAAATGAGTAGTTATCATTAAAGATTCCAGGAAGAAAATTGCATTGCTTGTTCTTGTTATCTTGCTTTTATTTGAGTTATTTTTCATCTCCAAGAGAGTCTCAGAGTAGCTTCCTGTTCACCTGCTTCTCCTTTCTCCTTCAGAGACCCTAAAATACTCTCTAAAGCTCAGACTCAACTTCCATCACTCATATACTCTTTTCCTAGTTATAATCCTCCCTTTTTTAAGAGAATTGTCTCATTGGCAAACTTGCACTATTTTCTCTGTTCCTCCAGAATTTTGCTTCTAATGCAAATCTACAGCGTATTGATGATTCTTGATAGAGAGAGGAGAGGGTAAAAGAATGGGAAGAAAAGACATAAGATGAATAGAAGAATCTAGATACAGCAAAGAATTGTGCCATTATAGCAGGCCCTGCTTTATATGCAAAGAATAGAATAACATTCCTACCCAAGTGACTTCCCAGCCAGAAAACTCCCAAAAAGCAATTGGCATCATTGTTGCTTAGAGCAAAGATAATAAATGAATGAGATTTATGAGAAATGAAAACACCTATTTTAGTTTATTGTTTTTTGTTTTGATTTGGTTTGATTGACAGAAAAAATATGAAACATCTCCTAGCGAGGAATAAAGCACTACAGTGGACAAAATCCTATATTTTACCCGACTTCCCATATGATGTTAAATGCATGTTAACTGAGCAAAAGTGTCCAGATCACAGCATGAGGATAAGGATCATTGAGTTTTTGCAGGCAGATATGACAAAGTATCTGGAAGGATCATTGTAAGTATGAATTTTCTAGATATATTGCTTTAGGGGAGCATCTGTTCCCAATATAGGCTCTAAATTATAAAGGTTTCACTCTTTTCAGTGTTTAAATGATGAATTGCTGAAGCATTGCACAATGCCTATTATTCAAATGTCTATTCCCATTTGTTCCTAATAGGACTATAAGGAGAGAGATTTGAGGAAACATAATCACAATCCATCTGCTATTATATAAATCCCAATTTTGCTAAAAGGAGAGAATACAAGTTTATTTTTGTAACTGATTTCTTTGTGGAAAGGGTTCTTGCTCAGGTTGGTTTAGATTTGAGGTGTCAAAATGGGGAATTCATAGGCAGAACTAGATTAAAATGTAATTGGGAAATGTCTAATAAAAAAGGTAAAATTATGGTATAACACAGATAATGTTAATTTGTGGTATTCTAAGTCAATAAGTGGTTGTAGGTATCCAGTTATATTTGAGTTTAATAACATTGTTAAAGATGACTTTTGAGATTCTTTGAGATCATTTCTCTTTGCCATATTTTTTTAAAATTTTATTTGCATAACATATGTGTGGGTAATTCTTCAACAATAACCCTTACATAGCTTTCCGTTTCAAATTTTCCCCCCAACTCCCCACTCCTCCCCTAGATGGCAGGATATCCACTACATGTTAATTATGTTAAAATATTTCTTTGCCATGTTTTTTGAGCAGGTACCCAACTACCCAACAATACAATGATGTTGTCAATGCCCTGCTTCAGGCATACCCATTTCTTGATGAAGATGGCAATGGTTTTGTAAGTATCCTTAATGATAAGACTCTTCCTAGTCTTACTACTTATCTTTATGATTACTTTTGGAGTTTTCTTGACAAAGATACTGAAATGGATTTCCATTTCCTTCTCTAACTCATTTTATAGATTAGAATCTGAGGCAAACAGGGTTAAGTGTTTTGTCCAGGGTTACACAGTGTTACTAGGGTCAAATTTGATCTTGAGTCCAGACTTGGCATTCTATCCACTGTATCACCTAGCTACCCCTAACCTTACTTAAGGCATGTATGTGCCTATGTATAAGAATTTAATATAATTTTGCCTCAGATACACACTGACTAGGTGCTGCTGTACAAATCATTTGACTTCCCCATTGCTTCAAGCAAATCTCTAAGAAAGGTGACAATCTGTATTGGTAGAAAGAGCTTCCTGTCTTGGGAATTTCCTATGCTAATGAAATTACAGATCTAGTTCCTCTGCTTATGTTCCTATAATAATAAGAATTAGTAGAGAAAACTTAGGAGATAGATGTAGAAATAGAAAACTATATTATTATTTTTTAAATGCCCTTTTTTACATCATTTTCATCATTGCTTTGCTTTTTTTGGGGGGGGGGTTTTCTTTGGCCTCTTAAATCTTTTTTCTTGTCTTCTAATTGGACTTCAATATAAATGTTTCCCTTAGGTACCTAAATAGAATAGAATAGAAGAATAGAATAGAATAGAATAGAATAGAATAGAATAGAATAGAATAGAATAGAATAGAATAGAATACTGCACTTGAACAAGAAAGACCTGCATTCAAATCCTGTCTCAGACAATTTCAAACTATGTGACCCTGATTAAATCACTTCATTCACAACTTCAATTTCCTCATCTATACAATGGAGATAACAGCTTCTATCACTGGGAGTTATAGATGGGACAAACGAGATAAATCTTGGAGAGCTGTAATTCCCTCTCTTCCCCCACCTTTGAGCCTTGAGGATTGTATAATCTTTTAAAAAGAAAAAAAGAGAGGCAGAAAGCCTATAGATGTAAAAAGTTCTACATTAACCTCTGTTTATGGTCTAATTCAGATTCTTAGATTTGGAAGCCTGAAGTCCCAATAAGCATTATTTGTTAGTGTGATCAAAATGGCTTTTGATGAGGAAAGAACAAGGGACTTGGAATCAGACAATCTGGACTTGTTGCTTAGTCCAGTGACATTTGAAATTTTTTTTTCAGTTTACACTAGAAGGACCAGTGGCATCAAGTCGCACAATAATGTTATTAATTTTATTTTACTTAAAAATCAAAATTTTCCTTCTCTTTCTATTTTCTTTGTCTTACAGGCTTAAAAAAATTGTACTGCATCAATTGACACAGGTTATTCCTTCAAGAAATTCCTAAATTCTGATCCTTCTTTAACAAGCATGTTAAACATACATGTGTTTTTTCTCCTTGAAACGTAGGTAGCAGAGCAAAACAAATTACCTCATTAGTCATACCCAAAAATGTAGGTTTCATTTGACATTTGACATGGACATTAATTCTATAACTGTTCTGTCAGAAGGTGACAGTATACATCATAGTTAATCCTCTGGAATTGTGATTGGTCATAACTTTATCAAGTCTTTCAAAGTTATTTATCTTTACAACGTTCCTAGTATTATGCAAATTGTTTTCCTCACTTCACTCTATATAAATTCACATAAGTCTTCCTTCATTCCTCCTAAAATTGTTCCAGCATTTCCTATGGCCAATAGTCTACCAATTTTAAGCAAATCAATTTCCTGAGACTCAATTAAATATGCATAAAATAGGAATAATGATACTTAAGACCATAGATGTAGATTTGAAAAAGACCATCAAAGTCATCTCACCCAAATTCTGTATTTTATAGATGAGGAAACTTATAGATAAGGGCCAGAGAGTCTAAATTATTTGCCTAAGATCCCACCAGTAGGAAATGGCACAGATGAGATTTTAAGGTTAGTCTGACTCAGAATTCATTGTATGTTCTCAGTTATTCCTTCCACCATGTGAATGCAGAGTTGTTTCCATCCCTGAAACATATGGCTGAGGTGGCAGCCATTATTTTTATAAGTCTTTAAAGCTGAATGTCTGTTTGGTTTAATGAATATCATAGTTAAGACTTCATTTAAAAATATTGTTATTGTTCAATTGTATCTAACTATGTCCCTAGTGGGGATCATAAAACCACTGCAATGGTTTGTTATGTCCTTCTCTAGCTCAATTTACAGATAAGGAAACTGAGACAAATGGAATTAAGTGATTTACTCAGTGTCACACAGCTAGTACGTGTAAGATGCTGGATTTGATAAAGGTTTTCCTGACTCCAGCCCTGGTGCTCTATCCCCTGTACCATGTAGGTGCCAGTTAAAAAACATAACTGATGGTTATTTATCATGGAGTAATTTTGCCAATAAACTTTCAAAAAGTTTTGCTGGTGAAAAGATGAACAAAATTATTTAATAAGCTAGAGTCCAAGTGAGGCATGATTGCTTCAAGTTGAAACATGAATAAGTAGATAGTTGCCAAAAATTGTTCTGTAAATTGATCCAAATTTCTATCATCTTTCTTATACTGAGAATGGAGCCAGTGGAAATATTCTGAGAATAGGAAAAGTGTGAAATCCTTTGTGATTGTTCAGTGGCATGTATTATTTCAATGTGCTTAGAAAATGCATGGAAAAATTCCATGGAAGACCTTCATATACCTTCTCCAATCAAACAGTATGAAGATGGAGAAATCATGAATCATTAGCAGGATAACTCAGTATTCCCACTAGTTCACATCATTTTTTTTCACTGTTTGTCTCCTATATCTGGAATTCTTTTTTCCCTCCTTTCTGCTTCCTGGTTTCCCTCCTGATTTCCCTCAAATCTCAGTTCAGATTCTGTATTCTGTAAGAGGCTTTTCCCAAACCTAACACCCTGCCATCAACACATACCCCCTTTTTGCTAGTGCCTTCTTTCTCTTTGAGATTAACTTTCATTCACTCTCTATATATCTTACATGAACCTATGTATTTACTATGAGAAGCTAGATTATGAGCTCCTTGAGGAAAAAAGATTGTGGTTTTTATATTCTTTGTGTCCTTAGAACTTAGTACAATGCCTGGCACATAGCCAATGCGTTTAATAAGTGCTTATTGACTCACTGAGCATGTAGGAGTTCTTCAAGATTTCAGAAGATCTCTAATCAGTGGAGAAACTTCAAGTGCTAGGACAAATCCCTTTATACCTTGGTAGACCATGTTTTTGAGTTGCTGAAGTCAGAAATAGGCATTACCATGCTGATTGTTCTTTTACTAATGAACTTTTCTATCCTTGCTTAGGGATATAAGCAGATAGTTTGTCTCCAGGCCCATAGTCAAAAGACTTTCTAATTTGGTAGGGACTGCCAGAGTTTGTAATTGACTAAATCTAGAACTATCTCTGTGATGAATCATAGGATCATAGATAAACCACCAGTTCTAAATTCAGGGACACCTGAATTCAAATCCAGCCTCAAATATTTACTAGCTGTGTCACCCTAGTCAAGCTATATAACCTGTGCCTTGGTTTCCTCACCAAAAAAAAAATAACAATAATACCTATCTTGCATGGTTTTTGTAAGGATCAAATTAGATAATTATATAGCACTTAGCACAGTGTCTGGCACACAGTGTCATATAAATGTTGGCTATTTTATTATCATTATTATTTTCAAAGTCTACTACCCTATCTACCATGTCATGTTATCTCTATTGAAGGTAGGCAGCCAGTCAACATATATTTATTAAACATTTAATTAATCAAGCAATTACTTTATACCCTAGGGACTCTGCTGTGGACATTAAGAAAGATAAAAATCAGTTCCTGACTTTAAAGAGTTTACATTCTAATAGGCATTTAGCTGATTCTCAACAAACACCTATTGACAAATTCTTTGTGCCAATCAATCAATAAACATTTATTAAGTACCTACAATAAATTAGATACTGCGTTAAGCACTGGGAATACTGTGAAAGGCAAAATATGTTCCTGCTCTCAAAGAGATCACAATCCAATGGAGGAAAAACAAGCAAATTACTATGTACAAATAATGTACAAATATGTACATACAAGATAGATTGGAAATAATCAATGGAGGGAAATCATTATAATGAAATCCTTCTTTCTCCTCTGTTGGATGATCCTTCAGCTCTTGTCCTCTAATTGTAGGGTTCTCTCCTGGGTCCTCTTCTTTTCTCCATCAATGCTATTTTACTTGATCTCATTGGCTCTCATGGATTTAATAACTATCTCTGTGCTGATGATGCTCAGATCTACCTGTCTTGGACTAATCTCTCATTTCCAACTGCTTTTCAGACATTTTGAATTGGACATCCAATTGACATCTTAAACTCAAATGTTAAACGTCTCCCCAACTCTTACCTTCCCTATTACTACGGAAGACAATAACATCCTTCCAGTCCCTCAGATTCACAACTTAAGGGTCATCTTCTATTCTTCATTGTCTCTTCCTCCCATCCCAGCCCTAAGCTATTGCCAAGGCTATTTCACCTTTGAAACATCTCTTGAATACATCCCATTCTCTCCTCTGACGTTGCCACCACTCTTGTGCCTCATCATCTTATACTTGAACTATCAAAATAGTCTGTTAGTGGGTCAATCTGCTTCAAGTCTCTCCCCACTTCAATCTGTCTTTCATTCAGTCACTAAATTTATTTTCTTAAAACTCAAATCTAATCACATCACCACCTAACTCTTACACTTCCACTGAGTAAACTCCAGTGGCTTCCTATTGCCTCCAGGAGCAAATACAAAATGCACTTTCTGGTATCAAATGATCTTCAAAATCTAGTCTGTTCTTCCAATGTTCTTATACCTTACTCCCCAAGATATACTCTGATTCAGTCACACTGGCCTGCTAATTGTTCCATGAAGAACATAGCTCTGGGAATTCTCTTGAACTGTCCCCTCTGATGGAACACTCTTCTCTTCTCCAACTATTGGCTTCCTTGGCTTCCTTTAAGTCCCAATTAAAATCCACCCTTCTACCAAAACAAAAAAACCCAAAAAAACCCCAACAAAAATAAAACCTTTTTTCTTAATTCCCGTGCCTTTCCTCAGTTATTTCCTATTTATCCTGTTTTATATGTCCTTGCTTGCTTGTTGGTAACCCTATTAAACTGTAAACTTCCCGAGGGCAGGGACTATTTTTTGCCTCTTTTTGGAATTTGGAAGGCAATGAAGGCCTGCATGATCAGGTAATGGTATCAGGGGAGACAAGGGGACATAATAGGAGAAATGTTACAAAGGTATAATTGACATTATAGCAACAGATTGTAAATAGGAGAGGGGGAGTAGAAGGGTGAGAGAATGAGAGGAGTGAAGGTTTTGAGCCTGAGTAACTAGGAAAATAGTAGTGCCTTCAAGAGTAATGGGGAGTTAGGAAGAAAGGAAGCTTGTGGGAAAAGATGAGTTCAATTCTGGACATGTTGAATTTAAGATGTCTATCAGTATCTTCATTTCCTCTCTTCTTCCTCCCTACTTAGCTCTCTACAGTCTGGCTTCTAACTTCATCATTCAACCAAAATGCCTCTTTCTAAACTTAACTAATGATCTCCTAAATGCCAGATCTAATGGCTTTTTTTCAGTCTTTATCCTTTTTGACCTCTCTGTAGTTTCTGACACTGCTAATCACCTTCTCCTTGATAAACACTTTTCGCTAGATTTTCATGGGATGGCTTGCTCTGAATTTGTCCTTTTTCTGCTCTGACTAAAAATACTAACAAATTGAAAGAGGCAGGTTGAGAAATAGAGGTAATTCTGAAGTGTTTTTTAGAGTTTATTCCCTTTACAGTTGCTTGCTACTATACTTCCTATTAAACTCAAATGGTTTGGAAATTTTTCAGTGTTCCAATATAAGACTGAAGACTTCATTTTAAAAATATTTTATGTGCATATATAAAATATATTTTATATTATTAGAGTATCTTATAATGATTTAATATGGAAGATTTGGGAGGAGCACTAAAATTGAGCCTCTTTAATTCAGTGCTACCATATTAGAGATTGAAGTAGATGACTTCTGGTCCCAAATCTTTGATATATAATATAGTTATGAAGAGAGCTACTTCACAAGCATGAAGGAGGTGCTCAGCCATCTCTAATATAGTAGCCAGAAATCAACAACTTAATTAGACCTAAAGATAAATTCATCTAGACCTGTTTACAAGATAACATGATAATATTTCCAAAGGGATACAGAATTAGTAGCAAAAACATTTTTAATTGGACTTCAAAGAATTCTGTAGGTTGTTTTATTCAAAACTATAATGAATCTCTCACCTGCATCCTACACTACTCAAGGAAAACACTCAAACTCTCAGTTGGAAACAACTTTGGGGGCATCTAATCCAATCTATCTCTGAACAGAAATCTCTTCTACAGTATCCCCAGTTGGTTAGCTTTTTCTTTAAGATCTCTAGAGAAAGAAATTCCATTATTTCTCAGAAAATTCGACTCATCTTTCTCTTTTAAAAGGGGAATTTCCCCACATATTTTTGTAGCCTTTGTCTATCTGCATCCTTCACTTAAATATCCTTCTTCCCTCTGAGACAACCAAATCTAATCATGTTTTTATGGCAGCCCTTTTCTAGTTGTGTAAGGATGTGTGTGTGTATGTATGTAAAATATTTCCCAATCTTTACCCACATAAACATATAAACTTAGACTAGATATTCACTTCTTTCATTTGATCCTCATGTAGCATTGCTTCTAGTACTATTGACATCTTTGTTGTTCTTTGAAATTCTCCAGAGTTCCAGGGTCCTTCCAAAAATGTAGTGTCTGGAATCATAAATCCCTCATGTGGTCTAATCAAGCTACAGTATAGCTGAATTCTTCTGTGGAAGGCAATATGTTAGAAGGAAACTGGAGGGTTGGAATTCAAAATGACATTATACAGTTATGTTGGCACAGTTATCACAACAAAAGAAGGAAATTATATCCTGAGTTCTAGATCTTTGCTTTAGTTGACTGAACCACATAGATTTCTTCTGTTTCTTTAAGAGGAAATCAGGCAGGGGCAGCTAGGTGGCGCAGTGGTTAGAGCACCAGCCCTGAAGTCAGGAGGACCTGAGTTCAAATCTGGTCTCAGATACTTCCTAGCTGTGTGACCCTGGGCAAGTCACTTAACCCCAATTGCCTCAGCAAAAAAAGCAAAAAAAAAAAAAAAAACAAAAAAAAAAAAAAAAAAAAAGAGGAAATCAGGCCAAAATCTCAAACTGTGATAAGAAATCATTGGAATCCATTGCAGATCTGGCAAATGATGATGTTACTTGAGAATTTTTCAAGACTCCTTTTTTCGATAAAGAAATTTTTGTATGACCCTGGATATATAGGTATATAAAAATAGACATGCAAATCAAACATTTACTGATAATAAATAATAATTTTGCCATTCCCATATTCAGTTATATGACCCTATGTGGGCTTAAGAGACACAATTTAAGACAGTTCAGTTTATAAGTCTTGTAGGCAAACACCAATATCATTTCTGTCTTAAGTCTCAGCAAATGAATAAAAAATGCTTTTGAGTTGAAAATGTTCTCAAAGCCAGAACTGACAGTAGAATAAGATCTCCTGGTTTATGGAGGATTGTCTAAAGACTTGCGGTGAGTAATCTTTTGTTACTATTTGTTACTTTATACAGTTTTTGTGGAAAAGAGCCCTCAAAGATCGCTTCAAATATGTTCGGAGGCCCATAGAAGATGATGAACAGGTGATAAGAAACAAATGTAAATTTGGCCACAGAAAAGGACAAACAAGGAAATCTCTCACAGAAAGCAGATGTGAAGAAATTCAGGTTGTCCAAATAAAAGTAAGTGTGAACATCCTGGAATCTTACTCAAGGGGAAACAGTTGGCATTAGTTTACAATTTATTTGTAAGTTGTATAACCTCCTTGCAAATAAGTGTTGAGTTTGGGAAGAAACCCCAAAAGGTTGAGGTCACAGACCAGTGTCCTGAGGTGTCACAAAAGAATCTGAAGGCTTGAACCCATATCTTCCGGAAGGAGCAAAGTTAATTGTAATTGGAATGCCAATTGAAGCAGGCTAAAGTCCACAGATTTTCTCAAAGAACCTGGAGCAAGGACAAATTTATCCAGTGCATGTCATTGATATGCTAATTTTATAACCTAGAGGTAGAACTGAGGTGTGGTCTCAAGAATTTGGTTATCACTGACCAGTAGATCTAGGACTATTCTAAAGCCAGGAGACTTTGGAATTATTGACAGACAAGATTGTTAGAACAATAGTATCCTAAGGTTAGAGTCTCAGGATCACAAATGTATTTTCCCTAAAGTTTAAGGAAAGAAATATTATTATGTTCCTTGGCCAGAAGATTTTTAAAATCATTGATAGAACAATAGCATTCTTAGAGCAGAGGGCCCCAGGATCACAGATTCCAAAGCCAGAAAATTTAGAATCACTGACAGATTGTTAGAACAGAAGCACCCTAAGATCAGGGGACCTTAAAATTATTGCTAAATCCCTAGAAGCTACATTCCATCACAAGTAGTGGCTAAAATGTAATATACAATCTTCTTAAGTAACTTGTAAATTGGTCTTGGAGAAAATCTCAAGAGTTCCAAAAATATTTTGAGTCAAAGCATCATTGTTTGAATCTGCATAACCTTTAAAGGTGCAGGCCTTAAAGAATGACTATTTTGACATAGACATTCTGGAGGGAAAGGGAAAGAGCATGATACTGATTGGTCAGGATGGCAAAACCTAGTTTAAAATAAATGCTTCAAATTCGCAATGGCCATTCTCTCTGGCAAAAAGTAGATTTATTTGGGGAAGAGATTACAGACAAAATGAAGGGATACAAAAGACACCAGAAATGGTAAATATGAAATAGAGTTGGGAGAGCATATAGTTAAACTAACCAGAGTTAGCCAGAGTAAAGAGAAAGATGCCATTAGAGGGAAGATACTCTGAGGAAAAAGAGTAATTTCATTTGTGGGCTTAATCCTGAAAAAGACATAGCAAAGATCTTCATCATAATCAGATCTTTTATAGGGGAAATATAGCCTTGATGTTTTCCATGTGTAAAGGCATTAAATCAAGAGAGAGGGTCAAAGAGCTAGATGGAATACACCTGGCAGTCCAGATCCCAGACCTATTTAAAGATATGCCAATCAAGAAAGTCTGGGAAAGCTAGCTTCCTTTTTGGTATGCAATTATGATTGATAGAGTTTACATTATGATTGTTTTAACTTATGGTAATAAGACATTTTGGGAAAGCTAAGTTCCATTAAGGATATCTTAAAGGTTATTGTGAATGTCTTTAAAGATGCTAATTAGATTGAAGATCAGATGGTTGAATTAACAATAGACTGACCTCACATTATTCTATACAAATAGGACTTGGCTTTTTCCTAACAGGGAAGATAATCAGTTCACATCAGTATCACCTTAAAAAGTATTGAACTATTAATGCAGAAATCTGGGTTCTAATCTTGTATCATGATTTGATGGATGGATGGATGGATGGATGGATGTATAGATGGATAGAGAAATCTGGATAGACAGAAAGACAGATAGATAAATACATAGATACAAAGATAGATAATAAATCATTTATTTATTTATTTTTGCTAAGGCAATTGGGGTTAAGTGACTTGCCCAGGGGCACATAGCTAGGATGTGTTAAGTGTCTGAGACCAAATTTGAACTCAGGTCCTCCTGACTTCAGGGCTGGCTCTAGCCACTACGCCACCTAGCTGCCCCTAATAAATCATTTATTAAGCACTTAGGTGCTGCCAGTTATTATGCTATACATGGAAAAAAGCAAGCTTTATAGTTCTAGCCTTTAAGGAGTTTACATTTGAATGGGAGAAGATAACTAAGAGGCAATAGATAGAACACTGGGTCTGGAGTCAGGAAAATTAGAATTCAAATCTGACCTTAGACTCATAGTAGTTGTGTGACCCTAAACAATTGAGGCAAAGAATCTCATCATTCAACCCTTTTTTTTTTCTTTTGGATCTCTGAACTCTCCCAAAATATTTTGGGGTTTAGGGGTTAGATTTCTTCTTAAGCATGATGACTTAAATCAAAATCACTTTGATTCTCATTGATTGGCCATCAGTAGGTCCCAGACTAAGTCCCGTTTGGTCTTTGTTTGGATCAATCTGGATTGACTGAATTAAATTGAATGTAAATAGCAGTTATTTGTGTTTTAGCCAGAAATTTTGAGGGTTTTCCCCTTCCAGATTTATTTATTTATTATTTAGATTTATTATTTTTTTAGACTGGATGAATTCTTTGCTTCAATTGCTACCTCACTTTAATTACTTGAATGGGTGCAGCCTCAGTCAAACTTAGATCCTTTGAAGACCTTAGCTTAAAAAGGCCAAGGTCTCTCATTGCATCCAGGGCCATCTCCAGATATCCTGATCTATATTTTGCCATTGGACCCAGATGGTTCTGGAGGGGAAAGTGAGGCAGGTGACTTTGCACAGCTCTCTCTCACTGAAATCCAATTCACTTGCATGTTATGGTATTGCTTCCTGATGTCATGGTCCTCTTCAAGAACAAAGGACAAACAAACAAAAACAATGATCCTGAACAAGTAATTTAAGCTGTGTTTACCTCAAGTATAAAATGGAAACTGTAATAATAGCACATACCTCCAGAGTTGCTGTGAGAATCAAATTAGACAATTAGCACAGTTCTGGAGCACTATAAGCATTTAATATTTGTTTACTTTCTCCCTTCCTTTCTTCTCTTTCTTTTCTTCTTTGCTTCTTCCCTCCTTTCTGCTATTATTTCCTTCCTTCTAGCCTACCCTCTTTTCTTCCATCTTTATTTCCTTATTTCCTTTCTTCCTTCTTTCCTTTCTGGAAAGTGGGAGGAAGTATGGGAAGGAGGTGAGGGGGAAAGAGATCTCAAGTAGGATCATGATGAAAAAACTGCAAGGAAAACTCAATTTCTTTATCTGTGAAATGGAGATAATAATACTTGTACTACTTGTCTCACAGGAGTATTGTGAGGAGGGAAAAACAAATCTTTTTGCAAACCTTAAAGTTTTATACACATCAGTTATTGTCATATTCCCACAAACTTCATCTCTAACCTTAATCCAGTATGAACTTTCAAATCCTGGCTTGGCCTCAAAATTGCTTGTCCTCAAAGATAATCTATTTGATTTGTAGATTCTTTTTGTTTTGTTTTATTTATTTAATATTTTCCCTCAATTACATTCAAAACAAAATTTTTTAAACATTTGTTTCTAAAATCTTTGAATGGTAAATTCTCTCCCTTATTTAAATTTTAAAAATCACTTGTGAAGCTGTACAAAACATTTCCATAAAAGTCAAATTGTTGGGGGAAAGCCTAAATTGCCTACCCTAATGAAAATAAAAACTCTCAAAAAAAATTAAGTTAGAAAAAAAGAGAAAAAGAGAGAATGCTTCAGTCTGTATTCAGACACAGTAAGTTCCTTCTCTGGATATGGATAGGATTTTTCATCATAAGTCCTTCAGAGTAGCCCTGGATGATTGTACTACTGAGAATACCAAAGTTATTCACAGCTGATCATCCTGGAACATTGCCATTACTTTTTATATAATACATTTCACTTTGCTTAAGATGCACTTTCCAGGTTTTTTTTTCCTTCCTAAGAGCATCCTGCTCATCAGTTCCCATAGAACAATCATTTCCATCATAAATACACAACAGTTTATTGAGCCATTTCCCAATTTATGGACATCCTCTCAATTTCTAATTTTTTGCCCTGAGAAGAGAGCTGTTGTAAATGTTTTTTGTAACATGTAGGTCATTTTCCTTTTTTTTTTTTTTTCCAAATCTCTTTTGGTATTCATGCCAAGTAGTGGTGGTGGTAGGTCAAATGATATGCATGAAACTATAGTCCTTTGGGAACAGATCATATCTTTTCATCATTTATCAATTGGGGCATGGCTCTTTATTTTTTATAAATTTGACTCAGTTAATTCCCTCTATATTTGAGAAATGAGGCCTCATCAGAGAAAGTTGCTTCGAAATTCTTTTGTAAATTCTTTTAATGATGAACAAGTCTACCTGCCTCTTGTTTTGTTATTTCTAGATTGAATGTTCCTAGGAGGTAGACATCACATCTACATGCTCTGTATAGGATTCAGTCCATTGTCATGACTTACATAGAATTTTGGTAAAACACACACACACACACATATATATCTATATCTATATATATGTAGTGTATATTTAAATAGGATACTTGACAGTTAAGCTAAATTGGAGTTTTGTTTTTTTTTTTTTTTAACCAAAGATATGTAACCTATGGAAAAGTGTGCTGGATGTAAACATAGAAATTTTCAAACCAACTAGGGGAAAATAAAAATTTTTGGGGAAAGAATTAAACATGTGTAGCTGAGCTTTTAAGGCACCTATTATTTTGTTAGTTTGGGAACATAAGGATATTCTGAGTAATTTGGTTCAACCATAAATTATGATGTCTTCTCTATTAAATTTAGAAGTAAAGTTTATGTAGGCAAAAAGCACAAATTTATGAAGCTAATTTACTTTAAATAGCTTAAACTTTTGCTGAAGATGTTGAAGTTGTTGAAAAGGAATCGAGCATATTAATGCTTATTAGTTTATAAAATGCAGACAAACACTTAAGACAGTCAATAAACAAACATTTATTAAGTGACTACATTCCAGACAAAATTGCCTGAATTATTGTGAAATAAAGACAGCTATTTTCTGGACTTAGTATTTTCCATAGTATTGAACAGAAATGAAGATTTACATTGCAGGACCTTGAATCTAGAGATACAGATTTAAATCCTGGCTTCAGTACTTCCTGCTGTGTGACCTCCGCTCTAAAATGATTCAAGATACTGACATTTTTAGAAAAGAAGACAAAGAGAAGAAAAGGAAAACAAAATTTTTTCCTAATATTATTTAAAATAATAATCACTAACATGTAGTTTAGATATTATCATTGTTATAGAATAGCTAATATTTATATTGTACTTTAAGGTTTACAAGGTGATCTCATTTTTATCCTGACAATAACCTTGAAAAACAAGTGCTAATGTAGTCCTCATTTTACAAAATAAAAAAATGAGGCAGATAGAGATTAAATGATTTCTTCAGAATCACAGGATTAGGAAATATCTGAAACCAGGTATGAATTCACATTTGGCTCTTAACTATTTTATGGTTCTTTTAATTATGCCTTTTCTGCTAGATTGTAAGCTTTTTGGGGTCAGGAATTAGGATTTTAACTTTATATCCTCCATAGTGTCTGTTATCAAAGAGCCATACTGTTACAAATACATGCCTTTGTGAGTATCAACAGAATCTATGCTGATTTTAATTGGTGCTTAGACATCAGAATCTACAGGAATTTTAGCTTGAACCTTTTATACCTACACATAGAAACAGAAAAATGAAGAGTAGTTAAAATACTTCTTTTTGGAGTAATAGAATCATGGAATCTTAGAAGTGAAAGGGACATTAAAAAGCATCTTTTCAATTTATACATAGTGCAACTAGGTGGCATAGTGGACAGAGCAAAATTCAAATCTAGGCAGTCATACTTACTATCTGTGTAACCCTTGGCAAATCACTTAATCCTGCTTGCCTCCATTTTCTCATCTGTAAAATGAGGTGGAAAAGGAAATGGTAAACCACTCCAAAGTTTTTTTCCAAGAAAAACCCAAATGGAGTCACAAAGAATTCAATGTGACTGAAAAGGGATTGAACAAAATTTTATAGATAAGGAAGCTGAGACCCAATAATGTGTATAACTTTATTAAGATCACACATCTTGTAGAGAAGCCCTTCAGTTCAAGTTTTGATATAAATATCATGTTAATTTGAAGATCATTTTTCAAAATAACTTGAAAAATACAAGGGTAAATCTTTCAGTGCCTCTAAGGTTCATTCTGGCAGAAATAAAATTCTAGGAATTGAGGAAGAGAAAGAAAAAAGTCCTAGAACAATAGGCATGAGGAGTGAAAGATGAAGAAAAATTAAAAGGAAACAGATGATAAAGAAATAGCTTTTAAAATACATGTATGGTGTTTACTTTACCAGGTCTCAGTAATGAGTTTTGATTGACATGGGTGGAAAATTAGAAATAATGGAAATAGAAAAGGCAAGTATTAAGGTATGGAAGGATGGACTTTCATGAACAATATATGAAAAAATATGCCACTGAATGTTTACCTTACAAGTGAATTATTCATCTTTTTTGTATAACTTTATCATTCCTTCATCAAACACCCATTTAGTTGATTGAGTATTTTTTCAGGGAACTATCTTTTTGATTTTCATGCTTACATGTATGCATGAATATGCATACATCAATTTGATTACTTTGGTTATACCACAAATTATTTCATTGCTATGTCAAAATATAGGCAACATTTTTTAAATTACCATGAAATAATTCTGTTATTTTTGAGGAAATGTAGTGGCAGCTTATTGCTGTTAGATGGGTAAAGACAATCAAATTGCTTCTTACTGCTTTAAAATGATATGTTTTAACAGGGTAGAGACCTTTAAAAGCAGAGTAATCAATCTGTTTAGATTTTAAAAGGGTTGGTTATAGTGAGATAATATGACTAAAGAAGGAATCTAGAGAGAGATGTTGAGGAGTTTTTCATTGTAAAAATAGAGCATTTAAGTTAGAATATTTTATTTTGTGAAAATGTAAAGTTGTTGTAATTCATTCATTCATTCAAAAAAGTCTTATGTGGAAGATACTGGAGAGAACAAGGAAAACATAAGCAGAATAAGGCACTCTTTATCATCAAGGAACTTCCAAACTACATAGTTGATAAAATATTATATCTGACCACTCACACCATTGACTTTTCACCATAGTCCAGCAACCATTTCCCAGAGCAATGAAGCACGGAGTGCATGTAACAGGAGAAAATGGAATTAAATGTTCTAATATTTCCATTGTTAAAAATTATCAGTTTCCAATGAATTGGTTATGCAATTTAAAAAAAAACTAGAAAAAGAACAAAACAAAAATTACTAATTAAATAACAAAGTGGAAATTCTAAAACTTTTTTATAAGAAAATTATTTATTTTTATATATTTGCCTTTTTTATTAAAACTTTTTATTTGTAAAACATACGTATGGGTAATTCTTCAACACTGACCCTTACAAAGCTTTCTGTTACAAATTCCACCCCCCAGTCCCCACTCCTCCCCTAGATGGCAGGAAATCCACTACATGTTAATTATGTTAAAATACCTGACAAATTGAATATATGTATACATATTTCCACGCATCATTGTTGTTCAAGAAAAATCGTATCTACAAGGAAAAAAATATAGAAAAAGGAAACACAATACAAGAAAACATCAATAGAGAGCATGAAAATGTTATGTTGTGGTCCACATTTCATATCCCTCTCTCTGGGTGTATATGGCTTTCTTCACTGAACAATTGGAACTGGTTTGAAACATTTCATTGTTGAAGAGAGTCATGTCCATCAGAATTGATCGTCATATAGTATTTTTGTTGCCATGTATAATGATCTCCTGGTTCTGCTCATTTCGCTCAGCATCAGTTCATGCAAGTCTCTCCAGGCCTCTCTGAAATCATCCTGCTGGTCGTTTCTTACAGAACAATAATATTCCATAACATCCATATACATAATTTGTTCAGCCATTCTCCAATTGATGGGCATCCATTCAGTTTCCAGTTTCTAGCCACTACAAAAAGGGCTGCCACAAACGTTCTTGCACATGTGGGGCCCTTTCCTTCCTTTAAGATCTCTTTGGGATATAAGCCCAATAGAAACACTGCTGGGTCAAAGGGTATGCACAGTTTGATAACTTTTTGAGCATAGTTCCAAATTGCTCTCCAGAATGGTTGGATCCGTTCACAGTTCCACTAACAATATATCAGTGTCCCAGTTTTCCCACATCCCCTCCAACATTCGTCATTATCATTTCCTGTCATTTTAGCCAATCTGACAGGCGTGTAGTGGTACCTCAGAGTTGCCTTAATTTGCAGGAAATTCTAAAACTTAAAGGTGAGAATAATAAAATTGAGTCTAAGAAACTATAGAATTAATAAATAAAACAAGAAGTTGTTCTTGCAAAAAATCAATAAAATACATAAACTACTGCTTAATATGATAAAAAAGATAAGAAAATCAAATTACTAGAATCAAAAATGAAAAGGATGAATATATCACTAATGAAGTTGAAATCAAAGCAATTATTAGAAGTTATTTTGCCCAATTATATGCCAATGAATTTAATAATTTGAGTAAAATACAAAAGTATTTACAAAAATATAAACTGACTAGATTAGCAGAAAAGGAAACAGAATATCTAAAATAGGATTATTTAAAAAAAAAATTGAACAGACTATAATGAGCTTCCTAAGAAAAAAAGCATCAGGATGAGATGGATATACAAATGAATTCTATAATCATTTAAAAATCAACTATTTTCGATATTAAAAAATTATTTGGAATAATAGGTAAAGCAAAAGTCCTACCAAATTCCATTTATGAAATAAATCGTGTTGACACCTAAACCAGAAAGAATAAAAACAAAGAATGAAAATTATAGACTAGCTTACTTAATGAATATGGATGCAAAAATTCTGAATAAAATACTAGGTAAAAGACAACAATATATCACAAAGATTATATATGGTGACCAAATGGGATTATATCAGGAATATAGGGATAGTTTAACATAAGAAAAACTATCAACATAATTGAGTATATAAATAACAAAAGTAACAAAAATCATGTAGTTATATTAGTAGATGCAGAAAAGCTTTTTGAAAAAAATGCAACATTCTTTTTTTTTCTACTTTTCATGTCATCTTTCTTACACAGCATAATGAATATGGAAATGTGTTTAGAAGAATTACACATTTAACCAATATCATATTGTTTGCTATCTTGGAGAGGGGAAAGGAGGTAAGAGAAGGAGAAAAATTTGGAACACAAGGTTTTGCAAAGGTGAATGTTGAAAACTATCTCCATATATTTGAAAAAATAAAATACCATTTAAAAATATAATATTCATTCTTATTAAAAATACTTGAAAGCATAAATATTTTTTTCTTTAAAATGATAAGAAGCATTCACCTAAAACCATCAACAAGCATTATTTGTAATGGGGATAACCTAGAAGCCTTTGCAGTAAGATCAAGAATGAAATAGATGCCCACTATTATCAATATTATTCAATGTTGTATCAGAAATACTAGCAATAGCAACAAGAAAAAGAAATTGAAGGAATCAGAATGGACAATGAGATAATAAAAATATCTCTTCACAGATGATATGCTACAGATTCAATTAAAAATTAGCTGAAACAATTATTTTAGCAAAGTAGAGTATATAAAATAAACTCACATAAATATCAGTATTTCTGTATATCAATAAAACTCTGTAAGAAGAGATAGTAAGAGATATCCATTTAAAATAACTGCTACATTTTTTGATTCATTCATTTGATGTTCTTGACTTTCTGTTTTTCAAATGAATTTTTTTTTTTTTTTTGCTTTTTGCTAAGGCAATTGGGTTAAGTGACTTGCCCAGGGTCACACAGCTAGGAAGTGTCTGAGACCAAATTTGAACTCAGGTCCTCCTGACTTCAGGGCTGGTGCTTTATCCACTGCGCCACCTAGCTGCCCCTCAAATGAATTTTTTAATTATCTTTTTCTACCTCAATAAAATAGTTTTTGGTAATTTAATTGAGATTGTATTAAGGGTTCATTTCCACTAAGATATTAGGCTACTTAGAAGGTTTTCACTCTGTTTTTGACATTAATTATGAAACAGAAGAGAACAGTTTCTTCCCTCAAGGAACTCATGGTCAAATTGTGCAAATTGAGTTTAATTTTGGCTTTTATGCTTTTAATTTATTACTATTTGTCTACTATACTCCCCAAATTGGACACCATACCCCTTTTTCTTATGTGTAATGAGTTATTAGTTGACTTGATCAGGTTTCAATAGTGATCTCTTTTCAGTTGATCACCCTGTCTTTTCCACTACCTCCAAGGATATTGTATAATTTTTGGAACATTCCTTCTGTTCCATTTTAAAATAAGAACTCTGTACCTATTTTATTTTCTATATCCCAATAATATAAAATTTTAAGAGAGACAATTTTTTTTCTCCTTAGGAAACGAAGTAGGGCAGTTGTAAATCCATATTTTATCTACTAAGTGACAAAAATATTGTTAAAGTTAGGAATTGTTCCCCCCCCCAACATCTAAGGATAATGGATTTGTTATGGTAATAAAACTAATTGTGAGATAACACTGTTGAAGAAATGTTCATAAGTCATTTTTTCCCATCTAATAAAATAATAAATGGAATGGGACAGGAAGAGAAAAGTATTTACTTCAAAGTAAGATTGTTAAACAAGGGAAATCACAAAGTATTTACTTCAAAGTAAGATTGTTAAACAAGGGAAATCACAACATTAAAAAACTTTGAAGATTGATCCTAGATCTCTGTTATTTGGAGTAAATTTCCTTAATTGTGGGTAAGTAGATATTAACTGCTACAAAGACAAATATGGGAAGAAGCATAGTGCAGTTCTTTTGAGCATAGACTGAATTCTAAAGACTTGGGCTCAAATTGTAGCTCTACCTCTATTATTAGTATACTATGTTACTATATTCTATGCTAGTATATTACCATACTAGTAATATATATTAGTATGTACTGTATATTATATAATACTACATATTGTATCACAAATACTACATAATATAGCATATATTATATAGTATACTAATATAGTAATTATGGCCTTGGACTAATCAAAATTTCTATAGACTTCAGCTTTTCACATCTGCAAATGTGAAAAAAAAAAATTGAGGATCCAGATTAAGTAGTTGTTGAGGGCTCTTCCTGCTTTAGGTCTATGATCTTAAGACCTTAAGGATTTTAGAGATTTGACTGTGCCTTAAACATAACTTACCAAACAATAAAGCATTTATTAAGTTCCTGTTGTATACAAAATGCTGTGCTTGGGAGGTATAAAATTTAGATAAGGACATTTCATGCTTTCTGGAAGCTTAAAACACTTTTAAAACAAAGATAGTTGTAATGATTTACTTTGTTTTGTATTATGATGTCAAAAAGGGAAGGTAATTTTGTACTAGGGAATCATGAATGGCTTCACAAAGGTCGTGACATTTTAGATGTGTTTTAAAAGTGGGTAGGTATTCAAATAGCAAAAAGGGGAGAAGGCAAAGAAGGGGAGAAGGTGCTTGTTAAATAAAATTCCAGAAAATATGTAGGCTTTGGGGACCACAGTAGTCCAATTTGACTGTAGTATAGCATGCATGGAGGAGAATAATAAGAGAAAAATCTAGAAAAGTAGATATCATTTGCATTCCCTAGTAACTATAAAAAAGCTAATAAAAATTCTTGCAAATTTTTAAAGGTATAAATAATCAAAATATAAAATGAATCTTATATTTAGGATAGATATTCCATGTGTAAAACTTTACTTTGAAGGGGTATGAAGTAGATACAATATGAAGTAATGTAAGTTCCATCAGGGCACCAAGGAATGTGCTGGCAAATGTTTAACAAGTTCTTCTTTGTGTGTATGTGTGTGTGTATGTGTGTGTGTGTGTGTGTGCGCGCGTAAGTTTAATTTACATTATCAACATTTTATCCATTACTTTCTTAAATCTAGACAATCAACAAAGCAAATCAAGTGCCAATTTGTAATTTGTTAATTTTTGCTCATACCATAAATTCTCATACTAAAAATGTAACCATTTCTTCATATGTTTGACTTGGCTTCAATATAACCCACAATTATATTTTAGACTTCTTTTTTACTAACCTAGCCACTAATACCTTGAAACTAGCATTAAAAAAATTAGGGAAGTAAACCATCATTAAAATACTTGTTGCTAGATTTGCTACCTCAACCAGTCAACCACGATCACTATCAAACATTGATCTTGCAATTCAGGTGTCTCAAAATCTTCCCCCCCCCCTACTACTGGGTTATATTTTGACCTCCATTAACTCTGAAAACCAAGAAAACGGTTTGTTTGCTATTTGAAAAGGAAAAAAGAATTGATTCTCTGCAAGCAGCTGTTTTCAACACAGCTGAATGCTAAGAACATTACTAGCTTGCCCTGGATTTCTCTTACAGTATGTGTTGCTTGTTTCTCATAGTACCTAAAGTATAATGATTTATTTTGCAAATACCAATCATTTTTATGGCCTTTCACACAGAAGTATTTCCTGTGGTGTAAAATTGAGCAAAGCAGCAAGGGAAGAAAAAAGGAATGTTGACAGTTAATTGCATTTTGTGTGCAAAGTAATTATTCCTATCAGCAGGTGGTGAATTGACTAATACTGAAAAGCATTAAAAGTCAGCTGTGGGTTTGGAAATAGCAGTGTAATTCGAATGTGGTACCCTCTAGATAGATTAAAAAAATCTGTAAAATATGTGGGCAGAGGAGTCAGTTTTGCATTTTAAATAATATTACATTGGGCTGTGTAATATGGTGGGAAAAAATTGGATTTCGAGTTAGAAGCCTTAGATTCAAATCCTATTCACTTATTTCCTGCATGACCTTGGACAAAGCATTTCCCTACTCTGGGCCTTAAGTTTCTCATTTGTAAAGGGAAGAGTTTGGTCCAGATAAACTACTAGTTTTTCTATTTGCTTTTATGTTTAGCAATTTCTATTTTATGTCACAATCTAAATTAGAAAGGGCAGAACAGAAGAAAATGCCCATATTCTCATTATTGTCCAAGCTATCATTTGGGTGGCTCTGTTCTAATGAAATCTAATGTACCCTAGTATTCTAGGAAGTCATATCTTGATTTTGGAGACAACAGGGAAATGATTGGCCCCTGTCTTTAACTTGCTCATGATTAGGGTGGGAGCCAGGAGATTCTATTATAAGCAGGAAGATGTTTTTAGGTAAAAGTACAGAATCAACATGATACTTTATCTAGACTTAATCTCATGGGATTTCTTGGTTATTTGGACCTCATTTATTTTAATGTCTGAGCATTTAAATTTTTTTTTTCTCATGCACACTCAGTATTTCATTTTTCTGCTTTCAATACTTGTTAATTTGGTTAGAAATAGCCTCTTGCCCTAGATCATGGTTTTGATTGGTTGTTTTTCCCTGTCCATTTTCAATTGTTTCTTTGGTAATTTTCCTTTCGTTGTCTTAAGGCTTAGCAGCAAGAATATATTGTTGTTTTTGTACAGTCAAACTTAGGACATTTTCATTTCCCCCACTGAATTTATATTCATAGAAATTGGTTTGAATTCTGGCCCAGCCACTTACTAAACATGGAACAAATCCCTTCACCTCTCTTGGGCTTCAGATTCCTCACATATAAAATGACGGGATTGGACAAGTTGACTTTGAAGGTTCCATTTCAGTTAAAAATCTATTATTCTCTACTTCTCTCAATCTGAGAATAAGATTTTCCCTCATCATCTCAGTCTTTATTTAGCCATCTCTTGAAAAATCCCTGATTAACAGCTTCTCTCCCACCATAGCAAGTCAGAGAAGAATTCTTAACTTAGCCATATTTAATTGTCCACATTCAGCTGAGAGATTTTTTTCTACCTTTTTGTTATACAAGCTATAAAATAAATCTGTATTATTCAATTGTTATTCTGTCCATCTGATCAATTGAGATTTCCTTAAGAGAAAGACTTCTATATTCTAAGACACCTGAGGCTATAATTTTAGGACATAATGTATTGGTAGAAAATGATTTAGAAGTACAGTTCTGCTTTTCTTTGTCACACTAATGATATTTTTATTTTAATGAAAATATTATTTTATTTATTTACTGTACTTAAAATCACAATCAATTCAGTCTCTCTCTGCCTCATTCATATTGTACATATAATAACCTCTTATTAATGATAATTAATTTTTTAAATTATTAAACATTTATTATGTTCCTACTCTATCAAATCATACTCTAAGAGCTAGAGATACAAAGACAAAAAATGAATTAACCTTGCAATCATTAATACAGTACATTCTACTTGAAGTTATTTAAAGTACAAATGATCTACAAATCAGATAGAAAACACTCAGAAAATGAGAAGTATCATACTGGAGTATGAGACTACTCATACAGAATTCTATGAATTTTACTTTGCTACCTCTCCTCTCTTTAAGGGCCAAACTCCTTGAGAAGACCATCTACAATGTTTCCCCTTACTTTCTTTTCATTCTCTTCTCAACTCCCTAGGCTGGCTTCTGTGGTCTTCAAAGTTACTAATAATCTCTAAATTTACCGTTTCTAATGGCCTTTTCTCAATCTTCATCCCTCTTTGCAAACTTTGATACTGCATATCACCATTTTCTCCATGATACCCTCTTCTTCCTAGGGTCTCACCATCTAGACACTGTTTTTTCTATCTCTCTTCCTATGTCTGACAGCTTCTTCTTAGTTTCTTTTACTACATCTTTTTTCCAGATTATGCCCACTAACTATGGGTGTCCCCCCAATGTTTTCTCCTAGACCCTTTATTCCCTCTGAACTGTTTTAATGATATCATTAGCTCTCAAGATATCCATCATTATCTCTATGCTAATAATTTTTAGATCTATTTATCCAGCTCTAATTTCTCTCCTGATTTCTAGCCCATATATCTTCTATTAGAAATATCAAACTGACCATCATATCTTAAACTCAACATGTCTAAAACTGAAGTCATTATCTTTCTCCCCAAATCCTTTCCTTTTTCTCCTTATTATTGTGGTACTCTCAATCATCCAAGCTCAAAATCTTGATATCATCCTTGATTCCTCATTCTTCCTCAGTTCTCATAATCTAATCTGTTGCCTAGTGCTGTCATTTCTAATTTCCCATTTTCTTTTGTATATGCTTCCTTCTCTGCACTCTCACAATGTATCTCCCATGCCTAGAAATCTCTCCCTCTTCAGATTCCACTTCCTGGCTTTGCTGGCTTCTTTCACTAATCAGCTAAAATACTTTATGCAAGAAGTCCTTCTTCGTCCCCCTCATGCTACTGTCTTTCCTCTGAGATAATCTACAATTTATCCAGTTTGTAAATTGTAAATAGTTCTTTGTATGCTGTCTCCCCAATTAGATTGTAAACTCCTTGATTGTAGGGTTTGTTTTTACCTTTCTTTGTATTACTAATAATTAGCACAGTACTTGGCACACAGTAGGCATTTAATAAATGCTTCTTGACTTGACATCTTTGTCTTTGCTCTTAAAGTTTTCTAAGAGAGTAGTCCTTTCTATCAACCTACTGAAATCCTACAGGTCTTTAAGGCACAGTTTTAATACCAATTCTTCTATGTAGCTTCCCTGATACTTCAGAATCAAAAATGGTATTTCTCTTTTCTTAATTCACATATCCCATTGTTTATATCTTTGTTATGTGTTTATAATTGTTCTAATTTTTAAACTAATGAGGTCAGGAATTTTGATTTTTATCTTTATAGTTGAGTGGTGGATGATAATCAAGGTTATTCAGCCATTTCTATTCATATCTCCAGAAAATTGTAACAAAATCATCTTTTAAAAATAAATAAATAAGTAAACTCTGGGCCCCCAGCCAGACACAGCATTTTGGCAAAACACCTCAATGTTAAGCTCTCCCTCAATTGCCTCTTTTTAACTGAATTGTTGATAAGTGTGCCCAGACTAGGAAATGCCTATTATTAACAATATTTATAAAGACAAAATAAGCATTTAAAACAAAGAATGATAAATAGACTTAAAACAAAGCTAAACAAGGAGCTTTGGAGAGAAAGAAAATTATAGATTTACTGCCTTGGAATTGGTGGTCTGAGAGAGTCCCAATGACGTGGTGTCTGTCATAACATTTCTCATGCCTAATTGGTCTTTGCAGGTTTTATCCTGGTGTCTTGTTTCTTCTACTTGCACTTCTACTCTCCCATCTCCACAGGACAAATCATTGAGCAAGGTAGTATAGCGGCTGTAAAGGGCCCAGGAAAACAGAGCTTGAGGGGAATACCCACAAGAAATGGGCTTGACCTAGAGGAACATCCAACAAAGGAGACTGGGAAGAAGCATCAGATATGTAGAAGAGAACCAGGAAAGAACAGTGTCAAATAATAAAGGAAAGAGTATACAGAGGGAACTTTTTTTAACTGTCAAAGGCTGCAGAAACACCAAGAGGAATGAGGACTGAGAAAAGGCCATTAGATTTGGAAATTAAGAGATCATTAGTAACATGGGAAAAAGCAGTATCGATTGAATAATAGGATCTCCAGCAAGGCTGCAGAGGGTTTAGAAGAGAGGAAAGGAAAATACACTATTTAAGAACTTTTACAAAACAGAAAGAAATGGAATAAATAACTGGCAGATGTGTTTGAATCAAATTAGAGCGTTTTTTTTTTCTTTAAGGACAAGGAAGATATGGACATGCTTATATGTTTTAGGGAAGCAGCCAATAGAAAGAGAGACACTCTAAATCATTTAGAGTGGGGATGACAGAAGGAGCACTCTATTAGAGTTGATGAGATGATAGGAGATCAAGAGTCCATGTAGAAGAATGCACCTTGAGAAGAGGAGCCACTTTTTTGTGTGAGACAGATGAAGAAGATGACATTGAGGAAGACATGAGTAATATGAAATAAGGAGGAGGGGGGGAAAGGGAGCTCTTGCTAAATGGCCTCAATTTTTTGGTGAAGTATCAAGCAAGGTCTTCAGCTCAGATAAAAAAGGAGAGGCTCCATGGAAGGATGGAGGAGGGATGAAAAGATTTGAGAAAGAGTGATGGTCAAGAGGATAATGAATTGAATGGGGAAATAGAAGAGGATTACCTTGCTGTGAGATAAAAAAGGGAGTAGGAAGATATAATAATATTATACTGAAGGCCCTACCTCAACTCTCATTGCCTAGCCTTAGCTAGGCTATGATTAAGAATGAAGCACCTAAGTTTCATTTACTTCTTCCCTGCCCTTAGATGCTCTGCTACATGATCAATGCCTCCCATTAAGTCTCTTCAGGGTGGGAAAAAAAACAAACCATGGCACTTCTTATCATTTACCTGACTCCGTCATCCATTCAAGTGATCAGAAACTAGCCATTATCCTGAAGCAAATCACTATTGATCAGAGAAATGCAAATTAAGACAACTCTGGGATACCACTACAGACCTGTCAGATTGACTAAGATGACAGGAAAAGATAATGACGAATGTTGGAGGGGATGTGGGAAAACTGGGACACTGATACATTGTTGGTGGAACTGTGAATGTATCCAACCATTTTGGAGAGCAATTTGGAACTATGCTCACAAAGTTATAAAAACTATGCATACCCTTTGACCTAGCAGTGTTTCTTCTGGGCTTATATCACAAAGGGAAAGGGACCCAAATGTGCAAAAATGTTTGTGGCAGCCCTTTTTGTAGTGTCAAGAAACTGGAAACTGAATGGATGCCCATCAATTGGAGAATGGCTGAATAAATTATGGTTTATGAATGTTATGGAATATTACTTTTCTGTAAGAAACGACCAGCAGGACGATTTCAGAGAGGCCTGGAGAGACTTGCATGAACTGATGCTGAGTGAAATGAGCAGAACCAGGAGATACTTATACACGGCAACAAGAAGACTATATGATGATCAATTCTGATGGGCATGGCTCTCTTCAACAATGAGATGATTCAAACTAGTTCTACTTGTTCAGTGATGAAGAGAGCCATCTACACCCAGAGACAGGTCTGTGGGAGCTGAGTGTGGACCACAACATAGCATTCTCATTCTCTCTGTTGTTGTTTGCTTGCATTGTTTTCTTTCTCAGTTTTTTTTTTCTTGATCCGATTTTTCTTGTGCAGCAAGATAATTGTATAAATATGTATATGTATATTGGATTTAACATATATTTTTAACATGTATTGCACCTTCTGCCATTTAGGAAAGGGGGTAGGGGGAAGGAGGGGAAATTTTTAAATAGAAGGTTTTGCAAGGGTCAATGTTGAAAAATTATCCATGCATATGTTTTGTAAATAAAAAACTTTAATAAAAAAAAAGAATCAGATCATTCTCAAAAACTAACTGTTGCTCATGGTAGACTGAATATATCTTTGACTCATAAAGACTTAAGAACTTAATTTTTAGAGGTCTTGCTGAGATAATAATCATATGGAAAGTTACATAGTATCCCTCTTGCTCTGTCTACTTCTGGAGATGTAGAAAGTATGCTTGTAGTCAGCTGCAGAGGATGAGCTTACATTCTAAGGCTTTTTTTTTCCAACTATATAAAATCAGGTATTTTATATATCTGTACAGTAGTCCAGAGGACATAATACAAAGGAATAAGAGCAGGACAATGATTAATTCTAGGAATGTTTCTATGTAAACCCCAATGAAAAAATCAAAAGAGTGAAATAATAACAACTCATGTGGAATTTTTACATTTGTTTTTTACAGTATTTCTGTGATATGCCATATAAATATCATCCCCATTTTTCAGATGAGGAAACTGAGGCTCAGGAGGTTAACTGAGGCAGAATTCAAATCCACGTCTTAATGGATTCCCAGTCTAGCATTATGTACATTGCCTTAAATTCATCATTTTGAACACTAATTCTTTTTTTTTTTTCTTTTTTGCATTTTGCTGAGGCCATTGAGGTTAAGTGACTTGCCCAGGGTCACACAGCTAGGGAATGTTAAGTGTCTGAGACCAGATTTGAACTCAGGCCCTCCTGACTTCAGGGCTGGTGCTCTATGTACTGTGCCACCTAGCTGCCCCTGAACACTAATTCTTATATATTATGATATTATAAATGTAGAATATAGACAATATAAAATTGAACTAGCTATTCTTAGAAATTGTTTTGAAAGGGAAAAGCCATTATTAAATGTTTGTCTTCTCCTTGTTTCCATTTCTTTTGTCTTCTCATTTTATCTTAATAGTTAAACAAAAAGGGGGGAAATGATGGGCTTTGGAAATATCTGGTTTTAGTGCTAGTGAAGTTGTTTGGGAGACTCAATAACTGTACTTATACAGTACAGATTAGCATAGTCATGGGGCCTAATTAGTCAGGTTGTTTGCAGTCTAATTGATTCTGTTTATTAGCATCCTACCTTAAAAGCCAAAGTAAAACTGCTAATAGCAATACTTAACTAATTATTGCATTATTAAGTATATGCAGGAACAGATTGTAAATCTATTTTTTAAAGTCTCAAATTGCCTTTGGAAACTCAAATGATTTATAAATGTTTTGCAGGAAGAAGACGTTTATTTAGATTCTGAGGTAGATGAACATATTAACTGGTTCCATCAAGAATATGTCAAAGTCCAAAAGAACTGGGGAGAAATTGACAACAGAATGAGTCAGACTTTGGAAATACGAAGAAAGATGATTAACAATAAGACACCTTTGAAAGAAATTCTCAAAATGTTTCCTTTCTTGAAGTGTCCTTATCAGGTAGATTTTCTCACTCATAATACTTTGTCATTATTCCTCAGTAATGCTCTCCCCTCCTTTCCTACTCCCCTTCAGTAGCCACTGAATTGTACAAAAATAGTCATATGATGTCTGATTTACAAAATAGGTCATTCATTTGGACTATATCAGAGGTTATACTTTAGTAAGATCTGCAATAGGATAGGGCTTCTAAAGCCCACTGTTGATCATCTAAAGCCATGATGGGAAAGCTGTAGCCTGCAGTCCTCATTCTACTGCCTGCTCAATTTCATGACTGATCCCATGCCTATAATTGGAGAAGCCAATAGACACTTTATTTTAGAAATTCAAGAGGTAAATGCCATCTACATTACCTCTTACCTAAATCATGAATCCTTTTTACAATATCTTTAAAAAAAAAAAAAGGTCACTAAGTCTCCACTTGAAGACCTCTAGTGAAAAGGAATTCCCTGTGCCCCAAGGCAGCTTATTTAGGTGCCAAAATATTCCTGTAAATTATCTTTATTCTTAATCTTGTTTTTTTAAACCAAATAGAATCAGCCAACTTACTTCTATTTGACAACGCTTCAAATATGTTTTTTTTCCAACCTATTCTCATATGAGGATTTGAATCTTCTCTTCATCCCAATTAGGTTCCTTTGGATATGCTCCATCTGACTCAGTATCCCTTTCTAAATTGTGTTATCCAGAACTGAACTAAAGCAAGGTCTAAGATAGAGAAAATGAAACTTCAGTCACTATATTTTGGTTAGTTGAAGCCCCAAATTGAATGAACTCTTGATTGCAAATCAATTGATCTTGCAATGCAGTCAACCCCCTGGATCTTTTTTCAGATTAATGATGTTCTAGTTTTTCCTTCAATGCCTCATTATCCTCAATTATGATTTGATTTTATACTATTCCAAAATGGTTTTTTAAAAAAATTAGTTGTCAGAGTATTCCAGGGTAATAAATACCACAAATTTCTGTTATAGAGCTTTATTAAGGATGAATATAAATTTAAAATTCCAAGCATATAAAATATTCTTCCTGATAAACTCACTGATATATTCTTTAAATGTTATTTTCACCTTCTTAGTGTGATTTTAATAGTAAGAGATATTAAAAGAAATAATTAGTATTGTGATGATAATCTAGTAATGAGTTTGGTTGACAAAATTTAGTTAAGTAGCAATAGGTGAAACTTCCCAAATTTCCAGTGGGTAGAATGACATTATTTCCTGAAAATATCTTAAGATATGACTTATATAGAAATATATTTTACATGAATTCACATGTATAACCTATGTCAAATTGGTTGCTTTCTCTCTTTTTTTATTAAAGCTTTTTATTTGCAAAACATATGCAAGGGTAATTTTGTAACATTTACCCTTGCAAAGCCTTCTGTTCCAAATTTTTCTCTTCTTCCCCCTACCCCCTGCCTAGATGGCAGGTAGTCCAATACATGTTAACTATGTTAAAATATATGACAAATACCCACACATATGTTATGCAAATAAAATAAAATTAAAAAAAATATATGACAAATACAATATATGTATACATATTTATGGTTATCTTGCTATACAAGAAAAATCAGATCAAAAAGGAAAAATAACTGAGAAAGAAAACAAAATGCAAGCAAACAACAACAGAGTGAGAATGCTATATCCATACTCAGCTCCCATAAACCTCTCTCTGGGTGTAGATGGCTTTTTTCATCATTCTACAATTGGAAATGGTTTGAAACATCTCATTATTGAAGAGAGCCATATTCATTAGAATAGATTATCATATAGTCTTATTGTTGCTGTGTATAATGATCTCCTGGTTCTGCTCATTTCACTTAGCATCAGTTCATGTAAGTCTCTCCAGGCATCTCTCAAATCATCCTGATGGTCGTTTCTTACAGAACAATAATATTCCATGACATTCATATACCATAATTTATTCAGCCATTCTCCAACTTATGGGCATCCATTCAGTTTCCAGTTTCTAGCCATTACAAAAAGGGCTGCCACAAACATTTCCACACATGTGGGTCTCTTTCCCTGCTAATTGCTTGCCTTCTCAATGGGAAGAAGGTAGGAAAGGAGGGAGAGAAATGAGAACTCAAAATTTGAAAAACAAAAAAGGTCTGAATTGTTTTTACATGTAATTGGAGGAAAGTAAATGTTAAATGTGAAAAAAGAAAATATCTTAAGAGGCAGAAGTACATTATCTTTTGTTTTAATATAAACTTTATGATGGTTGTTTTTCCTCTACATCTCTATTTTTTGTCAAAGTCTAGCAATCTTAAGTAATTGTTAAGAGAGATCAGGAAAAAGTATATAGTCTTCTCTGTTGCATCTCTAAAGTAACCTGTATGATTTTAACTCATGTAAGGGAAACATCTTAATGGAGAGGAGCCTTAAAAGTTGTATTTTCTTCTACTGAGTCAATTTGCTTTTTAAAAAATTATCAAATTAATCTTATATAGTATACTCCTCAGGTAGTTATGTGACTGAAGATGTGATCTGTTGACTTCTCCTCTTATGTTTTCATCAATGATATGTGTACATTCCTATAAAACTTTTATTGTGATAAGGAAGTACCCCAGTAGTTTAGTTGTCTTTCTTGTCACTTTTCTCAGTAGTAATTTTATCCATGTTTTCTCTATCCTCAAGTATCTCCTTCTCTCTGTTATCTTGAGAAGTAGCTTCTCAATTGCCTTCCCTATCCCCATCCACTTTTACCATATGGGATTCCTCTGATCCAGATGCTCTTTTCAAAGAATCTTTGTATTAATTATGCTAAATTCTACTTCCTCATTTAGCACATTGGGGCCTGAGATCTTAAAGTTCAAATATGATGATTCCACTGTTCTTGAATGAAGAAAATAGGCTATTGTAGAAATTCTAGCAGATATTTCATTTTTGTTGTTTCATATTTGTTGTTGGCTGGTTTCCAGTTATTGCTTTCTTTTTGTTCATAAATGGATCAGAATTATAGTGACTAAAGGCCCATTGTGGCAAAAATTACCTCTGTTTCCAATTGGTCCATCATGTCAAATATCAAGAGTTATGAAACACATCTATAGTCATGTTAGAATTGTAATTCCCATCCTCCCCTCCAAATAACAACGAAGCTCCTGTGGGAAGTTGGTGAACTAGGTGAGCTAGTCTTAATTCTTATCTAAGAAGTCATGCAGACATTATCTTCTAGCTCAGTCAGCCAATATTTTAGGAAAATCAAAAATGGTCCTTCCAGAAGTAGGCTGATCATACAGCTAGATGGTATCTGACTTCTGGTGACTTCTTTATTCTTGTGCTGAAAGTATTGCAACTGTACCATTCTTGGAGTAGGAGCACTGGCTCCAAGTCTGGTGCCAACCATGGTTGGATGCAACATAAATCTTTTCTAGGTAACACATTCAGTAGGATTGGTAACTCCATCACATTGCATATGCCCAGGTTGGATAGAACCAGCTATCTGTTTGCCCAGCATTGCTGAGAACAAGGAGGAGTGTATTATATTCAGATTGAATACAGTGAAAGTCTCTGGGGCAAGTTCCTTAAATCATTAATCTAGATTAACTCAGGAATCTAATGCTTTGACTACAACTCAAAACAGCATGGGTTGTGAAGTACTTGTTCTCTCTGGACAAGAGTTAACATCACAAAAATTTACAAATAACTTCTGAGTCCACTGTAGCTTGGACCTACAATAGGGAAGGGAAATGAGGAAAGAAGCATTTATTAAATACCAACTGTATGCCAGACATTATGCTAAGTGCTTTATACATTTGATCACATTTGAACCTCATAACAAGCCTGAGAGATAGGTGCCATTATTGTTCCCATTTTATACTATTTCATAGTTGAGGAAACTAAAGCAAGCAGAAACTAAATGATTTGGATTATGCTACACAATTAGTCCCTGAAACAACATTTGAACTTGACCTGACTTCAGATCCATCATTCTATCAATTGAGCCACCTAGTTGTCAATAAATCACCTAATAGTTTGATCCTGAAGGTGAGGATGTATCCATTTAGAGAGGAACAGAAGTTACACGTGCAGGATTACTGTTTACTGTGATAGGCAAGCCTATATGTGGGTTTACCAAATTCTGGACTCACAAAGATTGGGTCAGATAGTGGGAATTAAATTAAAAGATCCCTATCTTTTTGGCTTGCTAAGTCCATATCTAGAGTTAAGTCTGGAAAAGCCTCTGAATATCTTATTTTCCACGTATGTGGGTCAAAGAAAACCCACATCCTGTACAAGTTTTCAAAGTATCAAATGCAGACATGAGATACAAGACAGCCTTTTTTTTCTTCCCCCAAAAAATATAGGAGATACAAAGGACTCATGAGAGTTCATAAATAATGCAGAAAACATAATGAATTTGTTGGTTTTGCTTTTTTTGTGCCCTCATCTCTTGGCACAAAGTGCTTAATAAATGCTTGCAGCTTACTAACTACAGTCTATTTAAAAAAAAAAATCATTTCAACTCTCCTTCCTGTCAAACAGGACTGATTTTTTTTTTCTCCACAAGGTCCTAAAACCCACCACATTCAAACAATCATGCTTTGGATTTGCCCTGGAAGGTAACTAAACTTGGAGTTGATTTATGGTCAACACCATTCCAGTAAATTTCTTAAAGCCACCCACCCACCCACACATGGGCTGGAAGAATAGCTACAAAATTTTTCACAAATTTGGCTATAATTGCAAGTAGAATTCAATATGATCATGTTGCCAAATGAACATGAGAGGGTACCCATCTAACAGGACAATATCATGTTTGAGCAGTTTAAAGCTTTTTATATGCAAAACATATGTATGGGTAATTTTTCAGCATTAACCCTTACCAAGCTTTCTGTTACAAATTTTTCCTCCCTAGTCCCCACCCCTCCCCTAGATGGCAGGAAGTCTACTACATGTTAATTATGTTAAAATACTTGACAAATTGAATATTTATATACTTATTTTTACAGTTATTTTGCTGTGCCAGAAAAGTCGGATCTACAAGAAAAAGAAATCTGAGAAGGGAAACATAATACAAGGAAACACCAATAGACAGCATGAAAATGTTATGCTGTGGTCCACATTTCATATTCCTTTCTCTGGGTGTATATGGCTTTCTTCATCATTGAACAATTGGAACTGGTTTGAAACATTTCATTGTTGAAGAGAGCTACATCCTCCAGAATTGATCATCACATAGTCTTGTTGTTGCCGTGTATAATGATCTCCTGGTTCTGCTCATTTCACTCAGCATCAGTTCATGCAAGTCTCTCCAGGCCTCTCTGAAATCGTCCTGCTAGTCGTTTCTTATAGAACAATAATATTCCATGAAATTCATATACCATAATTTATTCAGCCATTCTCCAATTGATGGGCATCCATTCAATTTCCAGTTTCTAGCCACTACAAAAAGAGCTGCCACAAATATTCTTGCACATGTGGGGCCCTTTCTTCCTTTAAGATTTCTTTGGGATATAAGCCCAATAGAAACACTGCTGGGTCAAAGGGTATGCATAGTTTGATAACTTTTTGAACATAGTTCTAAATTGCTCTCCAGAATGGCTGGATCCGTTCACAGTTCCACCAACAATGTGTCAGTGTCCCAGTTTTCCCACATCCCCTCCAACATTCGTCATTATCTTTTCCTGTCATTTTAGCCAATCTGACAGGTATGTAGTGGTACCTCAGAGTTGTCTTAATTTGCATTTCTCTGATAAATAGTGATGTGGGGCACCTTTTTATATGACTAGAAATAGTTTTAATTTCATCATCTGAAAATTGCCTGTTCATATCCTTTGACCATTTATCGATTTCTTATAAATACGAGACAATTCTCTATATTTAGAAATGAGGCCTTTATCAGAACCCTTAAATGTAAAGATGATTTCCCAATTTATGAACAGAAACAATTCTTTCAGACATTTACTCATTAAGATAATTTCATGTCATGTTCTGATTTAGGGCTTTGGAAAACCTAATACATTCCTTAGTCTACTGGCCCTCTGAAGGCAGTGAATCTTAGATCTAAAAAAGGTTTAACTTAAATAGCCTGGCTTTTAGACAACAAATAGTTTATCACCAGGTCATCTGTTTGGTAAGCTCTACAAAGGTTTGTGCCTTGTGGAGAAAGCTTTTGAAAACTCTGCATATTATGAAGTAGTAGAGAAAAACTTTAAGTGGAGGTTTAAAATGACTAAGATTTCAAATGAGAACCTAAACATAAATAAAATTCTAAAAATCAGCTTACTTCTCAATTTTGTATATTAGACCAGCTTTCCTTATTATTAATATTATCTTTTCTTCCGTTTTTGTCAGCTGTTTAGAGAATTCCAGCTACTCACCAGAACTGACATTTATAAGAAAACACAACAGATTTTGGAGATCTATTCAGAAAACATACTGACCTCTTTTTCAGGGGTGGAAAATCCAATAACTGCTATGTTGCATGAGAGAATGAAGCAGTTTACAGATGAAGACATCCTGAAATGTTAGTAAAAACAGCCTGGAAGAATATTAGTGGCAGAGCATGCAGTACTAGTCAGATACAATTAAATCAATGAGGTTAAATAGAGACACCCTTGTTTCTGATTCATTTCAATGAACTGGGTAGATGAAACTTTACTGAAAGAACTGTTGGCTCTTTGAAAAAAAAAAAGAGAGAGACAGAAAAACAAGAAGGGGTGGGAGGATTTAAGGAAAATAAAACCCCAAAAGTTTGAATGCAGAATGTCTATTTTGTTTTCATTTGGCTTATAAACATGTTTGCTTTTGACAGATATGAAGATGACAGCCACCTGTTTACTTCTACCAGATGTTTTTGGTGATGATCCCACCCTATTTGCTGTTGTGAATGAGGAGGTATGTAAATGTGTTAGCAAATATCAGTTGTGCTAAAATATTGCTATATTTTTAGGGTAATGTTAACTGTTTATTGACATTTTAAAGATAGAAAATTTCATTTCACTCCATTTTCAAAATCAGTTTCTTAGAAAGAAATTGAACTCTCAGAATAAGAGTGTCTTAAATAAGATTCTCAACTGAAACCTTGCTTAGGTCACTGTTATAATAGATTAAAAGGCTCTTCAATTGAGAGTTGGAAGGGATCATAGAGACCATGGAATTCATCACTCTTATTTTATAGATGAGGAACAGGAAGATTAAGTGAGTTTTCTATAGTTATACAGCTAGTATATGGGGGGAAATGTGAACCCAGCTATAACTTGAAATGCAATGCCAGATTCACTAAACAAAACTGCCTCTCCTGGCATAATGCATAATCCCTCAAGACATTATTTGTTAATTAAGATACTTAGTCCTTTTCCATCGGTATGAGGATTTTCTTCATATACTTCAACCAAAACAACATATTGTAGCAAATTTAATGCAGATGCAAATAAGAGAATCCAGCTGGTTTCTAAGCGAGATATTAAAGACATTTGGAAAACAATATGTAAAGTAATAACACTTTTCACAATTTTTTTCTTTTTAGAAAATACTTTTTCATAAAAAATATTTATTTTAATATATGGTGGATATGTTAGTTTTTTAATAATAAGTATTTTAAAATTTTACAAGTTTTAATTTCTAAGACAGGGGATTTGTTTTTGCCCAATTTAATAATTTTGAACTTGTTTCTTAATAATAATACAGTTCAGATTGCAATTTGGTTTACTACTCTTACACATTGATATGTAATAATCAGCTGTTTTTAAATTCCAGGTACAAGTGCCAACACCAGTCTTAAAAGTTAAAAACCCTTTCAATATCAATGCTTGTGAATTTACTCTGTATCTTGAAAAAGAAAAACTGACCCAAGTGGATGACTGCACTATGGCCCTGGCAGCTCTTATAGCTGCATTTCATGTGTTTGGTGTGCAGTACCCAAGGAGATTGTACCACACCCTGAACTTTTTGGACACACTGATATTTGATATAAGCAGTACAAATCTTCCTTCTATTAGAGAAATGGGAAATAATGAACTTCAACATCCACTCATTTAACAACACCAAAATACTGTCTAAGGAATACCCGTGAAACCATCTTTAAAAGAGGTAGATTTGTTGTGTGAGGGGCAAGTACTACAGTATTGTTAATTATCTATATTTATATTAGAAAGTGTTCATAGCATTTGAGTTTTGTGCCTCATTCATTTTTTTTCTTACAATTTAAATCATTAAAGCAATTTTTTTTGATATTGCATACTTTGATGGCTCTGAGATCTCACTGATATGCATCCAGATTGCAAGCCATCTAATAATGCCTTCTCATTTTGTGCAATTCTTATCTGTATGTCTCCACAGGGAATATATTCATCTTTAGGCTTTCCTTTCAGAGTATATTACTGAATTAGATTGTCCCATCTTTATAAACTCCTTGCCACATGACAAGCCCACCTCTGCATGACTCAGAAGAAGGAAGCTGGATTTAGAGTTGGAAGACCTGGGTGTGGATTCTGGTTTTGTTTGTTTGTTTTTGTTTTTTACTTACTATCTGTGTGATCTTGATAGCCCTTAATTTGTCTGGGACTCATTTCCCTATTCTCTTTTTTTTTTTGTTGTTTTTTTTTTTTTTTTTTGCTGAGGCAATTGAGGTTAAGTGACTTGCTTAGGGTCACACAGCTAGGAAGTGTTAAGTGTCTGAGACCAGATTTGAACTCAGGTCCTCCTGACTTCAGGGCTGGTGCTCTATCCACTGCACCACCTAGCTGCCCCTCATTTCCCTATTCTCAAAGAAATATTTCTTATATTCAGGCTGAATTTTAACCAAGCCTGTTGCTGTTAGAATTATAAAAGGAACTCCAATGGCACTGTGATCTCAGTGAGGTGGGTATTCTATCCAAAGATGTACTACCATCATCCATTTCTCATCCCATATGCTTGGCAATGTTGTACCATTCTTGCTTGTCCATACCTTCCTTTAGGTTCACTACAGAGGGTTTGTGAAATGGTCTTTCTTGAAATTATTGTGATATCATGAGAATTATGGACTACATCAATAGCAATAGGGATTGGATCTGTGATTTCAATTATATTGGGAGCTCTCAAGGTCTTTATCAATGCATCAGCACAAACTTTGTAACTTATAGTCTTAGAGACTTGCCTAGTGCCCAGAGAAGTTAAATGCTCAGATTCACAAAGTCAATATGTGTAAGAGTTGAGATTTGAAGTCTTCCCAGTTCCAAGGCTAGCTCTCTCTTTTCTGACTGGCCTAGTCATCCCCACTGAAGCCATTTGTACCTTAAATACCTTTTGTATCAAGATTTGTTTTTCTTTCTATTCCTTCACTCTACCTGCCAAGCGAATTTATTTCATTGGAATCAGATTCATGCTTTAACAATAAATACATAAAAGATCCTGGGCTGAGCTGTTGCTAAATGCAAAATTATCACATTGACTTGTATAAGTTTTATGTCTACATTACACATGTCATGTCCCCCTTTACTAGATTGTAAGCTCCCCAAGGGCAGGCATTATATGTTGTTTCATCTTAACGTCTCATTACTTTTCATGTACGAGGTGTTTAATAAATGTATATTGAACTGAATTGTATTGCGGTCTCCTTGTTGGCTTGTGTTACTTATATGATTTATTTGGATTCTGAACCATTTCCTTGAAGTCTGACTGTCCCTGCTTCTCCCCTTTCACTCCTGTGCTACTTTTTAATTCTTTTGGAATTGATAGCTCCTGCTTATCTGTCGGTTTCCTGACTCAGCATTCCATCACTCTATTGGACTTTTGATATTAAAATCTGTCCTTAATTCTGCTCTGACTGGTTTCAACCCACTCTCTTATCTGGACATACCTTAGCTATATGTTCCTTATGTAATCACTTTCTCATTTCTCTTCCAATCTCACTTCTACTTTGGCTACCAATTTCAGATTCTTTCCTAGGCCTACCCCTGCCTCATTCTATCCCCTCCCCCTGACCTCATTTGCTATTCCTGTACCAACAAACTGATGTTATTCATATAGTCCTAATGCATTTGCTTGGAAGTATGGTTCACTTCCTTTCCCCTCATTCATTTTGTTACTGCTTTTAAGATATTCTAAGATTATACTTTTGGGATAGTGGGTGATAGGATAATGTACTAGAACTAATATATTTTCACTGTTTTCAAAGATGAGATTTCACCAAGGAAAGCCATATATGATTTTTCTCTTTATTAAGAAAATGACATTGTTAACTACTAGTTTGCAAATAACAAAGATGCAAAACTGATTTTAATTTGTCATAGACATTTGAAAGTATGTCATAAATATTACTTTTTGGATCATAGATCCCCTTTGGTACTCTAGTAAAGCCCATGGGCCCTTTCTTAAAATAATATTTTTAAATGTATAAAATAAAATACATGAGTACAGAGGAAACAAATTATATTAAAATAGTTATCAAAATATTAAAAACAAGTTCACAATTTTAAACTAGATTTATGAAACTTTTTATCTATTAATTAAAAAAATTCTTAGGTTAAAAAGATGTATGAAATTTTGGAGAAATAATAGCTATTCAGGAAGTCTTTCATTGGAAAAGAGTGATAAATCTTGTGTCATTAGGACTGCTTTAAAACTTGAGGAACCCTGAATTCTCAAAGTCTACAACAACAGAGCACAAGCCTGGTCAGTGATGGACCATTCTAAGTCTGGAGAGTCTTATCATTAGGTTGTCCGGTTATCATTAATCAATTCTCACTAGGGGTAATGAATTATTCAGCCACACCAATTCAAAAATCATCTACCAAACCATAGGCAGGCGGTAGTCTACATTAATGTTGGGAGAGCTCACAGTAACAAAAATCACAGATCCTTGTAATATAAGTATAGATTTGCTTTGACTAATTAAGAGAATCATCAATTCTTGCTAAAAAGGTCTTTGCCTAATAATTAAGTCATATTTCAGATGAAAGTATCAGTAACTGATTCTTGTTGAGGAGATAAATCTTCTACAAATCAAGAGTTAATTCAAGGGTTCTTAACAAGATTTCTTGTGCCAGAGCCTGTTTTAGCAGGCTAGTGAAGCCTCTAAGTCCCTTCTCAGAATGATGTTTTTAATTGCATAAAATAAATTGCATAATATTATAAAGAAAACAGATTTATTGAAATGAAGATGTAATCTTTCTTTTTCATCCCAGATCACTGACCCTTTGGAACTTATTTATGGGCCACCACACCACCCTGCAGCCCACCCTAATCCTACACCCAGGTTAAAACCTCTTGCCTTATTTGTTTATTCTAGGGCATGTATATAAACAAATTGCAATATATTATCCTGATAGGCTACCCTATGCTTCTGATCAATATACTTTTTTATTGTTCTTCTGTAACAATATCTTCTTTTCCTCTTGTTTCACTCTCATCATGACCCTGCTCCTTCCACATTTTATGTTCCTAGATTTATATAACCAGTAATTTTGAGTATAAAAATTCTGACAATGAAGAAAATAAACCAAAAAAACTCAGACATCTGTGCAATAAAATGAATGGTATGTTGCACTGACCCTGTTTTATTTTTCCCTTCAAAGACATTCCTTTATTTTAATCCTCTTTCTCCAGTTTACCTTGTTAACCAGTATGAAGACTTCCAGAGCAGCTTCTTCATGTCTGAAGCCAGGGCTCCTTCATTCAAGGAGTTCCTCATTCTTCTGAGCTGGGTCCTAACCTCCCTATCCAAAGAGATGAAGATGGCCATAGAAGGCTGAGAGAAGCTATAGTATATAACAACTAAAAGCCACAGCAAAGTTATGGAAATGGCAGTCTGCTTTTGTAGCTGAGTTTGACTCATCTGTTTTCTCTCTGGTGATTGGGGCTTCCTAATAACATTTCCTTTCTGAAAAGCTGTGTCAAGATGGATCCTGAAGGAGGTGAAGTTTCTGTTTCCTCTCCCCCTGCCTCCTGTCTTGAGACATCTCTGCTGAGGAGATGTATGGAATTAAATCACATGTGCTAATTTGATGAGTCAGATGAGACACAAAATACTGGTTAGTATAAATGAAATTTTGGAATAAAATGTTTGTGAAAAGTCTTTAAGCCAGATAAAAAGGCCCCATTGTGGATAAATTTCTACTGCCTATGATTAGAGCAGAATGGCACATAAGTAAATCTAGGCAGTCTGAGTGACAACTGGGAATAGTTTTAGATTTGTGACCCAGCCGTCTACCTTCCATCTCCACAGCATGTTCCTGTTCTTCTGCTGTGACAACCTCTCTTAAAAAGCATACAAATGTGAAAAGGCATCTCCAATTCAGATTTTATTTCATGTCAGAAGATATAACAAGTGTAATTTGAATGTACAAATTCTGAACAAAATGTATTTTTTTTAAAAAAGTCATTAATGCAAATTCATGCAAGGAAATGAATGGGGTAATGCAGGCTAATTCACTGACCCTGTTTTACCTTGTATTATGGCAGATGAAAAGGGCTGCTAAGAGACCCCTCAGAAGTCTTCAAAGGAAGTACTTTATTAACAGAGCTGGAGATATCAAAGAAATTCTACACTCAAAGATATGAGACCAACTAAGGAGAGAGGTAGAAGTTCCCCAGAGTTAGGACAGCATGCTACAAAGCTACTTTATATCTCAAACAAAAATGTACTCTGAACAATTTTTCATTCCAAGGAATTAGAAACTGCAGTGGAAAGCTGATGAAGCTATTCATCCTCTTCCTTCGAAGTGCATTCTCATAAAATAAAACACTATACCAGCTCTCAGTTTATAGGTAGTTGAGTATTCTCACTTAAAGTGCATCTGTTCTGTACCATTATAATATTGAGTGCAATGTCTTTAACACCTGGCAAAGAGTTTTGTAGAAAAAACAATCCTTCCAAAAAGAAGGTCATTTTATACATGTACCCAAATAACTGCTTTGGAAATTTATCTTCTTGATTCCTAAATATATCTAATAGATGACTCCTTCAATGTCTCTTCCATATACCTTCCCTTTATAGCAAAATCTATTAGTACTCTCTCTTTCTCCCCTCAGTTGATCCTGAAGGATGAATCCTCTTGCCATGGAGGACTGTTGAAAGAAGGGAGAAATAGGTCTTTTTCAAAGGATGATATATCCCTCCTAAGCACTGGGACCTTCATTTCCTTTAAAGCACCATGGTTATATCAATGCCTCAGAGAAGAGTTTAAAAGTCTCACAAAAAAAATTAAAGATCCTTTTAAGAATTGTCCCCATACTATAACTTCATTTATTCTTTGATAATAGTTGACTCCTATAAACCTCTGGGGTACCAAAGTGGAGTATTAGACTGATGCCATTCAAATACATTAAGTAAAGTTTTATTAATTTTTTTTTCAATTTCAGTCTTTTATATACTGGTCTTTTGGTAAATACAGTAAAGACGCTGGTGAAAAAGCAATTTGCTTAACATTTCATAAGTCGTGCAAAAGTAAAAACACTGATTTACTTAAAAAATTAATTTTTACAACTGTTCAGCCCCAATGAATTATTACAAGCAAGTAGGCAATTTCATGACTTGCAAAGTTATACTCAGCATAAATGTTGCAATTCAAAATATGGCACAAAATTAACAATAGTTATAACAGTCCCAACTGGCTAAATTGGTAGCCAGATTTTGGCTAACTGGGCTTAAAGTTCATTTTATTTTGATTGTATAAAAAGGTTTCTGCAAATATTGAAAAAAGAAACAGTGTATGTGAAAGATAATTCAACGATGTTTACAAAATGCAGAAAGTTCATAATTCTCCCTCCCCCCATCTTACTATACCATAAATAATCAACAATGGTGTTGGTTTTTTTTTCTTTCTGAAGCCTCAAAAAGGTTTACAAAGGTAAATTTAGCTCAATGAATAGAACTAAAAGATGATATTTATTACAGTACCTTAATAAAAATCCAAGCACTTCCATAATAATTCATGTATATTGTCTCTCAATGAATATAAATAATCCGGCAGCACTGATTTTTGACTTTTGAAGATTCTTACTTAACAGCTACAACAGTCTTTGTGCTTTGAATAAGATATGAGCTTTAAAGGAGAAAAGGGATGAAATGTGGCTTTTGCTGTCCTCAAAGTTCATTATGTGAGTTTTTCTCTGCAGCTTTGAACATCAGGATGGAGTTGAAGATTTTTAAAGCTGGTCCCAGCTTAATGCTCATAATTTTAACAATGTCTGTTTGAGTCATAAGCAGAAATGCTTCTCCATCAATTTGCTAAAAGAAATTAAAAAAAAAAACCATCAATATGAATTAATCTAACACTGCCAGGTGGGAAATGTTAAGTTACAGAATCACAAAATTTTAGTGTTAAGACACAAAGGACACATACCTCAGAGACCATCCAATTGAACCTAAGCACATAAAAGAATACCTACTAGAGTACATTTAATAATTAGCTTTTTCTTAAGTTACTATTATGGACCTATTATCTCCTGTAACAGTCTATTATATTTTAGTGAAGCTCTAAATTGCTTTTTTTTTTTTTTAAGTTTTTTTTTTTTCTTTATATGGAGCCAAAATGTGTCTCTTTGCAAAGTCAACTCACTGCTTTTGGCAGTTACCTCTGGGACCAAATTGAACAAAGAACAAATTGAGAACCTTTCCTATAATTGAAGGTGTGAATTACATTCCTTGGGTCCTTCTCCAGAATCTAAACATTCCCTGCTTCCCAACTTTTATTAGTCTTCCTCTGGAGCCAGTATTCTCAACCTAGAGCCTATGAACTTTTTTTTTTTTTTTTTAAGAATTGGATTTTTTTTGGTAACTGCATTTTAATTATAATCTTATGTATTTCATTCATTTAACAATAGTATTCTGAGGAAGTTCATTTCTTACTTATACAACTTACTCCTGATAAATGGACACTTGAGGTTCAAAATTACATTGGTACAATGGATGGAGGACTGGACTTGTAGTCAGTCCTTTTTGCAGCCTCATATTTTCTCTTTACATAATCACAGACAAGTCACTTAACCTCTACTTTGCCTCAATTTCTTCAATTGTAAAATGAGAATAATAATAATAGCACCTACTTTCCAGGGATTTTGTGAGAATCAAAAGAGGTAGTATTTATAAAGGGCTTTTAGCACAATGCCTCATATGTAAAATGTATTTAATAATATAATTAAATACTTCTAAAGTGCACAATTATGCTATTACTAAATTGCTAATTTAATAATATGCAGTTATTAATTGGGTACTTAATAATTGTGTTTTTCTTTCTGGGACCCTAGTTTCTTCAAATGTAAAAAAATGATGGGGCTGGATGGTTTCTAGAGTTTCTACCATCTCTAATCTCTATGAAACTTGAATTTCAGATTTCTGAAAACAAAGTATCTTTCTTCACTGATTCTTAATATAAGAGCAACCCAAGTATATCTCACCCCATGTCACTGATTCTCAAAAACATGTCAGGAAAAACTGTTACAAGGAGAAAGTTGCAGTTCGATCATCTAAGTAGCATCCCTGAATGATGATATAGCTTGCAAATCTAAACATTATAATGAAATTTAGTTACAATGTCTTAATAACATTACTAAAAATGGGCAAACTCTAATTGAAAAGCGGAAAAACATTCCATACTCTTTTGAAAGAAGTAAATTCTAGGATACTTTTATTTAGTGTTTTTCAAAGAGAGGATGGCAGCACAGTCTCTGGAGTAAAAGTATGACCCAGATTCATATTTCATTTCTATACTATGAGATACTGGGCAAATCATTTAACCTCCTTGGGTCTCAGTTTCTACATATGTTAAAAAAAAAAAAAAAGCAGGGGTGGGGGACTATACAAGACAGTTTCTGAAGTTCCTTCAAGTTCTATAATTGTGACTTAATATCATTGGCATGCATTACTTTATGCTTATCTTATACAGCTTGAACAATTCTGTGCATGGAATGTATCTGAAAAGGGAACTCTTAAGCCACTTGTATTAATTGCTGATAAGAAATCATGCTGCCATCACACCCTAAAAGGGCTAGGAAAGCTACATAGGTTTAGGAAATGAACTCAACTTAATTAAGGAAGATATCTTGTATGGTTTAGTTTCTGAGTGCTTACTTAAGTTATTTCATGAAATAAGAAATGCAGATTTATTAATACATTAATTGAACAAGGTCCAGAGTTCTCAGGAAGGATGCTTTAATAGAATTCTATAATAGTGTTAAAGAAACTGTCAATGAATACACAGGAATAAGCCTAAGAAATGAAAGCCAACAAGTAATCTGGGTCACTGTAATCCCTACTCTCTCCCTTTCGGTACTGCCAACGAGTTAATGCTTACCTATTAAGACCAAAGTCCCAGAGAGACTTAGGATGGAAAATTATAAATTATAAAACTGTCCTCCAGCAAAGAAAAGGCATTCAGGGGGTGGAGATGAAAAGTGGAAAAGGCAGGATAGCAAAAATTTTCAGTAGGCTGCTACTTAGAAGCCTCTACTAGAAGAACAAAAATTTAAATCTGAAGATCATGTATAGCTATGCATATTGAATAAAGACACTAAAAAACTGAGTCTCAGAGCATCAAAGCAAGGCTCTAGTCTCATCTCTGTCACTAGCCCATTGAACGATTCAGTATATGTCACCTAACCTCTCTGGCACTTGGCTCCTTATCTATAAAATAAAAGAATTAGGCCATCTAGACTAATTCTATGATCCTTTTCATTGATAAAATTCCATTAGAAATTCAAAATATTAATTACTGTATGGCTTAATTTTGTTTTCATTTTAAAGGCAATCATGGTTTGTATTGCCACAACCTACTGCAACTATTAAATTTAACTAATGTTTGTCTTGAAATTCTTTTTGCAAAACTGCAGACCTAGCATAAAAAAGGAGATAAGTAAGAATCTTGTGAGCATTGAATTACAAAAAATCCTAAAAATTGTTTTTTCTCTTTTATGGCACGACCATTTTCTCTCTAGTAAAGTTTCTACATTTGTAACTCTGAAGGGATATCTGAAGAGATATTTTTACATGTTTGAGTGATCCCTGGTAAAATCTTTGAATGCATAAATTCAGAGACAATTCAGCAATCTCCTTCTCTTAAATCAATAATGACATTGCTACCACAAAATCTAAGTCTTCTAGTGAGAGAGGGGTTGCTCCCTTGGCTACAGCTATGAGTTCTTTAGGACCACTTAAGTCCCAATGAGTGATAATTTACTGGATTATAAGGCTGGAAGGGACCATAATGTCTGCTAATAATCTTTCTACTGCACTGGAAATGGTTGTACATATATCAGAGATATATGATTTTTCCCCCTTTTTTAATCTTTTAATCTTTCCTAGCCTCTACTGATAACATTCCAAATCCATATCTTTTTGGGGAAAAAATTCATACAGTAGCTATTTACATCTGAAAACTACCAACTTTTCCTTAGAAGGTTGACTTACAAAGCATTTTCTAAATTTTGCTAATACTATCCTCTTGAATTTAGGACTTTGAACAGAACACATTATTCTCATATTGTTCATAGTAAATGTTTAATAATTGTTGAATTAAAGTGAAATAAATTCATACTCTAGAATAGAACAACTTGAGGAACTTTCAATGTCCTAAAGAGATAATTATAATACATATTAGATTATAATTGATCAACAGGAGAGACAAAATAGAATCCTAGAGATTATAGTAGAAAAGCTTGAAATACAAGGAAAGAATGATCACTTTCAAATATGTGTAGGGGCAGTCAAGAAGATAGCAGGAAAAAAGAAATAATGATTCCAAAGGCAGAGAAATGTGAGTAATCATTTCTAGACATAAGAATGGTGTGCACAAATACAGAAAGACACGAAAGAGCTAAAAGCTAAAAGCTGCATAATAGATAGTATTGTAAAATGTCTGGAAGGGTAGTACAGTAGCTAGTTTGTGGAGGGCCTTTAATGTCAGACTAAAGAATTTGTATTTTTAAAAAGAAATAACTAGTGAAGGTTTCTGAATATGAAGTGTTATGATCAGAGCTATGCACTGAGGCACAGAGAGTTGGCATCTTTATGAAAGATAGACCGGAAAGGACCAAAACTGGAATAGGAAGGCACATAAGAGATTTTGAGGGAAGAACCAAAAAGACTTTTCATTGCTTGGCTGTGGATTCTGGAGAGGAATTCAAAGAAGAACTGAAAGAAGGAGATACAGATTTGGGAGTGGCAAGATAGAGCTGATAACTGAATTCATAAAACTGACATGACAGAGAATACATGGAGAGAAGAACAATGTTTTGGAAAATATCTGTACTTCAGAGAAAGAAGGAAGAGTTGTGGGCCTTAGCTGCTACATGTTTGATAATTTTGGTTTACAGCATCAAATGCTGATGAAAAATCAAGGAGAGTGAAGATGAAGAAGAGATCAGTGAATTTAGTAATCAGAAAAACACTGGTGATTTTGAGAAAGTTTTTAGAACAACAGTAAAAGAAATCAAATTGTGAGGGATGGAAATAATGAGATATGATGAGAAGTTGAAGGATGATCAAGTAAATAAAAAAACATTTTCTGCATGTATTTGCTTTATTTAAAGGCCAGAAACAGCCTTAATAAGTTTATTGTCAACAAGACTCTAGGATTATAGAATTAGCCCTAGAAGAGACTAATTAGAGACTAATGAGTTCACCTTGTTTTTACAAATAAGAAAATTGAGGCACAGAGATTTAAATGTGTTGCCTACAGTCACCCTAAGCATCAGAAGGAGGATTCAACCTCATTTCAACCTAATACAAATCCAATACTTTATCTACTATACTATCCAGTCGCCTAAAGGAAGGAACCATTAGAAAATTAAAGACTGAAAATGCCAGGAAGAAAGAGAGGAGAGAAAATATAATCTGAGAGATAGGTTGGGTCAAGTGTTCAGGTAGAAGAATTTGCTTTGAGCAAGCAGGGAGCCATTTCCTTTTCTGGAATTGGACAGGTGGAGATAATATACACTGAATAAGCTAAATCTTCAGAAAAGCAGGTGGTTTTCTCCTGAGAAAGAATTGGGAATAGAGGCTTAAAAAATATAAAAGCATTAGAGGGAACATTCTAAGAAGCCAATAAGAAATGAGTGAATATATTGCCAAATGGTAGTAAAAGCAGAATTTAAAAGAGAGAAAACATTAGAAAGTACAAATTTGTTGCTTGTAGCAGAACAATAGGTAAAAGTTACATGTTATAAACTAATTAGGAAGTGACCATTAATATAGCGATATGTTTCTTGATTTTACAAAACAACTCAGCCAAGAGTTATTTTAAAGAGGGGCTACTTTAGGGTATCTTAATGGCTTAGAGGTCATTTATTTACTTGACCAAATCTGGAATGTGGGATATAAATAAATTTGAAGCTCAAGTTTTTAGAAGCCACTTTCCATGAGATAAGCAGTGGAATATGAAGAGAGATGCATCCCTGAAATTAGAATGTAAGTCAGAAAGGAGATGTTTCAAATCACACGCAAAAAGTCTGCTTAGTATATAAAATGACAAATACACCACCAAGGATGCTTAACAGAACTATCTTCATTATCAATCCCCATTACACTAAGTTGGATTATGTGTGTATTTCTGTCCATTAATGAAGAAAAACAAGGATTATTTTGTCAATTTCCTAGCCCTTTTAAAAGAACTTCTCTGTTTCTTGTGGGTAATTAACTGTTTTATTCCAAAAGGATGATAATCTAATAATTTACTCTTCTTTTTATTTCTTGAGGGTCCCATCATTTATTTTATTTTTTAATTCAAGTTGTTTATTTTTGAAACATATACATAATTTTTAACATTCACATTTGCAAAACCTTGTGTTCCAAAATTTTTTTCCTTCCCTTTCCCCCACTCCTTCTCCTAGGCAGCAAGTAATCCAATATGTTAAATATATGCAATTATTCTATACATAATAACTTACTCTTAAAAGTCTGAAGTGAAATTCAGGTTTTAGCTTCCTCTAGCAATCTACTCTATTGTTTAGACAAAACTCCTCATGCCTCAGTCTAACAATATTTCCCCTAATGAAGATGGGGAATAACTGCTTATTATTGCAATCTTCAAAACACTTGCAGACCATTATGAAATAATTCTTAATAAAAATGAATTCAGTGTGTAGCCATACACTTTTTCTGGACAAGAGCTGTGATTTTACTGACACAGAGAAATTCCAGTGAAGAAATTCTTTCAATAAAGTACAGAGGAACCTGCTCAAAAACATATACTTAAAGAACTAGTGGGGGTACTTAAAGATATAATGATTTGCTCTAGTATGTATGCATCAGAAGCTATATTTGAATCCAAGTATTCCTAACTGCAAGGTCATCTCTTTAATCTTTTATGCTGTGTAGCCTTTCTGTATATGAGGATAATTTAAATAAAACATCTTTCAAAAATGCATCTATGGTAAGAAATGTTATTAAGAAACATAAGACTACTTCTTAGAAGTCACTGAATTCCAAATAAATGTTATGATTACAGTGAATTAGATTTTAATAATTTTTTAACATTGTGAACAAAAAATGGAGGTAACTACTCAGAAACTCTTAGTTCTAAGAAAAATTATGTATTTAGCTACAGTGAAAGATATGAAATAGATTACCCTAGTATCACAAAAATCTTAGATTTTTAAAAAAATGGATAGAAGCAATGGGATTATAATGATGAAATGTTTAGGCTTGGGTATGATTAAGATAATCTGGATTAAAAAAAAAAGAACCACATAATGTTCCAATTTGTCTTTCTAAAAACACATTCATAGGTAGTTCTGCTCAAATTACTTCCCCTTCTTTTACTGTTAGAAAGGATAGTTCACTGTAAAAGAAAGGCCTAGGAGCCAGGGAGGAATATGTTATTCAGAAAAAAAAGAGATATTTAAAAAAAAAATTCTTTCTCCCTCTCTCTTTCTTCCCCTCTCCCACACACATGCAAGCATGCATCCACAAATATAAAACATACGCACACATGACATATATATATAAATTTTTCAAATACATATAGGTAGATATATGAATTTTTTAAATACACAAACATAATATAATAAACCCCTCATTCTTAAATTAGCTCTTACATTGTGCCATATACTAAACAAATCTATTCCATTAAGGTTTTTATCTTATGCCTATTACTACACCACTGAGCTAATAGGATTTAACAATCTTAATTTATTCTAAGAAATTTATATAAGTTCAATAACTCCTACTCATTTAGGGAATTAAAATTAACTCAGCAATTTACAATCCTATTACCCAGATTACCATCCTCCTTTGTCCCCAACTATTTACTATAGCATTTCAGGATTCTAAAATCTATTAAACCACCTGCTAGAATTGAGTAGAATACTTACCTCATCCTTAAATACCTTGCCATGTTCTTCACATCCAGGTAAACTCTGTATAAACTCTGATACCTGCCAAAAAAATAATATCAAAATTTCAAGTTCACAATTAAGAATTTGAATGTTACTGACTCATAATAGTTAATGTAATCATTCTTACTATCCATCCTCAAGTTTTTTTATTCCCCTCTATGAGGGGTCAACTAGGTTCTTCTTAGAGGGGAAAAAAAAAAAAAAAACAACACAGATCACCCATTCATTTCTCCTGTTTTTCCCCTTTTCTCATCCTCCCCTCCCAATCTTCAAAGAAATTAAAGTGCACCTCATCTGTGCTCCACTTGGAAACTTTGCTGGCAGGAATTCCAGCCACAGTTGGAAGAAGTTTGCTTTGCTGTTCCCAACGCAAGGGCAGACATGGAATTGGTGACTTAAAGGAGAGGAAGACGGCTGACCGGCGCTGAGCCTGCTGTGAACTTGGCTCTGCTCCTATACCTGGCCAGTAGACAAACATATGATAACTTACTGAAATCAAGACAGTCAGCAAGATATACACAGACACACACACATTCATGCACACATGTGAGCGTGCACATGAACTTTCTCTTTTTCTCTTGCCCCTATCTCCCTCTCCAGAATCAGACATCTGGAATATGCTGATTTCACCAGAATTTGATTCTAATTTGTTTCTAAAATACTTGGAATATATAATGATGTATAATAAATTCACTTTACTTCAATATAACTGAAATCAAATGTCCCCAAATATTATTTTGCAATTGGCTTCCCATTGAGAACTTAATAAGAGCAGACTGCTCATTTTTTTTTTTTTTTTGAAAGCATGCATATTTCCTCCCCAAATAGGATTTAATGGGTGCTGGAAAGGCACATGTGAAAAAATTGAAAGTAAAGTCCTTTATTTTCAAACATAAATCTTCCAGAAGAAAGTTACCATTTAGTGTAAAATAAAGAACACTAGCCTGTAGGTTCTTTCTCATCCTGGTTCTTTCAACTGTGATACCTTGATCAAATAATTTAGCATTTATGGTACTCAGTTTCCTCATCTACACAACATATCAGCTGTACTAAATGAACAGAGATATTTTTTTAAATTCTAAAACTCTTATGATCTTTAATTCAAAGTAAAATGAATGGTGAAAAGAAAATACACTTCAAAAAAATCACATCAGATGTCAATATGAGTACATTTTCTACCACTTTTAAATGCTTTAGAGATCATACATAGACAAAGAACTATTTGGAAAATATTCCCAATATTCCTCTCAGGTTTTGCTAAGAGATGAGCATTTATTTGAAATGTAGCATTTTAAAATGGGTTCACAAGTAGGATCTGTCATATAAAGATGATAAGTATTCTAGGAACTAACCCAGAGTATGAGAGTGCTCAATTCCTCTAAAATGTGCAGTTCCACCTGCAATGCAATAAACTTTGACATTTCCTCTTTTCTGAAATTTTTCTATCTACACTTGTACTGTTTGCTTCATCACTGTAGCTCAACTCCATTTTCACTTTTTCCTATTAGGAGCTGTGTTGTTCACACTTTGGTCTGTATTCCTCCTACACTAGTTTTTAGAACCAGAGTTGTAACAACTACAAAGATAGGACCAGGTCAAAGTTTTCAGAATATTTTCTACATTTGTTGTCAGGTGTATTTTTCATCTCATGTTATGGAAAGGAGAACTCATATCAACAAAATGCTCATCTTTGGTTTATATAAACCAGATGATATCTGATGACAATTCTCCTCACCCTCATTTTCATACCTCTTTTCAATTTAAAAATATCTGACCCTTTTATAAATTCATGTATAACATAAGAAAATGGGCTACTTTTTTCAGCCAATAGAGTACCAGAACAGATTTAATCTAAGTGATAAGTTAAAAGATTCACCATCTTTCCAATAAAAAATGCACTTCAGAAAAAAAATTGTTAAATATATTTTAATATGACAGGATAGATGAACTGGCATTTGATTTGATTGTTCTATATTTTTTTTATCAAATAGGAAAAAAGTGAGGGCTAATGTGGATTAAGAAATTTAGAGTTCACACTACTGTGGCTATCAAAGGCAGGACTAAAACCCAAGTCTTCTTGGCTTTTGAGGTCAGCTTTCTATGTACTTCATCATTCTGCCTCTCTATATATACTTGCAATCGCAAATTTTATATCTTTCTTTACTTTCATTTCTTTCAACTAACAAATATTTTAACTCTTACTCTATACAAAGACTTCCCCAAAACAACCTTCTGATGCTTCATCACAGTATGGAAGTGACTCTGAATTCCTAAAGGCTAAGAGAAGAGAAGATGAGATCTGGCAAATAAATTCTAGCAGAATCTAAAAAATGAGAAATTCTTAGAGGACATATTATATGATGCTTATGATTTGTACTATGTTCCTTTGATGGGTATTATATAAATATAAAGTTTTATAAAAAGATAGTTTACTATTGGCTAACTAGTCTCCGACTTGGAATATTACAAGTATGGCTCATTGCTAAGTCAGTGTATCTTCAATCTCTCCTTAAATATTGGCTGCTTCCCTTCTGCTTGCAAACATGTTCATGTCTTGCATGTCCTTTTAAAACTTTCACATGAGCTAATTATCCCAGCTAGCTGTCATCCCACATCTCTTTTGCCTTCTTTTTGGTCTCTTCTAAAATTTTTTCAGTCTTGCTTTTAATCTCATCATGCAAATGAAAATGCTTTCCTGAGTTACCAAAGGCATCTTAATGATTAATTCTAATGGGCTTTCTTCAATCTGTATCCTTCTTGCTTCTCTCTGCAGCCTTTGAAACTGTCCCCATGACTTCTCCTGATTATTATCTCATGTAGGTTTTCATGACAGTTAGTCAACTATCCTTTATGAAGTTCTTATTATATGTCAATCCCACTGTGCACTAGGAGATACAATGAAAAGCAAACGACAAAAATAGCTGTCTCTTGGTTCCTATCCTTCCATCTTCCCTATTAATTCCCTCAGGAGACCCTAATTGTTCACAATCTATGAGTCATCCTGGACGCCTCACTATCACTCATAATCTATCTCACACCTGGATTACTGCAGTAGCAATCCACACACTGGATTACTGTTGGTGGTTCTGCTTGCCTCAAGTCTCTCTCTAATTCCAATCTAAACTTGATTGAGCTATTAATGGTGATTTTTCTAAAATAGAGATCCAAACATGTCACACCCTATTTAATAAACCCAATGGTGTCCCCTATTACCTCCCAGAATATGTACTATATGCTCTGTTTAACTTTCAGAACTCTGTATAACCTACTATCTCCTATCTTTCTAGTTTTCTCATACCTTACTCATCAATATGTACTCCTCAATTCTGTAATATTGGCCTCCTGGCTGTTCACGAATAAAATGTTCCATAGCCTGGCTCTTATTTCATATAGTGTGAAGTAAAAAACCTGAGTCTACTACAATTGGTTGATAAGTCTACTAAAAGGGTCTTATATCTCTGAAAACACAGGTTCCAAAACTTTCCATAATACTTTCATAGTTCCATCCCACTAAGCTAGGACATAAAGGGAACAAGAGTTTTAAGGCATTGATTTACACTTTTGAGCCTATGTGCTTTGAAATGAAATTGCTCTCTAGGAGTAATTTTAAATCACAGGCATTTCCTCTGATTTGGGGGTTTCCTAAAGTTGAAATATTCCTTTGAGCATAAACCTTAGAATGAATCTTGGCCCTTAGGACTGTTAACCAAAAACCGTATCACAAATTCATAGGACATGGTGTTGCAACATGCAAACATGCATGTGGAACCCTGTCAGGACAAAGAGTTCACAATTCAAACAGAAGTTTATATACTTATGAAACTGCAACAAAGAAAGAGAAATAGAAATCTCTAGCTAAATGGGACTGGCAGGGGAAGAGATATCAAGAATAATCAAAATGGCAAAAGCAGCATTCTTTTCCCTTACGAGTTGCCAGATTATGACGATAGGACAGTCAACTTATCTACAAGGGTCCCAGTTGCACAAGCAATTGCCTAGTCTAATTCAAACTGACTGGCATCTGTCCTGACTCCCAAAGGCAAACAGGGAGTCCATATTGGAGTACAAAAACAAATGTCAGCTAGAGCCTTTGTCCTTAATATATTTAGGGCCTCCTATATCTTCTGGAAAACATGGAAACTCAAAAGGACAAGTTCAGGGGCCTTCTTAACAGAATAGGTGAAAAAAGTTAAAGATCTATGCTTGCACTAATGAAAATATGACTGTAAACTTGTAGCAGTTTTTGGAACTCTGATTTAAAAAAAATAAATTCCATTAAATTCCAGGAAACTAGGAAATTCCATTATGTTTGAATAGATTACATTTTTATGTTATTTCATATATAATAAAAAAGCATTTCTAGCTCTTTAAATATACTGAATGGTAATGTACTGATCTGGAAGAATGAACATATCTTCAAAATTGAGCAATTTTCTGCCCACTTAAATGATCAGACACAATAAGTACCAACAAGATGTTGATATCTACATAGGAGATGATTGTTAATTAGTATTTAAAATGCTTAACTAAAATCAGATGAAAAAGCAGAAAAACATCATTTATGAATGTTATTTACATGAAAGCAAGGATATTAAAACCATTCTTGTTTCTTATGTAATTAAAAAATAAAAATGGATATACAAAGTCACAATACCCAAAAGTACTTAGGCAAATGTTAACTACATTATCATGCAGATGCATTACTAAAAAAAATGTTAAACAACTATGTAATCAGATATAAATTATACATGAATGCATAATTATTAACACTTTCCAATCTGATTAAAAATGAAGCAATTTAAAAGTTAAATGTCTTTAAAATTGGACCCAGCACAATTTAAAGTATAGAATCTTTTCACTGTTATAGCATTAATCACTCAAGAGATTTATCTGAACTAAGTGGAAATGACACTGTTTGAATGAGATGCTGTTTTTGTTTCAAAGAAATAGAAAATATTTACGAGGTAAGTTTAGAAAATATAGAAGATATAATGGGGAAATCACCTTATAACATTGGTCCTGATGAAAGAAAAGGTTATTGACATTTTATAGCTTTCTGAAATTATACATACCTTATTTTATGAATGTAGTTATTATATGTAAGTGGGTATGATCTGACCCACAGTAAAATTAATTCTGTGTAATGAAGTATCACCAAATATATATTTATGTGTAAACTAATTACTCAATGATTTTATGTTTAATTGTGGAAATAATAATATTAATTCAGTTTTAATATTTAGTATGTCAGTATAAAAATCATTATAAAAACATTTTAGGAATATAAGTACCATTAGTTACCTTTGGTTTGATTTGGAGTTCTCACTTCATTTTTTATCCCTTCTTCACATTCTTCTTTGATAGGCTTATCCTCAATTTGTTGTTCTCTGATAAAAATAGATATTTCCGTGATTTAATACAAAGAATAAAATGTTATGAATGTTTGTTAGCAGCACTGTTTCTTTTGTCAATATTGGGAAAAAATACACACAGAAAATGATTTTAGCTCTTTCTATGAAGGTGCTCAGTTTTTTATATATTGCCACTGATAACTGCATTTACTTTTCAAAAGAAGAACCGACATTTTTTTTTTCTTATTGTATTTAAGCGTATTCATTGTCCCAGAAAATTCAGCTTTTCATTTCATCTACAAAGGCTTATTTTATGAATGTACAGTTTCATTCACATTTCACTACTAGGATACTTTTGTGGAATGAGAGGAGAAATACGTATTAAAAGAAAAATGTACACTCATCTTTCTTTTTAAGTAATTTAAGTCATAACAATTACTTAAATCTGAAGGTTTAGTCATAGAGTGGTATTGGCTTAATGGGTATGCAGTAGTTTAGGCCCAGGCCAGATCACTTCATCTTTAATGTAGAAGATTTGAGGAGATACAGTTAAGTTAAAAACAAAACCAAACAAACAAACAAAAAAACAACCAGGGCTAGTATATCTTTAACCTAGATAATCCTTCTCCAGTTCAGGGATAACCCCAAGGCTAAATCCCTAGGACAATCCAAAATGAGTAGAATTCCTGAATTTTGTGTCAGTTCAGCCACCTTTATCCTCAAGTTAGACAAAAAAAGTTAGCCTCATTCTTTTGGAAAGAAGGAATTAAAGTATGAACTCACAAATAATTATTTTAAATGTCAGCTTAATGGAACTGCAATCTTTTCTACCAAATCCAACTGATCCTTCTAGATTCAGATCAGATTCTGTGATGAATTTAAATTTCTCTTGTAGGAATTTCTCTGACACAAAATGCAATTATATAAATCTATAGAATTTGATGCTTTATCATATTCTACTTTCCATTGATAGTTGTTTGCTATGTTTGTGTGCCAGGCACTGGAGTGCACATTAGATGTACAAATACAAAAAAGTAGTCCTTATTCATTTGGAATTTATACCTAATAGGATATAACAAATATGGGGATATGGGAGTAAGGAAAGGGAATTTTAGTCTGGGGTATCACAAAGAATAAAACCATAGGGAAGCATATTGTAGCTCCTTTTTCAATAGTAAAGGTAATAAATAGTTTGATTACTATTCTCACAGCAAGATCTTTGAGAAAAGAGATCAGACTTCACTATGCATTTTTAAATTTTTATTCTTCACTATGCATTTTTAAAGTGACTAAAAACTTTAGCAAATCATACCCAATTTTAAAAGTTCTGTTGATAAAGGTATTTATTTTATTCTGGACTTTTGAATGTAGTGGCAAGACACAACAGTTACAAAACAATTTTGAGCACATGATAAATATTTAAGAAAGTATTACTCATTTCCTACAAGTGCACTTTTTAGTAAAAGTTTTCATTATCTGCATTTGAGTTTTTCAGCTGAGGTCAAACTTCAACAATTTAAAAAAAAATCATCTTGCATTAGACTGATTTAGGATTCATGCACTTTTACCCTTAGGGCCCCTCCATCCTCTGGTTGGAGAGAGTAGGGAGTGGATATGTGCAAAGGGCTTTAATTGTCAAAGAAATATATTTGCATTTAATTCTAGAGAAAATAAGGAATCACTGGAGTCTGCTGAGCAGGAGGATTATCACAGCTAGCATTCTGCTTCAGGAAGATTTCCTTAGTAGTAATGTAAAAGACCAGATTGGAGAAGGGAGAAGACGATCAGAGCCAGAGAGATCAATTAAAGAAGCTACTGTCATATCTCCAAGCAAGAGACAATGAAGCTTAGGACTTGAATGGTGTCAGGATACATAAGAGAAGAAGAGGAGAGAAGATATTGTGGAGGCAGAATGAAATACTTAATAAACAACTAGATACTTAACGGGAATAAAGGAAAACTCCAAGGTTATAAACTATACAAGGATGGTTGTTTTACTGACTGAAATAAGGAAGTTTGGAAGAAGGCTGGATAGGGGAATACTGATAATGAATTTTGTTTTTAACACGTTGAGTTGTGCAAATGAAGAGTGATCATCAAAGATGAATCCTATCAAATGTTTTATCTAGGATGCAGTCTCCAATGGCCTCAACAGGTATTCATCAAACCAGATACTAGAGTGAAAATTCATCTATTCTTATGTGGTGAATGAATACAACCAATATAAACCTATGGCCAACGAACTCAAGGCCCATACATTCCTCTTAGCATTTCTGGAGGAGTTTGAAGGTGAGCATAATTATATAGCAAACATACAAAACACACAAACCACTCCCAATTTCACTCTGTCCTTCCAAACAGGCTCCACAAACATACATCTGTATGGGCCAATGTTCTCAAAAATACACAAGCTACACATTCTTTCTTTAAATATCTTGAGCACTATAGCCCACTGTTGGAAGAGCTGATACATTTCCTTGGCACCTGCTGAATTGTCTTCTACCTACTAAACCCTTTATGTAATTTTCTCCCATTATGATGACATTTAAGTTTATTCTTTTCAATAGAAAATTTAAGAAAGACCTAAGTGCTTTTCCAAAGTATCAACACAGTCCTGCTTTAAGTGGGGTAATGTTTATTCAAAATCTAAATGATAGGTTAAACACAAAAATCCCTCTTATTGCTTTAGATAGCAACCAAGTATTTTACCGTATAATAACTGAAATCTATAAGAACATTTTATAGGCAAGGAAGAAAAAGAAAAAAGTTTCTCTCAAACTTTCTGCATGTTTATTCTAATCCAAAAGGGAAGCAAAATGATAACTGATATTTTTAGGTATAATACTTTATGCTTTTTCATCACAGAATATTTAAATTTTTACTCATGTTTTAACTCGTTTATTTTAAATTATTTTGTGCTGTGTCCTAGGACTATTTGGATAAAATGTTTGGTTTTAAATAGACAGATAGACCTCTACCTACATTTACATCTACATCTATATTTATACATGTATATATTATGTTTGTATATATGTGAATATATTTACAAATTTTTACATACAGATAGACACCACTGAAACTTTGAAAGGACTATAATTTTTAATCAACAAAGGTATCCTCCACTAGTATAGATAGTAATCCATCCATGCTTTCATATCCTGTGCTTTTTAAAAAGTTTTTAATAGAAATCCTTCATTGAGATTTTACCCCCAATTAAAGGTTTTTCTCTTAGTTTTTGTTTTATTTTGTTTTGTTTTTAATCAGTAATGAGCAGAGATGCAGCATAGCATAGTGGATGGAGGGATGGCTTCAAATTTTATTCTGCACTTACTAGATCTATAGCCATGGGTGAATCAATTAACTTAGGAAAATGTAGTAACCCTCTTTCCTCCCTAAATCCCTTCAAAAATCTAAACAAGTTAATATATAAGAAAGTACTGCACAAACCATAAATCACCATATTTACATTTTTATTGTTTTATATGTACTTACAATTATAAAAAAGATATATAGATATAAAATACTTTCAAAAACCTGTCATAATGCAGTTTTCTCTAAGTCAAAAAATATGGATACCAGAATGTTTTTTTTTTTCCTTTTCTGCCATATTTCATTGGTTTAAGGCTACTCTAAATCAAAATCTAATATACTTAGGCTGATAGCACAACATTTGTTATTGTAAAGAATCGTACTTAAAAATGTAAAAGAACTTTACAAATTCATGGTAGTACTGATGCTGCTGTTTGATTGTGCTAAAAACGAAAACTACCATCTCTATGTCAGCAGAGAAGACATACCTATTGCCATAAACAAGAAGCCCTGCTCTCTGCATGTACTAAAAATCAGTTTCCCTCTTGGGATTTCAGGTCTTATAAATAACTTCCCCTCTAAAGGACCAATTTATTTTGACATTTCCTCAGCAGGAACTGTTACACAATTTTAGCTAAATAAAACTCTTCTTACTAAAAAATATTAGCTAGCATCTAATTAAAGTATGCTGAAATCCAAATGAGGGATAAGAGATCTTAACTGAGTTACATTGCTTCACTGACCTATAATTCTCTTTTTCTTTTATAATTATGCATTACATTCTGGATGTCTTACTGCCATGTCCTAATTATGCATTTGGGTAAATATTAGTGAGACAAACATTGCAGCAGTAAATATAAGTATTTTGGCTTTTTGCTACATAAACTGTAATTCTCTGGCCTCATTTATTGTTCACTTGAAAGTAATACCCAGAAAGCTACACAGTCAGGTCATAAACTCTTGTGACAAAAGAAAAAAGGTAGGGAAGGGAATTTTGTCTCATAACCAATGATGCATTGATGATAATAGGTCTATAGATTTGGAACTGGAGGGGATTTTCAAAATCTCTCTTGGTTGTCTCATTTTCACAGGTGAGGAAATAAAGGCCCAGAGAAGCTAAGTAATTTGTTCAAGGCTGTTCAGCCAATAACTGATAATTTGGTGTAAAAATGAGACACTAATACCTTTTGTAATCTTAGTGTTTGAAGTGACCTTAGACCATTGAGTCTAAGGTCCCATTATATGGAATATTCCCAAGCAAGCTTTCTGTTTTCATTCGACCATATCTAGAGATGGGAACTCAAGACATCAAATGAGAGCCCATTCTTTTCCTAAATGGCTGTAACTAGCAGAATGTTCTCATATTGTGCCCAAATCTGCTATTATAAATTCTAACCAACTAGCAACAAAGAAAAAAATCTATCTTCTTCTCCACAAAATGGTACTTCAAATATTTAAAGGTAACTATCATACTCCCCTCCCAAGTATTCTCTTCTCCAGATAAACAGCTCTAATTTCATCATGTCTCATATGACAAGACTTCCTGAACTCTCCCCATTCTAGGTGATCTTTAGAGAAGCTATGATTGAAATGAAGCATATAATGCAATTTGTTGTTGTCTTTTCCATCACACAGTGTAGTGTAACTAATGCCAGTGACCTCCCCTTTAGTTTGAGATGGATCCATTGATTGTTAGTTTTGGTTATGTTTATTCAACTAAATACTAACACACTTAATTGTTCTCTCAACTAATCCACATCTTTCTTTTCCACTAGGGTATCATGAGAGACATGATAAAGTACTTTGCTGTAATAAATATATACTACAGCATTCCTCTGATCTATCAAAGTGCTCTGTCCTGGACTCTCTTTGCTCTTTACTTTTTCTTTTAATGAATTCATCAGCTACCATGGACATAATTCTGCAGATGACTTTTAATCTATATAACCAACATTGATTCATTTCTTGAGCTATCATCCTGCATTATCAACTGCCTATTAGACATTACAAATCTTATATTCTGTAGTATCTAACAAAAAGCATTTATTAAGTACTAGAGATGGTAGTACTGGATGCCACGTGCAAATATCATATATCCAAAACAGAATCCATTATCTTTCCCTCAAACTCCTTAAAGTTGGCAACCTGAACTTTTCACTTTCTTCCTCACCACACAAAAGCCCACAGTTATGATGTTTTATTGATTCTACTTGCAGAAAATCTCTCCACATAGCTACCATCACTCTATACTTTCTATTAGCCTTCCACTGGACTACGAAAAGCTTCCTAACTGGTCTCCCTGTTTCAAAAGACCCATTTCAAAGATGAAAAAACTAAAACTATGAGAATCAGTGTAGTATGGTCAAAAGAACACCAGTTGTAGGATCAATTCAACTCCTACTTAATGGCACTTCTCACCTAGGGATTCTTTGGTAAATCTTTTAAGCTCCATAGGCCTTATTTCCCTCAACTATGTTGGATGTCCTATGTGATCTATTCAGTGCCTTGAAGCTGATAGTATCTAATATTTTTCCCTTTGTGAAAACTATGTCTTTAGTTTTGTGGACTCTCTCCAATTCCAAACTTTTTTTCCACACTCACTGACAGTGATACTATGAGCTTATCTGAAAGTTGTTATATTATCTTTGGCCTGGAGTTTTTAAATTCATTTAGAGTTTTCTGTTAATATACCCTTACCTTGGATTTCAGCTTTCTCTTAAACTATGTTCCATTTGAAGGTAAAATTCCCTATGTTAGAAAAGGGAGAAGCAAGTAACAGTTTTGAATTTTCTCATTTGTTAACATTGTACTACTTGTTCCCAAGCAGGAGGGACTTGTTTCTTACATCATTTTCTAATTATTTGAAACTCACATTTATTATTATTAACAATAAAAACCTAACAATAGCAACATAAACAATACTAATTGCATTTGCAGTTCTGCCTGGTTTCAATGCCCTAGAACAAGATTCCCCCTTCCTGGTATCTTCTGAACCCCCCAAATCCCCACCTACCAATCCTTTCCAGTTACCTTTGTATGTTGTCTTCCCTTACTAGACTGTAAGTTCCTTGAGGACAGGGGCTGTCTTTTTCTTAGCTATATCACCAGTGCTTAGTACACTGCCTAGTATATGGTAGACATTTAACAAAAGTTTATTGAATTTGAATTAAATATTGTATTGAATTCTATCAACAACAATAATAACATCTAGCATTTACAGTGCTTTAAGGTCTTTAAACTCTTCCTCACCCCATCTGGGGTTTTTCTGGGCAAAGATCAATGGAGTGGTTTGCCATTTCATTCTCTAGGTCATTTTGCAGATGAAGAAACTAAGGTAAACAGAGTGGCAGGTCTAGAGTCAGAAAGAATCATTCCTGAGTTCATATTCAGCCTCAGACATTAGCTGTGTGACTCTGAGCAAGTCATTTATCTCTGTTGGACCCAGTTTTCACACTGGTTAATTGAACTGATGAATGTAATAATGAGCAAGCCATTCCAGTGTCTCTGCCCAAAAAATCCCAAATGAAGACATAAAGAGTCAGAAGTTGCTGAAAAACAACTGAATAATAAAGTGTAATAGAATTTGACTATGCCACTAAGAAGCAAAAAGTATGAAAAATTCAGAGAAACAAGCAACTACTATCTTTTGTTTTTGTTTGTTTTTTGTGTGAGGCAATGGGGTTAAGTGATCTGATCAGGATCACATAGTTAAGGAAGTGTTAAGTAAGTGTCTGAAGTCACATTTGAATCCAGGTCTTCCAAAGCTGGTGCTGTATCCACTGCACTTCCTAGCAGCTCCCAAAAAACTACTATTTTAAGAAGATGCATTGTGAAGAACGAAAATAACAATATACATATATTTTAAGTTACCAGAGTAACTGGAACAATAATAATACTAAAACGTAATGAATCCCTGTTTCCTGTCCTCAAGGAGCTTACAACCTAGTGGGGAAGACTACAAAAGGTAGCTGGAAAGTAGTGGGTAGGGTTTTGGGGGGTTCAAAAGATACCAGAGAGAAATTATCTTGTTCCAGGGATTTGAAACCAGACAGAACTATAGGTGCTATTGGTATTGTTTATGTTATTTTTATGTTTTTATTGTTAATAATAATAAATGCATATTTCAAACAATTAGAAAATGATTAAGAAACGAGTCCCTACTACTTGGGAACAAATGTTAACAAATGAGAAAATTCGAAACTACTATTTACTTCTGCCTTTCCTAACATGGGAAATTTCATTTTTAAATGGCACAAAGTTTAAGAGACCCTATAAAGGACAAACTTGGTCTTGGAAAACTGATGATGAAACACTCCTCCTTCCTCTCAGTATTGTTTCTTCATCTGTTACTGCAGAGTGTTGGACTAGATTGCTTTTGAGGTCCTTTCCAGCTCTGGAAATTTGACCCTATGACTACAGAGGAGTTGTCTGATCACACAACTGCTAAATGTCAAAAACTACATTTGAATTTAGATATTCCTACCTCAAAAGTCTATTCATCCACTAATTCAAAATCTTTATGAGTCAATTACACACATATTGAGGGCATTCTCAATGGAGATATTAGCAAAAAGAAAAGCAGGCTTTCTCACAAGATATTCAACAATAACCACATCTCTGTCATTTCACAATTGACCCCAGATAAAGAAAAAAACATTTTCCCATTGTGCTTGCTGTATGTTGATTATGAAAAAGCATTTCAACTTAATAATGTAACATGCTGCTTTATAGATTATTCTAGATTCTTTGGAGGATCTAACAGAAATAACTCTATTCACTGACCTTTTAATAGTAACTATAAGGTGAGGCATAACAGAGAGAGATGTATGTTCACCACATATCTTGACACCATGATGGAGGGAACCTAGAATGGAGTGCAGGATAAGAAGGGATTCCCTAAGGATAGTGAAGTACCCTAGAAGCTTCTATTTGGGGAAGAAAATGATCCATTTGAGAGCCTTTGATTTAAGTTTATTCTTGTCTATGTGACCTTCTTTCTATCTTTAATATGTGCCTTTTAAAAAAAAAGTTGTCTTTAAAATAAAATAGTGATATTTTACCACTTTTTCCCTCTTTTCCCCATATGACAACCTTTTCCCCTCTAGTTCTCTTTTTCATATTATCAAAGTAATATTTAGTTAATTATACCCCCAAACTTTGAGTATCCCCCTAGTAAAAATAAAGTTCTCAAGAGTCCTTTCCTTTTTACCTTTTTATGCATCTCGAGTTCTGTGTTTGGGTGTCGAATTTTTTGTTCAGATCCGGTCTTTTCATTAGAAATAGGTGAAATTCACCTATATCATTGAATGACCATCTTCTTCCCTGGAGGATAATGCTCATTCTAGCTGGATAGGTTATTCTTGGCTGTAATCCAAGTTCCTTTGCCCTTCGGAATATCTGGTTCCAAGCCCTTCGATCCTTCAGTGTGGAAGCTGACAGATCCTGACAGATTCTAATTATTGATCCTCGGTATTTGAATTGTTTCTTTCTAGCTGCTAGCAGAATCTGTTCCTTGGTGCTATAGTCCTGAAATTTAGCCACGATATTCCTTGGGGTCTTAATTTTGGGGTCTCTTTCAGGAGGTGATCGGTGAATTCTTTCAATGGTGATTTTGCCCTTTGATTCTACAATCTCAGGGCAGTTTTCTTTCAGGATTTCCTGGAAGATAGTGTTTAGATTCTTTTTTTGATCATGGCTTTCAGGAAGTCCAATAATCCTTAGATTGTCTCTCCTAGATCTATTTTCTAAGTCAGTTGTTTTTCCTAGGAGATATTTCATATTTTCTTCTAATTTTTCATTTTTTTTGCTTTTGTTTGACTGATTCTTCAAGTCTTAGTGAGTCATTCACTTGCATTTGTTCAATTCTTATTTTTAAAGTGTTGTTTTCTTCAGTTACCTTTTTAAGTTCCTTTTGTAACTGGCCAATTTGTTCACTGCACTCTTTTTCCACTTCACTAATTTTATTTTTTAATAAATTGGTGTCTTTTTCATATCTCTTTTGCAGAGCATCATATCCTTCTTGCAAGATACTGTATCCTTCTTGCACTGATTTCAGTTTATTTTCCCATTTATCCTCCAGCTCTCTTTTGAGGTTCTTTATGCAGTCTTCCAGAAAGGCCTTTTGAAACGGGGACCAGTGATGGTCCTTGCTATTTTTTTCTGGAGTTTTGTCTAAAGAAACCTCTGTATCTGAGGTCGTTTCTTTGCCTTGATAAAAGCTGTCTATGGTGAGAGCTCTCTTTTGCTTCTTCATCATTTTTCTTTTTAGACAGAGTGGATATCTCTTTAAGGTAGGGGAAAAAAAAAAAACCTCGGCTGAAGATGCTTTGCCCTGGGGCACTTCAGCGAGTTGACTTAAGGTGCTGGGCTGGTGGGGGCTAGGACTAAGTCCGAATTACTCCTTAAACAAGGCAAGTCTGCCAGAACACCTGTCCCCAATCAGGGCAGAGTGTCCCGAGTGCCTCAGATAAACTCCAGGTGTTTGGAATCTGGAGTTTAGAGTTTGGAATTTCTTCCAGAATGAGCTGAGCTGAGTCCCACCCTCACTTCCGGCCTGCACAGGGGTTGTCTATTTATCTCTCTGTCCGAGTCCGACTAACCTGATATGAAGTTCTCCAGAGAGCTGTGCCCAAATATTTCTGAGTTCGTTGACTTGAAGATCAGTTCAGAGGCTTATTTTATTGTTGATTTGAGAGAAGATCGGAGGAGAGGCAGAAAGTCACCTTTTCACTCCGCCATCTTGGCTCCACCCCCCGAGAGGAAAAGTTCACCTTGATTTGTTTAAGTTCCCCTACTATCCAAAGGAGATCAGACTGACCTGGGAATTAAAATCAGTCAAGCCAAAATAGTGATATTTTAAAAAAAATAGTAGTCACTTTTTTTAAGATGTCTCCTTATTTTCTTCCTCATCAAGATTATTATTTTTGGCTACCTGGTCTTTATTTTGTGAAGTCTTCACAACCTTCCTGGACTATTTTCTTTTTTTCAAAACCCAACTAGCTGGTACCAAAAAATGTCACCAAGATAGATAGATGTTAAAGTTCAGAGGCATATGAGCTAAAAAAAAAAAGTGCTGAAGTTGCAGAGGCAGGCCTGAACTCAGGTGCACGTCCCTGTAACCGCCAGCATTTCCTTTCATCTCTTAGGTACAAATGGCTAACTCAGGAGTTGTTTTCAAAAATTTTATTTTGGCTGGGTATGTGGCTGAAAATTATTTTTCCCTTTCCTGTCACAACAACCTGGTTTGGATTTGTTGAAGCCACTTCAGAACTGAAACACAACTAAATGAGTAATTAACTGAAAGGCACATTGTTTGTGAATGAGAGCTAGAGAAAAAGTACTAATTTAGGGAATGGGGGTTACAAGGAATCCTTGTTATGTCTATGAGCAATTTGATTATTCTCATTTTTAAATCCCTCCATTTTATATAAATTATACAAAATAGTAACTATTTTGATATCAAGATACCAAAGAAATATTCAGGGTTCACTAATAATTAATCAACCTGTGAACTAATTACAAAAACATAATAACAAAATTTAGGTTACAGATATATCTTTCAAAAGAAGGCTACAGCAATGAGAACAAAACATTTGTTTTAGAGAGACAGGTGTTACTGCTTTTCTAATATTTAAAAGAGTCACTTTAGAATAAAATTAATGGCATAAAAAGATCTCTGCTCCAATGTTGTTCCAACAACTTTACAGACATATTAACAATAATCCATGCTTTTCTCTTTTTCACTTTGAATGGTTTCCCTTTGTATCACAGCAGGTGGCACCAGAGCTGGGAGTATTTAACTAAAATTGAGATTATAGCCACTACACAAAATGTACCCACTTGATTCAGAATTTCAACAGATGAAATATTTAAGGATATTACATATCATAATCTGATAATAACTTGAAAGAAAACAATATGTAGTTCAAAAGTAACAAATTAATTCCTTTTGCTATAGACAATTTTTTTTCAACAAACTTCTCAGAGTGACCTTACACATGACTAAGGATAAGACAATGTCCCCCAAAATAAGATGTACTTTAATCAACTAATTTCAATTGAGCTCTACAGTTTATAGATTTAGAACCTGAAAATCAGACTTTTGAAGTTTTCTAATCCATCTCTTCTCTTTTACAGATGAGGAAACTGAGATTCAGCGAGGAAAAAGGAAGTATCATAACTATCTTTTTTTTTATATAAAGCTTTTTATTTACAAAACATATGAGTGACCTTTCAACATTGACCTTTGCAAAAATTTTTTTTTCCCAAGCTTTTCCCCTCCTTCCCCCCACCCCCTGCCCCTAGATGACAGGTAATCTAATACATGCTAAATAGTATAAATTATATGACAAATACAATACATGTATACATATCTATACAGTTATCTTACTGCACAAGAAACATCAGATCTAGAAAGAGAAGAAGAAAAAAACAACCTAAGAAGGAAAACAAAATGCATGGAAATATCCACAGAAAGCGTTAAAATGCTGTGTTGTGGTTCACACTCAGTTCCTCTCACAGACAGGCCTCTCTCTGGATGTATATGACTATCTTCATCGCAGAACAACTGGTTTGAATCACATCATTGTTGAAGAGAACCATGTCCATCAAAATTGTATCATAACTATCTAAAGTAATTATAAAAATAGCTAACATTTAGAAGTGACTATCCCAGTTTACAAAGGTACTAAATGGCAAGCCCTCTTGCACCAAATTCAGCTCTCTTACCAGTTAAATAGTTTTCAGTAAGCACTTATATATTCCTATAATTACAAATGCTTACTTCCTTTTGTGCATTTCAACAAAGTGAGGCTAAAAAAGGTACTATGTACAAGGACTTTCAAAAAAAAAACACCATGGTGCTCAATTTAGAATGAAAATGACTGAGTTCATGAACAGTACACATCCTATTGTTCCAGTGACATCTTTAAGGGCCATTTTAACTAAATGTGGAAAGTGCTCATCAACAGAAGGCTGGCCTTGAAGGTGTTTAATTTTTTGGCTATAATAACTTATGAAATAATAAAAATGACAGATGGTATGTGGCTTTTATAATTCTGCAGTGATACTGGTAGGAAAATAGAAGATATTAAGGATAACAGATTTTATCAAAATTCATTTTCATAAAAATTAAACTGTTGGTCCTTTAATGATGAAATCTTTGTCCAGCAATAACTACCAGATACTAGAGGTATAAAACCATGTGAATACTGACATTTTCACTACAAATGAAACAAGAAAACATAAAAACATTTCATTTGAATGGAAAAACAGCTCAGAAAAATTGTTACCTCCTTGTTAAATTTAATTCATGCTTTAAAAACTCCACATGTAACATTAGTTTACACTTTCTTATATAGTCTTTTCTTGTTCTTTTTTGCAACTTGATATAGTGGGTAGTGCTGGAACTGAAGTTCAGGAAGACTGAATTCAGATTCATACTTACACAGTTATTTGACCTCTGTCTGCCTCAGCTTCCTTCTCTGCAAAATAGGGATAATAGCATCCATTTCAAAGGATTATTGTGAAGTTCAAAATAGATAACATATGTAAGGTCCTTCATAAATCTCAGATCACACTAAAATAATTAGTGATTATAATTATAATCAAAATAGTTCTGTTTGTTGATTATTAAATCGAAAATTTCAAAAGAAAATTTAATGTAGAAAAAAAGAAGCACCTTCAGATTTCCTTAAAAAGACAAATAATTAAGGAGTTGTCACAGCTTATTTTTTTTCATGTATCTACAGGCAAAAAGAAATGCCATGTCATCTGACACTTTTCATAGTGATTTTTAATGCTCATGAGGAGCACAAGCAAAAAGACCACAAAGATAATGGCAATTTATTCTCCAACTGTCTTGAATAATACTTAGTTTAAGGCCCAAAAGGGATAGAGATATCTGAGAGTGCCTCTAGATAATCCTATTGGTTGGTGATAATGTACTTAGAACTTAGAACAGACGAGGGCCTTCTCAAGGAGATCTACATTCATTCAAAAGAGACCAAGAATACATACTTCTCAAACTGAGAGTTGCAGATTAGAAGTTTAAGTTCTGGCTCTGCTATAGTCATTTTGGACAGGTACCTAACAAATGAGTGGGACAGATAAGCCAGGCCAGCTCAACTGAAATAAAAACTAAGTAAAATAGGAAACAGTGAAAAATAAGATTGAAAATCTAACTTGGAATCAGACTGTGGATAGTCTTAAATACTAGGATCAGACATCTATTCATTATTTGGAAAACAATAGGGAGTCACTGAAGGTTTCTGAGCAGCAGAGTGAAACAGATAGTGATGCACTAGAATGATGACTCAAAGAATATGAAGGTAGAGATAGTGGGCAGAAAAATATTTAGTCAACTATTGCAATAGTCCAAGGGAAAAGGGGGTGTTAGGAAAGGATACTTGTATTGAGAATGAAGATACTTGTTATGTCTGTAACTAGCAAAATGGACAAGATTAAAATTGAAATCACATTGTTGCAAGGCAATTCTATATGGTGTCAGTGCACTGAGCAATGACATTACAGAGCAGTGACAATTGATGCATATTGTTGGTTAACTAGATAAACGAAAGACTGTGGAGTAGCTATGGGAATTTTATTTCCTATCTGCAGGGCAAGTCTAAGTAGTTGCCGAGAACCCATTTTCCTACTTAAAAAAAAAAAAAAAAAAAAAAAAAACAGAATGGCCCATGATTATCCATTTCTTCTCAGCCCTAGACTTCATAGGTGGTACATTATTATACAACTAACAGTGTTTAATTCTTGTTAACTATATCAACTGATGCTCTGGGTCATATTATCAACAGCATTCAAGAAAGTCTAAGATTTTTTAAATTATTATTATTTTTAATTTACATGAAGATCTGTCTTCTTTCCTCCTCTTACCTTTACTATGAAGGCAAACAAAATACAATAACAAAAACAACAAAAACCACGCAAGCCAAAACCCCAAATTTCACAATTGTATAATCAAGCAAACAAATTCATGAATTGGCCAAGTCTAAAAAAAAGTTAAATCTCAATCAATACTCTGAATTCCCTTTGTGCAGGAGTACAGCATGTTTTATCATGAGTCATTTAGAATTATGTTTGGTCATTGTGTTGATCAGAGTTTCTAAATCTTTCAAAATCGTTTGCTTTTACAGTAGTGTTGCTATTCTGTAAGTTCTTCTGATTTTACTCTGCATCACTTCATAAAAGTCTTCCCAAGTTTTCTGAAATCACTTCCTTCATCATTTCTTACAGAATAATAGTATTTCATCACATTTATACACTACAACTTATTCAGTCATTCCCTACATCATAGACATTCAGTTTCTAATTCCTTGTCACCACAAAAATAGTTGCTACTATTGACACATATGTGTCCTGCTCCTCTTTTTAAAAAATGTATCTGGAATATAGATGTAGTAGTAATATTGTATCAAAGGGTACACACAGTTTAATATAGGCTGATTTTTTGAAGGTAGTTGTGTAACTATACTTTTTGATAGTTCTTTTTTCAAATTACTTGTAGAGATATGAATTATTTATCAATTAATTCTCATTTTTCTAACAAGTATTCTGGTGACTTTAAAGAATTAAAATTGTTGATAATCTCTAAACTTCACATGATTTAATTGCTTTTTAATTAAGTAGAAAACTTCTACAATCCTCTTGTTATATGAAATTTTTATACTATTTATATTCTTCAACAGAAAACTCAATCTCAAAGGGTGTTTGATATTATTAGGGCTTGACTTTGTTTGGAAGAAGAAAAAATGTACAATTTAGTATTGTTTCAAGTCTAGTAAGGTCAAAAGTAAAATCAACTATAGGTATATAATAGCAAATTACAAAATAGAAAATTAAAGTCCCTAGAGAATGAAAAGCTAGGTAAGATTAATACAAAAGGGTGGGAAATGTAAAGTATTATGAAAGCACTGTCCCTGGAATCAGGAGGATCTGAGTTAAAAGCCAGACTCAGACACAAGTTATGTGATCCTGGGCAAATCACTTAATCCCAACTGTTACCCCCAAAAGAAAACTACTATGAGGGAGGAAATCACAGGATCACATAGCACCTTCTTCCTGTAAAACAGACCAAAGGGTGTTTAATAAGAAAGGGAGAATGATTCTGTGATGGAAATCCTCCTATCCTTGGCTAGTGACTTTAAGCAAATTATTTTACTTCTTTTTGTCTTCCAATTTTCTCATCTAAAAAATGGAGATATTTACGTCTGTTTGCTTTTCTTAAATGAGGATCAAATAAAATAGCATATAAAATACTATGTAAATTATTAAATGCTACATGAATGTTATTAGTATATTATCCCAATAAGATATGTAGGTTCTTTCCCCCAATAAAAAAGCCTATAAGAAAATTAAATAATTTTAAAAGATAAACTTTTTCTTAGGAATTAAACATTTCTCTGATATAAACCCAATAGGTGAATGAATAAACAAAGAAAGTGTTCTTTCCAAAAAGAAAACAAGGCCAAAAATGGGGAAAAGATAGCTAAAGGAAGAAGCGGGTCCAGCCTCCACTCATAGAAGCAGTGGTATCTTCTCCCAGAAATCACATCACAAAGATATATATGAAAATAGAAAAATAATGAGGGAAAGAAATGACTATTATTAATTCCTTCATTCATACTTAATTAAAAAAGTCTTTAAATCCTGTGAAATTTGGAGACCATCAACAGTTTAATTTATTAAAGTATCTAGAATGCTTAACAGAAAAATGAGAACTAATTGACAAATAATTCATATTTCTACCAGTAACTTGAAAAAATATATAGTCATACAACTGCCTTCAAAATATATCTGATCATATTAATTCTGCACTGTTATGGCTTAGTATTGTGTAGATTCACTGATGTCCAATTTTGAGACAGTGATAAAAAAGATTACAACCAACATATTGCCTTACAGTAAGGGAATACACATTCAAATTTACTGACCCACATGGAGAAACCCAAAAGAATACTTTATCTGCTTAGAAAGTTAGGGAATGACCCAGAGATGACAGATAATAGAAAGATATAGATGCTAGAAAGAAAGATAGGAACAAAATGGCAAGAGTAGGCTACATGGACTCAGGCAAGGTTTTAGCAAATAGTGGAGAGTAACTTATTCAATTCAAATATTTATTAAGTACCTAGTACATGCAAAGTATAATGCTGGGAGAGGGGGAGTATATATAAAATCTGATGTGTGATCAAGTTAACAGATTTTTCCTTAGAGCCTCTGAAGTAGCTAAATGGTACAGCATAGAGAATACTGATCTTGAGGTTAGGAAGACCCAAGTTTAAATCCAGTCTCAGATACTTAAGCAGCTGTGTGACCCTGACAAGTCTCTTAATCTCTATTCTCAATAATCATCATATTTATAAGCTAACTGAGGCATGATGTGAAATAGCAATGGTACTTAAGAAGACGAAGTCAGTAGATTTGATCATATATATATATATACATATATATATATATATACACATAAAAAATCTATGCTTGAGGCACCATAATATTAAAAGCTGGATTTTTAAACAACATTAAAAGATGTATTTAATTGACATTTCAAAGTAAGAGAGTTTCAAAAAGAATAAAAACTACATATAATTTTTTAAATGCTAGCAAAGAATACATTAACAAATAATGCCCTCTATAACATCTCTGTAGAAATATTTATGAGACTAATAGAATCTCACCTCATTTTTATGCATAAATGAGAGGCTTCAAGGTTGGGTTTTGCTGCAGAGATGTGAAATGTGTCAATAAAATCAATACGCATAGCAGGAGTTTATAACTGCTATGCTTCACCAATGGATAAAGGCAGCATTATTACGAAGACTCTAATTAGACTCAAGGATTACAAATGAATAAATCCCTGGATATGAATTGAAATGGGGCTGGACTGTATCAGGGAAATTGCTCAATATTACATAGTGGTCAATTATTACACATTTATTAAGTGCCTGCTATGTGCCAGGCATTTTGCTAAGCACTAGGTTTAAAAAGAAAAAGTCCCTGTCTTCAACAAGCTTCTACAAGTCTAAAGAACATTAAAAAACAAAACAAAACACCAATGAACAAACCAGCTATATGCAGAATAAACTGGAGATAATCAATAGAAGGAAGGCATTATCAACAATTTTTTTAATATCAGTGGTCTCTGGATGTGTCCATCTTTGTAGTCAGCAATTTTTATGGAAATTAATAACGACAGCAGGAACAGGTAGAAATCTCTATCTTAATGAAAGGTAGAATGTAGGACTCAATATCACACAGCTAGACATTCCAAATAGTAAAGTGGTAATCCCCAAACCATCAAAAAACCAAGAATAAACCTGCCATTACATGGGGTAGATCCTCTCTAAAGGATTTTTGGGAAAACCTGACAAAAATTATATAGGATGTATGGCAAGAAGTATAATCTGCATAGGTGGTTGGAATCTTCACATAAAGGAAGCCACAAAAGAAACATTTAATTTCAATTACTAAACCTCAGGAAAAATATAATGGAATTGAGGATAATCCAGAGGGACAAATTAAAGATTAAGATTCTTAATGTGCTAAGACAAAAGCTAAGAATCCTATGATTGAAGTCTAAAAAATTAATGTTTGTTGAATTTAAATTATGAACACAGTATATACAAAGAGAAGATACATTTATTATTTATTAAGTCCCACTACGCTAGAATAAGAGTTTATTCCCTGAAGAAAAATATTTGTTGTTGTTTATTGTTCAATGTTTCAGTGGTTCAACTCTTTGTGATCCAATTTGGAGTACTTGGCAAATTTACTGGAATTATGTTCCGTTTCATATCAATTCAAGAAAGAATTAACTTCAGAGAATACGTAATCAGCTCATGTCATTTTTCTCAAGATACAAGAAAGTGTAAACTGATTCATAAGCTATTTAGACAAAAAAAGACAAGTATTTATTAAGTGCTTACTAAGATATATTCATAAAAGGAAGATAAGAATACTGGGGGGGGCACTTTATTAACCCTTTAAGTAAATAAAAAAGGAAGACAACAATGTTCTTCCACAACACAACCTTGTGTACCTCTCTCAGAGACAGGATCCTGGGATGGATAGAACACAGCTGTGAAAAAAAAAGAATTCTGAATCCAGCTTTCAGTTGCTACCTACTAATAATAGACAAATTCCTTCATCCAGCTTTCAAAATCCTCCCTAATCTGGTCACCTCATTACATTCTACCTCCATACCCAACTCACCTTCTATGATTCAGGTAAACAAGATGATTACTGTTTTTGTATAAGTTCCATACTTTCCAATCTCCGTGCCTCTGTTTATTCCACTCCCTGTGTCTGTAATTTCCTTATCCCCAATTTCTGCCTATTGAAATACTACAGATTTTTCAAGATCTATCCTCAAGAATGGAGCCCTCTTTGACTCTACTCCCCCTATCCAGTAAGAAATTTTCTATTTTTTCCTCTTGCATCCAGTACAGAACTTTGCTGCTCTAATTGGTATTACATTTATTTATGCATGTGCTATGTTCCCCTGCTAAATTGTAAACTCCATTCAGGTAGTAGCCATATCTTACTGATTTTTTTGCATCAGACACAATGTCTAGAACACTGTTCTGTATGTAATAGGCACTGAATATATATGTATAAAATATAATTGAACTCATGTGAATTATCCCTTCTAAGAATGAAAACAAGTCTAAAAGAGGCAGGTATACTGGAGCTTTTCTCTTAAATTGAGAAACCACCTTTTGGGTAACACTTTCTAATAGTCAAATCCTTTTGTAAATACATTTCTTTGTATGGGGACCAAAATGGACCTGCCATTTACCAGAAGGTTTAGTGATTTCTGAATCATAACATGTAGATGTAGAAGAAATTTCAGTATTATTAGTTCATATGTTACTTGAATTTGAACTTCAAAAATGTATCTCAAATAATGGACTCCACAAAAAAAAAAAATCTTTATTCTCCCATTCCTAACCTCATCTTCCTCACAAAGTCAAACCAAACTTACAGCCTATACTGGTTTAGACTCTAAAACTTTTAAAAAGTAATTTCCAAAAATCTGGCCCATTTAAAAAAAATGTTATAGTGAGATTCTCATATTTAAGTCTTAATAAAAAAGTTTGATTTATCCTAAGTATGAAAGTATCAGAAGTATTAAATATATTCAGAGATTTGTAGTTTGGAGAAAATGATGCAAGTAGGAATTATCATCATAATTTCTTATATATTTACAAAAAAAATCTGAGGAGTACATTTGGGATAGTCCCTCTGTTTTTATGAATTTCACAAACACCACACATGAGGTCTGTCTGTAAAGTTGTACATTCTTTATATGATAGGCATGATTTATATATGTTGTCAACAGTAAAAGAATTAGGCTTATTCCCAACTATTTTTAAAGCGATTAAAAAGAAAATTACCTAGATGACTTCTTTTCATTATCATCACACAACAGCGGCTTCTTGTAAGGAGGTTTACTTTCCATATCTTCCTGTATGTTTCTCTCTGACACAGATTTTCCAGATGATCGATTCTGAATCAACGATTTGGAATCAATATGCTCAGGACTAGGACATTTTCTGTTGATATTTTAAACAAATGGAAAGGCTTTAGAAATCCAAATCCTAAGTCTTCTTAATTTAACTGTTTGAAGGTTAAAGACTCATCATTGTAGCTAATACTTGAAGTTATATGTCACTAGATTTTTTTTCCTGATCTGAAGAGCAAAATTTTTTCTGGAGGTTATAAAATACAAATATTTCACCATCAGAAAACCTCTCCATTGGTTTTAAAGATCTTTAAAAATGCCTCCCCAAATCTTCACATCTAGAATTATTTTTCTACCAAATCCATTTTTTTTTAAATTTTTATTTATCTTGGGCCTTCCAACTAATAAATACTAGATGATGACTGATCAAACTTGTAGCACAACTGGTTTCACAATTACAAAGAACACACAGAAAAAAGTTATTGACTGCACAGTTGTAGTTGGGCTGCTCAATTCATCTAGGGCAATTTTATTGATGCTCAAGTAGGAAAAAATGGCATTTTCAGATTTTTGTTACCCATATGGATATAAATACATGGATAAGAAAGATGGCACCAAAAAGGAAAAAGGGCAAAATTTCAAAATTTGAAATTTGGAAACATATGGTCAAGCTCCAGATCTGCTTTTTTTCTCCTTCTTAGAACTTTGAGCAAATTATATTTTCTTACCTACAAGATAGATGGCTGGACTCAAGGATCTCTAAGCTTCCTTCTCTTACTAAATTTTTGATTCATGATTTATAACCTGACTTAGATATGCTAACACAGACAAAACCTAAAGTTTTTCTTAAGTTATTCAGTACACAAATAAATTATTTTACACTTTTATTTTTAACTGTGTAATTATTTTTGGACTTAAGCAATATTATGAGCAATGTACTTGAAAACATAAAACAGCATTTATAACAACCTTGTACTAATTACTATTATCATTATTATCATAATTATTTTAATTACTTGATCTCTGGAGAAGAAGAATGTTCATTTATTTCCATCTTTTTATTCCTTGTTAATGATGGGCTAGCTGGAGACATCTCACCACTTAAACGATCTGGGAGGATACGGTCTTTGTTCAAATTGATTTCTGAATAAGGACAATTGATAGCACTGAAAAATGAAAAAAGAGAAGAACCATTTTTATTAGAGTAGTCATTTTTCTCAGTTAAAAGCATCACAAAAATTCAATAAATAAAATGAAAGATTGTAAAAGGATTAAAGAAATATACAGAATGGAATATTTTAAATTTAAAATATCATAACATTTACTGAATTAGAAAAGCTATGTTTTCTCTAGATTCCGAGAAGTATACAAATGTGGTTGTCCTGTTTCATGGATAAATGTGATCTCCATAGATATCCCCAAGGGTTATACTTTCAAGAAAAATAAGTAGAAGCAGAGAGCAGGCAGGGTTTCTGCAATGACCATTCCACCATCATCATGCCCTTCCATCTTCCCCTGGCTCAGTCATCAAAATTCGTAATATTCTTCCAGGTCTGCTAATGAAATTGTTCTGTAGACTTTCCAAAAGAATTATTCTTCTATTTTGTAAAGTGCACACCAGACTCAGATGGAATTATCAAGTCACAGACAGACACAAAGATTTCTCCTTGAAAGGTCTTAATAAGAGGTCTGACAATTGTTTTCAGAGGGTGAGGAGTTTCACTGGACTTTGTAATACCTGATCCAAAGCACTAAAAACTTCAGTCAATTAGCTATTCAAAATTCTGTTGTTTCCAGATATAAACCAGGAAGAAGCACCGCCATGGAGCTAATCAAGGTGTAAATCCACTATCTCCAAAATGCTACCACCAGAGAAAATTTGAGAAGAAAAGATGATGGGGTACAGGCAGCAACTCAGCTGAACTCTCCCAATATTCTCTTATAAACAAGTTTAAAAGGATGCCTCAAATTGAATTTTGGAGTGAAGAGAACAACAGAAGGCTGGAATGAGACATTTTTTCAGCCTAAGACAACTCAGGAGTCTGGCAGTAAAGGTATGTGACATCAGGGGTGGAAGCCAGCCAGGAGTCCGGCACATGCTGAGGCAGTACCAGCAACATGCTTTGGAGTTGGCTAGGACAACAGCAGCAACTTTAGGAGGTCTCAGTCCAGAGATCATAAGGAGGTTGTATAACTGGTCAGAAAGAGATTACAGGATGGCACCGGTTGTAGAGCCAAGCAACATTGTCTAGAGATAGCCTCTTATTACAATTCTAGAGCAAAGAACAGCACTAGCACTTGTGGCTATTAGTAGGCATGGGGCATGGTCATAATTCCAGGACAGGGAAGAGTGCTTGTGGTTGTCCACAGGGGAGAAGAGACCCTGGTTTTATTTCTAAGGCAGAAAGGAGTACTAGAGCTCATGGTTGCAGGAGAGCAAAGAACCTGATTATAGTCTCTGGGTCAAGAACAACATTGGAACTTGGAACCACAGGAGAACAAGCCTCCTTCTTTTATTCAGGCCAGAATATAGGCCAGGAAGGAATAAAACTTTCCTTGGATCATGTTACCTTGGAAGTACCAAAAACTTAAGAGATTCCCAGAACTAGCTCTGAAAATAGCAGTATGAAAAACCTGAAGCTTGGGACTCTGAATTCTCTACTCCAGGAGCAGAGCCAACTTTTACTGTTCATATCCTCTTGTAACTCATTGAACTTTTCCTTTAAGAATTTGAAACTAGTGGGGCACCAAGGTGGCGCAGTGGATAGAGTACCAGCCCTGAAGTCAGGAGGATCTGAGTTCAAATCTGATCTCAGACACCTAACATTCCCTAGCTGTGTGACTCTGGGCAAGTCACTTTACCTCAATTGCCTCAGGAAAAAAAAAAGTGTAACCTTGGAAAAGATGCAGTCAACAGTGAGTAAGTATTTATCAAGCACCTATTATGTGCCAGGCCCCATGCTAGGTACTGGTATATGAAAAAGATACAAAAGATTATATTTACTTACAGTCTAATAGGTGGGACAACAAGAAAATAACATACAAGATTAATAGCAGCTAATTAAAAGAAGGAAGCCCAATAGAATTAAGAAACATTGACAAAGTTTTTCTTCTTTTCATAGGGGTTTTGGTCGGAAGAGGGTGGAGGAAGATGTAGGAAAGAGAGGGAGATTTGGGTTATGTTTCTCAAAAAATGTTACAAAAGGAAGGCCTGAAAGAATCACAGACAAGCAGAACAGTTTTGAAAGTTCCATGATGAATTTATTATTTATATACATATATATATGTATATATATGTATTTGTGCATGTATATATATGTATATGTATGTATATACACACACACACACACAAATATATATATAGCTAAGGCAATTGGGGTTAAGTGACTTGCCCAGGGTCACACAGCTAGGAAGTATTAAATGTCTGAGGCCAGATTTGAACTCAAGTCTCCTGACTTTAGGGCTGGTGCTCTATCTACTGCACCAACTAGCTGTCCCTAATTTATGATATTTTTAAAAAGAAAAGCAAGCTCTCTATAATCAAAGATTTGCAGTTTAATGCATGGATCTCTTTTGTTCTACTATGTATAAGGAGATACTACTTTTATTTAGTTTCTAAATTTATAAAAAATTAAATGATTAAAAACAAAAACCTCTCATCATTACAATAAGCAATCAAAATTCCAGAAAGAGGATGCTAATTCTTTTCTGACAGAGCCAAAAGATTAAATGTAATAACATTTTCATTGTGGAACAACCAATTTGGAAAGCAGGTTTTTTGTTGTTGTTGTTGTTGTTGGGTTTTGTTTGCTGAGGCAATTGGGGTTAAGTGACTTGTTCAGGGTCACACAGCCAGGAAGTATTGAGTGTCTGAGGTCACATTTGAACTCAGGTCCTCCTGACTCCAGGGCTGGTGCTCTGTCTACTACACCAACTAGCTGCCCCTCTGTTTTGTTTTGTTTTGTTTTTTTGAGGGGGGGGGTTGAGAGAATATTTTTTATAAGAGTTTTGCTTTTGTTTCTTATTTAGGAAGAGAGAGGAAAGGAATAGGTTAACAAGGCAAAGAAAACCTATAGTGATTGAGGGGAGAAAAGGGAGGGGAATGAGAATTGGGTTAATCTCCATCTCATCAGATTTGGCTCAGAGGGAATAATGGACATACTTATAAGGAAACTGGAGGGAAAGGGGGGAAAAAAGGGGTGGGTGGGGCTCTAAAGGGGAAGGATTGTTTGAGGGAAGTGGTTTTCAAAAGCAAAATAGTAGGGAGGAGGGAAAGGGGATAAGAAAGAGAAAAGCATAAGCTAGGGTAAATAAGATGGCAGGAAATACAGAATTAGTTATTTTAACTGTGAATGTGAATGGAATGAACTCTCCCTTAAAGCAGAAGCAGATAGCAGACTGGATTAAAAACCAGAATCCAACAATATGTTGTCTACAAGAAACACATCTAAAACATAGAGATACATACAGGGTGAAGGTAAAAGGCTGGAGCAGAATCATTATGCTTCAGGTGAACAAAAAAAAGCAGGGGTAGCAATCCTGATCTCAGACCACGTAAAAGCAAAGATAGACTTAATTAAAAGAGACAAAGAAGGAAATTATATCTTCCTAAAGGGTACCATAGATGATGAAGCAATATCAATACTAAACATATATGCACCAAGTGGTATAGCATGGAAATTCCTAGAGGAAAAGTTCAGACAGATGCAAGAAGAAATAGACAGCCAAACTATAATAGTGGGGGATCTCAACCTCCCTCTCTCAGAACTTGATAAATCAAACCACAAAATAAATAAGAAAGAAGTTAAGGAGGTAAACAAAATGTTAGAAAAGTTAGGTATGATAGATCTTTGGAGGAAATTAAATGGAGACAGAAAGGAGTTTACTTTTTTCTCAGCAGTCCATGGAACTTATACAAAAATTGACCATGTGTTAGGACACAAAAACCTCAAAATCAAATGCAGGAAGGCAGAAATAATAAATGCATTTTTTTCAGATCATGACAGAATAAAAATCACATGCAATATAAGGCCAGGAGAAAATAGACCAAAAACCAATTGGAAACTAAATAATTTTATCCTAAAGAATGAATGGGTGAAACAGCAAATTACAGACACAATTACTAATTTCATTCAAGAGAATGACAATAATGAGACCACATACCAAAATTTGTGGGATACAGCCAAAGCGGTAATAAGGGGAAATTTTATATCTCTAGATGCTTATTTGCATAAAATAGAAAAAAGAGAAAATCAATGAATTGGGCTTGCAACTAAAAAAGCTAGAGAAAGAACAAATTAAAAACCCCCAATCAAATACCAAACTTGAAATCCTAAAAATAAAAGGAGAGATTAGTAAAATTGAAAGTAAAAAAACTATTGAATTAATAAATAAAACTAAAAGTTGGTTTTATGAAAAAATCAACAAAATAGATAAACCTCTAGTTAATTTAATTAGAAAAAGGAAAGAGGAAAATCAAATTGTTAGCCTCAAAAATGAAAAGGGAGAACTTTCCACGAATGAAGAGGAAATTAGAGCAATAATCAGGAGTTACTTTGCCCAACTGTATGCCAATAAATTTGATAACCTAAGTGAAATGGAGGAATATCTACAAAAATATAGATTGCCCAGATTAACAGAAGAGGAAATAAATTACTTAAATAGTCCCATTTCAGAAAAAGAAATAGAACAAGTCATTAATCAACTCCCTAAGAAAAAATCCCCAGGACCAGATGGATTTACATGTGAATTCTACCAAACATTTAAAAAACAGTTAACTCCAATATTATATAAACTATTCGAAAAAATAGGGAATGAAGGACTCCTACCAAACTCTTTTTATGATACAGACATGGTACTGATACCTAAACCAGGTAAAACAAAAACAGAGAAAGAAAATTATAGACCAATCTCCTTAATGAATATTGATGCAAAAATCTTAAATAAAATATTAGCAAAGAGATTACAGAAAATCATTCCTAGAATCATACACCATGACCAAGTAGGATTTATACCAGGAATGCAGGGATGGTTCAATATTAGGAAAACTATTAACATAATTGACTATATTAATAACCAAACTAACCATATGATAATCTCAATAGATGCAGAAAAAGCATTTGATAAAATCCAACATCCATTCCTATTAAAAACATTAGAGAGTATAGGAATTAATGGACTTTTCCTTAAAATAGTCGGTAGCATCTATTTAAAACCATCAGCTAGCATCATATGTAATGGTGATAAACTGGAACCATTCCCAATAAGATCAGGGGTGAAACAAGGTTGCCCACTATCACCATTACTGTTCAATATTGTGTTAGAAATGCTAGCCTTGGGAATAAGACAAGAAAAAGAGATTAAAGGAATTAGAGTAGGTCATGAGGAAACCAAATTATCACTCTTTGCA
>JAJPUD010001347.1:247716-277138 GCA_023553655.1 Myrmecobius fasciatus
TAGGATGGTTTACCTCTCAGACCTGTGGAGGGGGAAGGAATTTGTGACCAAAGAAGAACTAGAGGTCATCATTAATCACAAAATAGATAAGTTTGACTATATCAAGTTGAAAAGTTTTTGTACAAACAAAATGAATGCAGACAAGATTAGAAGGGTAGCAGTAAACTGGGAAAATATTTTTACATCCAAAGGTTCTGATAAAGGCCTCATTTCTAAAATATTTAGAGAATTGACTCAAATATATAAGAATTCAAGCCATTCTCCAATTAACAAATGGTCAATAGATATGAACAGACAATTTTCAGATGAAGAAATTGAAACTATTTCCGGTCACATGAAAAGGTGCTCCAAGTCACTATTGATCAGAGAAATGCAAATTAAGACAACTCTGAGATACCACTACACACCTGTCAGATTGGCTAAAATGACAGGAAATGATAATGATAGCTGTTGGAGGGGATGTGGGAAAACTGGGACACTGATAGATTGTTGGTGGAACTGTGAACAGATCCAACCATTCTAGAGAGCAATTTGGAGCTATGCTCAAAAAGTTATCAAACAGTGCATACCCTTTGACCCAGCAGTGTTTCTACTGGGCCTATATCCCAAAGAGATTTTTAAGGAGGGAAAGCGACCCACATGTGCAAAAATGTTTGTGGCAGCCCTTTTTGTAGTGGCAAGAAACTGGAAATTGAAAAGATGTCCATCAATTGGAGAATGGCTGAATAAATTATGGTATATGAATGTTATGGAATATTATTGTTCTGTAAGAAATGACCAACAGGAGGATTTCAGAGAGGATTGGAGAGACTTGCATGAACTGATGCTGAGTGAAATCAGCAGAACCAGGAGAACATTATACACAGCAACAAGACTATATGATGATCAATTTTGATGGACATTGTTCTCTTCAACAATGATGTGATTCAAACCAGTTGTGCTGCGATGAAGATAGTCATATACATCCAGAGAAAGGCCTGTGGGAACTGAGAATGAACCACAACACAGCATTTTAATGCTTTCTGTGAATATTTCCATGCATTCTGTTTTCCTTCTTAGGTTGTTTTTTTTTTCTTCTTCTCTTTCTAGATCTGATGTTTCTTGTGCAGTAAGATAACTGTGTAGATATGTATACATGTATTGTATTTGTCATATAATTTATCCTATCTAGCATGTATTGGATTACCTGTCATCTAGGGGTGGGGGGTGGGGGGAAGGAAAGGAAAAGTTTGGGAAAAAAAAAAAGGTTTTTTTTTTTTTTGCAAAGGTCAATGTTGAAAGGTCACTCATGTTTTGCAACTAAAAAGCTTTATTAAAAAAAAAAAAAGGAATAGGTTAACAAGAATTGGATTGCCACAAAGAAGAAAAAAGGTCACTAAAGCATTTTATAAAAGCACAAAAAAGAACAGGAGGAAGGACATAGATGTACAGATCAGGGCAGATCTGAAAATTACATGTTGAATTTATTATGTACTTAAGAGAAAAGGTAGGATGTACCACCTGAGGGATTCAGTTTTAGTTAAAAAATCCTCTTTAGCTCCATTTTATACATGAAAGAGTCCATTTTATTTGGTGTTTGTTAAGTTTGTAATTCTTTTAAAAGAAATTAAGAAATCAGGAGGAATAGTTAACATTAGGGAGATTAAAAGGGTCATTTTAGACTTAAGTTTGAGATGACATTACGACATGAAAGTCAGTCAACAAATATTTATTAAGTGCCTACTATGTTTCAAGCACTGTGCTAAGTGGGGATACACCAAAAGCAAAAAACAATTCCTACTTACAGGAAGCTCTCGGTATATTGTGAGAAACAACCATGTACATAGAAGATAGATACAGAATAAACTAGAGATATAAACAGATGGAAGGCACTGACATTGAGGGAGATAAAGAAAGGCTTCCAGTAGAAGGTGACACTTTAGCTGGGACTTGAAAGAAATTAGGAGTTCATAAAGAGGGAGAACATTCCAGGCATGTGTGAGACAGTGAAAATGTCCAAAACTGGGAAATTTTTTGTTTCTATCTGAAAGGTAAAAACAATTAAAATTCAGGGGAAAGATTTGAGATGTAGATTTTTGTTTAAGGGTTGTCTGTGTACAAATGATAGATAAAATTGTGGGATCTCCAAGGAAAATACACCACAGAGTTAAATCACTTAGAGAAAAAGAGAAGCATTTGGAAACTTTTAATTCAGGCAACAAAAGAAGGAAGAAGAAATAGCAAAGAAGACAAAGAAGCCATCAGAGAAATGGAAGATTAATGAGGACAGTCAGCCAAAAGCAGCAAATAACAATTAAATGCTTACTATGTCATACTCAGCACTGTGCTAAAGCACAAAAGATACAAAGAAAGGCAAAAACAATTCTAGCCCTTTAAATTAGGTCACTTTCTAACAAGACAGACAACAGGTGCATAACAAAGCACATAGAGGAAAGAAACAGAACAGAAGAAGGAGTTTCTGGACACTGATGGAAGCAGATTAGAACATAAAAACTTGCAGCTGGATGGTGCAGTAGATAGAGCCCTGGAGTCAGGAGAACCTGAGTTCAAATCCTGCCTCAGACACTTAACACCTACTATTTGTTTGATCCTGAGCAAGTCACTTATCCCCTTCCTCCCACTACACAAACACAAACACACACACACACACACACACACACTTCAGAAATGAATAAATATATGATAAGGAAGTAGAAGTGACAATATATACATTATATTGCAGTAAATTTGCAAGTAAAAGGAAATTCTGATTAAACAAGCCTAATCTCCAACCTGACTGATTATAATCAGACATTTCTATCATTACCTACATGAAGCAAAGAGAACTGCTTTTTTTCCAGTAGCCTGTCCCTAACACCAGTTTAAATGACAACTCTTTGTCAGGTTTTCATAAAACTGACTTTACACTGAAGAATCTCCTTAGCCATTTACTGAGATGTCACTATAATCTTATTTCATTCATGCATTCTAAATTCCACAAAAAAATTGTTCCCATGTTATTTTCCTATAACACAATAATCTTTCAAAAAAGCCAAAAGCAAATTCTTTTGAAATGAATTTGGCAATTGCCACTCAAAGCATTGCTGTCATTACAAAAATCTACCAAAGGGTCTTCCTCCAAATAAGAGTATCTAGCCCTCATAAATAGTTTTGAAAATATAGCAATAGAGCCAATGCTACTTGAATAGGTTCACTCAGATGAGTCCGGAATTTTCCTATTCCAAAGAGCTCTTCCCTATCAGGGGCATCTAAACCTGGTGAATTGACAATAAACAAAAAATTAAACTTTTTAAATGATAATGCTTCCTCTGAAACAAAGCAGTTTTCAATAAAGCCATTAAAGATGACAATCTGATGGAGAGGAGAATATAATTAATTCTTTTTAATGAATGATGTTCTTTCTAAATAAACTTATGAAGTCTAGTTCTGTTTATCTCATTTTATGAAATAAATTATCTGATTAGACAATATTCCATCCAATTTAAAAACCAGATTTTTAGTGGTAATTTAGCATGACTAATCTAGTATTGTATTGTACTGTCCTCTAGATTTTCCTAAAGTTAACAGATTACATTTACTATCTAATGCCTAATAACTCACAGAGTATTATAATGTCTTTGCCAATCCACCCATGCTTTATCCTTTAAAACTGATGACTTAAACATTTACTTATCCCCATATAAAACTAGTACCATTTAAAACAATCTGTTTATAGTCTTTATTTTAAAATATGTATTTTCCACAAAGTTTTCTGATGACCTCAATATTTATCTGCTGCCAACTAAACAATTAAAAGAATTTTAAACCTTTCCATTGACAATTTGAATCCTAACAAATTTCAGGTTTTTCCCTCCTTATCTGTAAATCAACATCCATTAAACATTATTATGTTCTAACAACATTGTATATACGTTTTCCAAAAATGTGTAAAGGTATAAAAAGACTTTCCTTCTTAAGTTAAGGTTGAGGAGATGACAGAATGAAGAAAACTGTAGCTTGATGAAGGATAATTACACCAATTTTGTACCATTTGTTAATTCATGAGGAAGAAGGTTGTACAGTCTGAAGACTTTCAGATTGACCTGGTTTCTTCCATCTGTACATATCAGATGAAGAAATCTTTTTTTTTTCTTCAGAATTATTCAGAAATTTTTTTGCATGGAGCAAACTAATGTGGGGATTAAAATTGTCCCACCTACAATAAAAAAAAAAAAAAAAAAACTGAGGTAGAGCTAGGAGCCAATGTCACTGTATTGAAAGGTTCATGGTCTTCTCAAAAAGTAGACCTCTTATCTTCCTCACAAATTGAGATCCTGTCCTTCCACGGTTGTTTTTATAGGACTCAATACACAGACATTCAAGAACAGCTATATCTAATACGGAGTAATTCCACTGATTGGCATGTGACACATACTAAAATAAGCAAAATAATGTATCAACAGGTTCACGAGTTAGATCAAGTAAGAAATACTGAGAAATACTGTCACTGACTAGATGGTCATAATATAGTCATCTGCTCCTGTTGAACAAGAGAAAAAATATAAGAGGGATTTTCCATGTAGTTGAGTCACCTCCACTATGTTGAACTTGGTCACCATGACAAGGAAAAGCAAGGGTGAAGGGCCACTAGTGAAGGGCCTCTAGTTGACTTCCTATAATTAAACAGGTAAACTTAAAATTTGTGGCTTACAGCTCTGGGACTTCATATACATATCAAAGTAACTGGAATAGAGTAGGGGTTCAAATGAATTATTTCTCACATTAATTAGTGAAATAGGATATTTTCTGCTATGTTTGACATGAGCAAATAAAGTTAGAGTTTGTAGAATTAAAAATCTAAATATAAATAACATCCCCCCTAAAAACCTCTAGTTAAATTAAAGTCATTTTGAGCATACAATTAATATTTCAAACTTTATAGTATCTAATGTACAGAACAATTTTAACTATACAAATCAGATTTCTGTTCTACATATGTGATACAGGACAGAAAAATCAATACATATGTGGATTTCTGAATATTATTTTTAGCATTTACTTTTGCAATCCTTGCCAGTTCACAGAAATTTCAACTCATATTACTGAAATATTTGGATCACTTGGGGCATGCACAAGAAAATTTCTTGGCAGTACCTATCCTTATCACTACAGGTGGTCAAAGACTGACATGATTTGTTTTCTAATCAAAACTCCCTCAAATGCAGGCATATTGCCAATAAAAAGCCAAATAGTGAAGTTGAATCTATTCCTGGTAACAAGTTATTATAAATGCATTTCCTCTAAAAAAAACTTTATAGTTACCCTTTAATTTTTTTATTAAAGCTTTTTATTTTTCAAAACATATGCATGGATAATTCTTCAACATTAGCTCTTGCAAAACCTTCTGTTCCAATTCCCCCCCCCTCCCCTTCTCCCATGCTCTCTTCTAGATGGCAAGTAGTTCCATATATGTTAAATATGGTAGAAATATATGTTAAATACAATATATGTATACATATTTGTATAATTATTATGCTTCATCAGAAAAAAAAAAACAAATCACATCAGTAAAAAAAAAAAAGAGAGAGAGAGACCGAGAGAGACAGAGAGAGAAAGAAGCAAAATAAAATGCAAGCAAACAACAACAAAAAGAGTGAAAATGCTATATTGTGAACCACACTCAGTTCTCACAATCCTCTCTCTGGGTATAGATAGCTCTCTTCATCACTGAACAAGTGCAACTGGTTTGAATCCTCTCCTTGTTGAAGAGAACTATGTCCATCAGAATTGATCATCATATAATCTTGTTGCTCATTTCATTTAGCATCAGTTCATATAAGTCTCTCCAGGCCTCACTGAAATCATTCTGCTGATCATTTCTTACAGAACAATAATATTCCATACCATTCATATACCATAATTTATTCAGCCATTCTCCAACTGATGGGCATACATTCACTTTCCAGTTTCTTGCCACTATAAAAAAGGGCTGCCACAAACATTTTTGTCCCTTTCCCTCCTTTAAGATCTCTTTGGGATATAGGCCCAGTAGAAACATTGCTGGATCAAAGGGTATGCACAATTTGGTAACTTTTTGAGCATAGTTCCAAATTGCTCTTCAGAATGACTGAATCTGTTCACAGCTCCACCAACAATGTATTATGTCCCAGTGTTTCTACATTCCCTCCAACATTCATCATTATCTTTTCCTGTGATCTTAGTCAATCTGAGAGGTATGTAGTGGTACTTCAGAGTTGTCTTAATTTGCATTTCTCTGATCAATGGTGATTTAGAGCACTTTTTGATATGACTAAAATAATTTTTTCATATGAAAATTGTCTGTTCATATCCTTTGATCACTTATCATTTGGAGAAAGGCTTGAATTCTTATAAACTTGAGTCAATTCTCTATATATTTTAGAAATGAGGCCTTTATCAGAACCCTTGAATGTAATATTTTTTGCCCAGCTTATTGCTTCCCTTTTAATCTTGTCTGCATTGGTTTTGTTTGTACAAAATCTTTTTAATTTAATATAAACAAAATTATCCACTTTGCATTCAGTAATGTATTTGAGTCTTTGGCCACAAATCCCTTCCTTCTCCACACATCTGAGAAGTAAAGTATCCTTTGTTCTAATTTATTTATAATATTATCATTTATGGCTAGATCATGAACCCATTTCAACCTTATCTTGATATACAGTGTTAGGTGTGGTTCAAAGACTGGTTTCTGCCATACTAGTTTCTAATTTTCCCAGCAGTTTTTGTCAAATAGTGAATTCTAATTGTAAAAGCTGGGGTTTTGGTTATCCCTTAATTTTAACATGTTCACCATGGCAACTGCATTAAGTATGGATCTGATTGTAAAACTTGGTTTGTACTTCTTTTAACACAGAAAAATTACCTTATACATATAGGGGAAGCTCTCTTTTACATAAACAATGTAAGATGAAGAACAATGAGCATATCTACCTATGGTAGCCTGGGTGTCTAGCTCTCTTTATGTGGCCAATTCCTTTACATCCTGCAGTTGGGCAGCCTCCTTGCTCAGAAGCTTCCACCAATTCCAGAGGACCTAAAGAGGTAAAGTAAGGAATAGTTATTCAACTGATTACAGAGTTGAAGGAGAAATGAGAACAAAGATCAAAGAAGTGAAATAAATTGCCTAAAATCCATATTCAGTTGATACTTTGCCTTAAATTTGCAGACACTAATGAAAATGTTCAATTTTTTTTTGCTTTTTTTTTTTTTTTTTGCTGAGGCAATTGAGGTTAAATGACTTGCCCAGGGTCACACAGCTAGGAAGTGTCTGAGACCAGATTTGAACTCAGGTCCTCCTGACTTCAGGGCTCGTGCTCTATCTACTGTGCTATCTAGCTGCCCCAAATGTTCAATTTTTAAAGATGTCTTGAAACAGTCCATTCTTTTATACAACTGAAGGATGCCTCAAGTAATCCTGTTTCAACATTCCTATTGAGCCTTTCTTCATATGTATTATCAATCAATAAAATAATCAACAGGCATTTATTTAGTGATGGTGATTGTACCAGGTATTCTGCTAAGCTCTGAGATGAAAAAAAAAAAAAAAAGGTAGAACAGTCACTGAGATCAAAGAGCTTATAGTCTAAAAGTAGTCAAACTATATAAACATTGGCACATGTTAAGATCAATACAGAAAGCTGAAGATGGACTAAATTTTGACTTCGTTGTTAGCCAGATAATCACAATTCCAAGTAAATTTTGTATTTGTGAGTTCCTGTAATAATTGCTTTAATCTATGGTTTACACACTAAAACAAAACTGTAATTTTCCCATATGTTGTAAGTAGATAAATTTCTTCCTCTGTCTCTATCCTTCTCTCCTCTTCTCTTTTCTGCCCTATCATCTCTATCTCTCTGTCTCCCCCTTTTTCCCTAGCTCTCTTTCTCTAAGGCATCATTCCTATATTTGTCTGCAACAAATGAAATTCTTACAACATGTTCTTCCTTTGTGGGGGATGATGGGAGAGAGGAAGGGATAGAGGGTAGTTCTTGACCAATGATTTCATTAGTGTTAGAAACTCATACTATAGCAGATGAGCCTTCACTTTACACATGGTCTTAGAGAGTAGCCTGAGCCACTGAAAGATTTAGTGTTTTGCCCAGAATCACAGAGCCAGAGTGTGTCTGAAGCAGCATTTTAATATTCTTGACTCATGAGGCTAGCTCTCTAGTTACCCCTCTTTTTTTTTCTGCTAACAATAACTTAATTTACTTAGTAAGCATTTTTAGGAGCTTTGAAAACCTAGTCACATACTCTAATTCAACAATTTAAGTACTATGAAAATTTCCAGTTACAGTCTAATACAAGAGGAAGTATGGCAGTGTGAATAGTGAATTGGTCTCAATATGGGAAAGACCAGGATTCAACTTTGACTTTTGATATGTCCTTGCTATGTGACTCTAGAAGAGTTATTTGTCTTCTACATGTCCCAAAAAATTCTCTATTACTATAGAATTCAGAGGAGTAAACCATCTATACTGACTGATGCTTCCTATACCAATTAAGAAGTTATGTTTTTCCTTATTTTATGCTAAATTCACAAATAAAGCAAAGCTAAGATTTCTGCCAAGTCCCTGCCCCCATCTGTAATTTCAATTTCAATCTTTCTTTAAAAAAAAAAGAATATATTCTACATATCTTGCAAGTATTAACATTCAATCTATTTCACTGCTGATAAAATTGCTACATGTGTTTATTAATGCACTCACTGAATAAACTTTCATTAAAGTTTTTTAAATCCCTTTAATATAAAACACTTATTAAATCTATTTTTATTCTAAATACATATTACTGTAACAGACAAAGCAAAAGTTCATACACAATAAAATATGCTCTCCTAAAGAAATTGTATTCATCATAACTTTTCTATCATTCAAATCAAGAAACAGTTATTAAGTATCTAAGTCCTAAATACTGTGCTCTTAGGTGATCAGAAAACAAAAATTTCAAACATGGTCCCTACCCTCAGGGAGTGAAGGATTTTCTATGTGTGAAGCACAAATATGTAAGAACATGATTAAGTACATAAGAAACATAAAAACCATCACATTAACTAATATAAATATATATATATACATATATATATATATATATATATATATAAGGAATTCCAATGGAATAAAAAAAGACATACTCACATGTATACATACTTACAACAAAAATATAAAGTAAATAAAAAATACAAAATAGTTGAATACAATGTCAAAGACATTCAAAAAGATGGATGAAAAAGTTTTAGAATAAGTGATACCTGCCTGAGCTGAACCTTAATGGAAGAGTATTTCCCTAAGTCAAGTTGGAGAAATTCCCAGTACCAGAGATAGGTGATATAAATGCACAAAGATAAGAAGGCAAGAGGTGAAAAAAATCAGGCACTGGGGAATATTTTAGTGCAGCTGAAATGCTGAAAATGCAGTATGAAATAAGGTTGAAAAGTTGGCTTGTATCCAAGCAGGCATGAACCCCCCACCATGCTCAGGACTCTATATTTTACTCAACATGCAATGGAGTTAAAAGAAATGAAAGAGAAATGATGGACTCATGATGGTGAATGAGAAATACATTTTTGAACATGGCCAGTGTAGGAATTTGCTTTGTGTATTTGAATATAAACAGAAGGATTAGTTTGGCAGTGGTGTGAACTATAGAGAAGATCAAGACTGAAGACAAAAAGAAATTAGGAAACTATTGTAAATGGTCAGAGTAGGAGACAATGAAGACCTGAACTAGGTTGGTGGATATGGAAATGGAAAGTAAAGGAAAGATGACATATTGTTCCTAAATATTCTTTCCTAAAATAATGATAAAAAAATGATTCAAATTCTTAGCTATATGAAATTAAAATCAGTCAGCACACTGAATCAATTATGAAACATAAAATAAAGTTAAAATTAGAAATAATATAAGAACTCAATGATAGCACTTTTGTTAAAAAAAAAAAAAGGTTAAGGAAGAAAGTGAATCCATTTCTTTATAGGTAGAAAAAGAGAGAACTGGCAGTTTAGATTTGAAAGAAATTAGGAGAATTAGTTTAATCCCATTCTCCCTCCCCCCATCATTAGAAATTTATCCTTCAGATTTATAATGGGAAAAAAAATGCTATCTACCCTCAAAGAAAGGTCTGATGGCATGTGAATGCATACTGAAGCATACTTTTGTTATTTTAGTATTCTTGGAGTTTTTTGGTCCACATTTTCTTTTGCAACATGGCTAATATGGAAATATTTTACTTGACAACAAATACATAATCTATATCCAATTACTTTCCTTCTTAATAAGTGGAGAAAGAAGGGAGGATGAGAATTTTGAACTCACATTTTTTAAAAATTAGTATTAAAATTTTTTCATGTCATTGAGGAAAAAAATCAAAAAGACTGGCACCATTAAAATCAACAGATCTCTAAAAAATCTCTCAACTCAGCTGGCCTCAACAGAATATGAATAATTTTATCCCTGTGGAGATGTATTTTTACACAACCATTTGTGGCCCACAAATTTCTGATATTTTCAACCCTTGGAGAGGAGAATGTACTAATAGAGAATAAATAAGTAGGCCAAACACTGAGGCTTTTTATGTCTCAGTTTTCCAGTACATAAAATGGGGGTCATATTGTCTCTTTTCAACTAATTTCAGTATCTCAAGGCAAAATAATTTATGAAACTAAGAGAAAAATTTACAATACTTGAGAAGGGCTAGTTTGGCAAGGGATATACCAACAAACTACAAATGCCTAGTTGTTTCTTTTAGCCATAATAATTTTTAAAGCAGCTAGCTAGGTGGTCAAATGGATAAGGTTGGAAGTAGTCAAGGAGACTTCAAATTTCAATTTCAGATCTTGACTCAAACATTTCCTAGTTGTGTGACTTTGGTCAAGTCATTTGATATCTATCATCCTCACTTTTCTCATGTAAAATAAAGATAATAATGGCACACATCATCTCACAAGGTAATTAAAAGGATCAGATAAGATAACATATCTAAAACACTTTTTCAAACCTTAAACTGTGACCTAAATGTTAGCTATTGTTATTGTCATTATCATTGTTTTAAGTTCTCTTACTAAGAGGAGGCTGAAGAGGATGTCCTGTTTTTGCACACCAGCCAACTGGATGGATGTCAGGAGAATCTGCTTCAATCCAGTAATCATAGCTATTACTCCAACCGTCAAAGTGCACCTAGAAATACAAGAGAAAATAATATATTTCAGAGAACAAAAAATAGGAAAGTTTCTACAACTCAAATTTTGATTTCTCCAAGTAGATAGATCCTAATGTCTAATATGCTACAAGAATCTAAAAATATTTTCCTCTATTATATAGCCTCAAAGCAAAGTATTAATAAAGGTAAGGAATGTCATGTGCAAAGTCTCAAGCAAGAAGATCTTAAAGCAATTACAGTAAAAAATAATTAAAATTAAATCTTAACTATGCTATTCTCTTGGCTTTAGTAAGAAAAAATAATGAGTATCTCAAAACAGTTTAAATAAAAATTAGGTCCATAGGATAACAACCACTGATGCAATCAACATTTTATTTTTTGATACTGATCTTAAAACCATGCATGAATAACTGAAGAATGAGGCATGCCCCAGGTACCAAAAGGAAGAATCCCTTCTGATGATGGATTAGTAGCTTATATGATCACCACTTGTAAAAAACAGGAGCTAACTGTGGGTGGTGGTGAAACCTAATCTGTCAAGCATCTGGTTAAAAGCTCTTCCCCTTTGCTGGATTTTGATTTTATTGATCTGTTTAATTATTAAGAGTGACTCTGTTTGTCTTTTATCTTCTTTTTCTTTGCCCCCTTCACTACCAGGAACTACAATGAAAGGAATTACTTGACTTATCCTTAAGCAAAAAATAGTTTAAAAAGACATGTGCAGTTTCTATTTTTTTATTTATTTTTTTTAATTAAAGCTTTTTATTTGTATAACATATATATGGGTAGTTCCTCAGCATTGATCTTTACAAAGCTTTCCATTACAAATTTTACCCCCAGTCCCCTCCCTTGCCCTAGATGGCAGGAAGTCCACTACATGTTCATATGCAGTTTCTAACTTAAAACAACTTGTGTTTCTAAAATCCCTCTACAACTCAGCTATCTGTAACCAAAAAAAAAGGTATTTTCCTATAAAAATGCTGCAAGTCTCAATACACATACAGAAAATGAATTCAAATGTTAAGATTAGATCTTACTCCACTAAAGAGAAAGTAAAACCTCCTCCTTGGGGACACAGGGAAAGGAGAGCAAGAAATGTTAATGGATGGAGGTACAAGAATTTTTTACATACACAGAAGGAAAAAAATTCAGAAAGAGACACTGACAAACATGGCAATTTTGGTTCTTCTTTGTTAAATTAATACTTTAAAAACTATAAGAGAACTCCATAGCTTCATAAAGCACTTAGCACAGTATCTAGAACATAGTAAGTCTATATAAATCTTAGCTATCAAAAAATACAATATTTCATTCTTCTTTATACACTGAAATCTTTCTTTGATGCTTCAGTTCAAATTTTTTTTTTTAAATTTTAAAAGAATGAGATGTCCTCATCTCCTAAGTCATCAGTACTGCTGTCTCATTTAAAAAGAAAAAAGAAAGAAAAGTGAATAATCTCAGAAAGAAAGCTGTCAAAAGGGGAAAATTTTTGTATCAAATCTCTGATATCTGGCACATAAAGGAACCTAAATATGAATGAATGTATGAATGCACAATTGCAAAAGACATTTACTAATGGCCTATTATGTGCAAAGCATTATGCTAAAAGGAAGTACAAAGAGGAAAGACATTATATTCTAACGGAACAGACAACACATATAGAAGGTTTCAAGTTTAAGTCAGATGGAAAAGTCTCACAGTCCTTATAGAAAACAGCAGAGAAACAGATGGCAATATTTTGCTACTGACAAAATTTTATCAGTTTATGATATTTGGCTGTTATAAACTTTTTTTGGTAGGTCTTCATTAGTACGGACTATATTTGGGTGGAAAGAACTTTCTTTTCTAGGTCTTCACCAGCTGCAGCTGCAACTGCAAAAAAGCAGTTGCCTGGCTGCATCTTCACAGGGGCTGATATCCAAGATAGATGGCTAAGGACATTCATTAGATTGGAGATATTATTCCCAAAGTTCTTGGATTCAGAGATCATGACTATCTCCACTGAAGTCTAAGGGGGAAACAATAGTCAAGGTGATGGTGAATTGGCTTTCCTGAAATATCCTTGTTTTCTGTCTCTTTCTGGAGACCTTGTAGGTAGGCTTGCTTGTCTGCTCTGTAAATGGCATGGCTGACCCTTTCTCCACTAAAATTACTTCCCTAGAAAACAGCTGTGGTAGCTAGAGTGAAAGTATTACCAGTAGTCTGTTGAGTATTACTACTCCTAAGGCTCCTATGCCCATCAATATGAAAGCTCAAAACCCATTCCTAAATGAATAAGTGGTCAAAGAATAACACACTGCCTTCAAATGAAGAACTACAAATTGTTAACAACCACATTAATGACTGTTCCAAATAAACCAAGATAATTTTGAAGTTTCACTTTATATGCAGCAAATTACAAAGAAAATAAGAAGTGGAGGAGTTGTAGAAAGAAGTAAACTAATGCAAATATATTTTCCTCTGTGGTAGCAAATATGTGCATGTTTGAAGCATTATAGGTTTATTTCTGCAAAATGATTCAAAACCATAATGATTATGCAAAGATTTCAGTGTTTATGCGAAAACTATCCATCAAACTCTGATTGCTTTTAAGTCCAATATTTTCTTTATGTTTTTCAAACTGTAATCAAATTGTTTCCAAAATACCATAAAGATTCAATATTCAAGCACAAACCAGTTTCCAATAGTCAGATACATGGGTATGTACAGTCATTTATGTTCTGTATACTACAATAGAATAGCTTCATTTCTTCTTTGTTACTTTGTAACCATACCACATCAGCTATATAATCACAGATGTGATTAAGACATTCTGAATGTTTCTGTGCAAATGTCAGAATGTCTAAAATCCCTTATCACTGAGTGTGCAATTACAAGCCATCTTGAAGCCATCACAGATCACCAGAAATGTCTGACAGAAAGAGGTTTTATACTACCATTTTTAAAATTGTACTTTGTTATGAAAATGCTTGTTTTATTCCATAAATTTTAAAAATAAGAAATAAAATGAAAAAAAAAAACAACATGTTTTTCTGATTTGAAATTATTTTCCATTTCTTACTATTCAACTATCTGACAGATTTTTCAAATGAACTGATTGGCAATACTGGTAAGTTGGTCAATGGTTTCTATGAAAATATAGCTAGTTTGCCAGTGGTAGGAAAGAAGAAAGTTACATCTAAATAGTTATTTTCCCTTATATAATTTAGTTTATATATAAATACTGTTTAAAAAAATAAAGTAATATATGCCATTGAACATTAAGCACATTTACTATTTAATACATAACCATTAGCCAGGAGAAAAGTAAATGTTTTATACTGTAACTAACTATTCATTTTTGTCAGTGAGTGAAGTGTATACAACTGAAAAAATGAATTTTCATTTGTCAGCAAAAGAGTTTGTAAAATTTTCCTACCATTTCCCACTATATTCATGTAAGTGAATACTTTTACTTTATTTTGTTTTAAATCAAAATACAGAAATAAACACAGTGAAGAACCAGACTTAAGATTACATCTGTCTAGTATTGAGCTACATACTGCATACCCTCATTCAAATAAAAAAGACTAATAACAAAATTAAGTTTATCTTTCAGGTTGCAATTGATTTTACTAAAAAAGGCATTAATATTCAACTGTCTTATAGATAATATCTATATTGATGAATTGTTTATTTTAATTAAAAAACTTCCATGAAAAATAATTATTTTTAAACTAGTTTAATAATTTCATGTTTTTAAAAATTATATAGAATAAAATTTTATATTTATAATATATAATATGCATTTTAATTTGACTTTTTTGAGCAAAAGTTATCACTAGTTATAATCACTCAAATAAATCTAAAAGAATATTATTAGTAATATATTAAATTACTCAGGAGGTTTACAATACATTATTTTTGGTTGAAAAGGGCTAATAAACAAAAGCAATGAGGAATCACTGTTCTATAGCCTTAATAATGAAAAGGAATACAATTTAAAACAAATCTTTGGTGCTACCTCATGCTATAAAATGGTAAAGATGACCAAACAAGTTAAATGAAAAATACGGGAAAGGCTGTGAAAAAACAGATATGTTGCTATACTACTGGTGAAGCTGTGATATAAAGAATCAGTGAATTTGACTGGACATGAGAGGTGAAAGAACCAAAGATAAAATTGTTGCATGAGATATCAGGTAAGTTATGTAACTACAGACAGAAATAGGGAAGACAAAAGGGAAAATAAGATAAATTAAAATTTAGCTTGATAATTAAGACTGAGATAGTGGAGGCAGTCAGAACTGTCCTACTAGCAGGCAGACAGAATAATTGTCCTGTGGGCAGGTAGTCACTTACTTTGTCAGTTGGTCAATAAACATTTATTAGGCATTTATTATGTTCCAAGTTCTAAGGATACAAAGAAAGGCAAAAGACAACCTCTCTGCCCTTGAAGCGCTCACAATCTAAAGGGGAGACAACACGCAAACAACTATGCATGCACAAGTCATATGTAGAATAAATTGGAAAAATCAATGAAGGGAAGGAATTAGTATTAAGGAGGATTCGGAAATGGTTCCTGTAAAAGGTAGGCTGTTTGTTAGCTGAAACTTAAAGGAAGCCAACTAGCAGAGGTGAGGAAGGAGAGAATTCTGGGCATGAAGGATGGCCAATGAAAATTCCTAGAATTGGGAGATGAAGTCTTGTGCAAGGAAGAACAAAAACAGCCTGTGTCACTGGAGTGTAGGGAGTGGGAAGTGGACTGAAAGATAATATATAAATCACAAGGGCAAAGAATGTCTGCAACAATCAGTTGGAAGCAGAAATTTGGGAAATTGCAGTTTCATAATCACAATTTTCTCTATGAAACAAAGACTCATCTTTCAAATAACTTTTTAAAATATCAGTATTCATCAGGCCATTCTCCTGCATTCCAGTTTCCTCCACCAACCTGGTATGCCAAGCTCTACCTTGGCTTCAGAATGGTAAAATTTCACTATGTACAGCTAGGCCTGGGGACTAGTATGGTGCTACTCCCAGGTCACATTCTTGTTTTTATCTACACTACCTGTATATTTTTCCACCTCTACCTTTGGGAACAGCAATCAAATCAAACTACTATTTCTGCATATTTCTTATACTTTTTTTTCTTTTTCTACTTACAGACCTAATTATAACTACATTTCTTATAACTACATCTTTGTGACTTCTCTGATCAAATATTCCTTCAGAGCCACCATTATCTCATGTTTTATAAGCTTCTGACTCCTTACTGTTTCTCCAATTCTAGGCATACTGGTATCTAATAAATCATCATTCATTCTGGTACTATAGTCAGGAACAGATGGAATAGCTTCTGAAGAAAGAGATTGTTCTGAAAAAGTCTAATTGAAAATCACCCAAAGGATAATGGGGAGATGCAAAGTGGATGCAGATAGCCTGCAATTTGTTAATGACAAAGAATTAATTAAAAAAAAAAAGCAAAGTAAAAAATGTCCTTAAAATATAGGAGCAAAAAAGACGGACTAGTTACATGGAACAGTAAAGGAGAATCACTGGACTAACTGGTATTTTATTGAGTAGTAGTAGTAGTAGTTATCTAGTAGAAAACTCTCAACACTTTGCCAGGGACTCCCACTAGCGAATTAATGAAGAATATTGATAAGAATTGAAGGTGAAGGATAGCCATTAACTATACACAATCTTCAACATTGTACATAACATGCAAATCAAAGAAATCAAAGATACATTTAAGCCCTGACGTTGAAATGTGCTTCAAACTGAGTAATACAGCTGAAAATACCATTTAAAAGAGCTAAAAATATCATTCAAAAGATTGAATTTAAACTACTGTGATTGGGACAAATAAGTTACTCAATGCTACTGCTTCCTATTTTTTGACTATAAAACATCTGCCATTGGAACGGGTATGCTTTAAAACCAAATAAATGAGAAAAATATATAACTGTTAGGAAATTTAGTTATTCTAAAGTGTCATGGATTAAAATATTTCATTCTGCTTTTAAAAAACAGTTAGTGAGCTTTCTTGGAACAGAAGAAATGTAATACTAATGATGAAGTTACTGTCTCTAACAGTAATTTATTCTTATATTCTTAGGACTGAAATAATTATTTCCAATCCAAAGTATGAGATTATAAACTATTACTCTAGAAATCACAAACCTTAATATTTTAATAAATTATCCCTGGAAGTTTATTATTTCCTCCTCAAATACTTGGCAAGCATAAACTATATTAAAAACAGATACTATTTAGGTAGGGAAATATTATTTTTTTTTGATACCACACCATACTATTTGTCAGCAACCCAAATTTCATTTTGGTTGCTTAAAAGTAACTAATGTTAGCTTACATGACATAGACAAATACTCCCTCCAATATATTTGGTTGGTAAGTATTCTGGAAATTTTGGGGCTCTAGAGATTAAAAGATCTTCATGCTACAAATGAAATCTTTACTCTTTGAAAATCAAAAAAATGTAACTCAAGATAAACCACCCAAAGTTAATCTGTTATAAATTAATCTTAATTCCCAAATAATAGTTGTTTCTTAGAAGAAGTCAATATTCTATTTTGCTAGAGTTTCTATGGTCTCATCTCACTCTGTTTAAGGAGATTCATTTTAACTGACCTCATGTCTCAGAATGTCAAGAGGTCTGAATGAACAACATAAATGTTCTAGAATTGTAAAATGATACTGCTCTTCCTATTACATAATACTTTGTTTAAAAATGGAATTTTTGTCAGGAAACTACAATAATAATCCCAGATCATGGAAAAATGAAACAATGATTTCCTTTTCCTCAAACAAAGTATATATATATATATCAATATCATTTAGTCCACCCCAGTAACCCTGAGGCCCAGACAAGGTATATCAATTTGACCAAGGCCACAGTGAGGCGGCATAAGTGTTCAACATTTGTTATCACACCAGATGTAAAAACATTAACATCAAATTTTATTATATAAACCAAAAAGAAAGGAAAAATAGTAAACCCCAGATGATCCTGCAGTTTGTATATTTCTATGCTAAGAAAAATCAAAATGTATGATATCATGAGTAGCATATCACTTAGTAATGCTTTTACTTTGAAAAACTTGCTACTAAAAAGCAAACTCATACAAGAAAAACTTACTTTTATTCTGTGCTCATCGGTATCTGCAACAGTTGCTACTCTAATAAACACAGGATTTCTTTTATCTACAATCTCAAATTTCATTTTTTTCTGGAATCCATGTGCTGGTTTCTGAAATAACAGAAGATGATCTTTAGTGAAATGTTTAAAAAGCAATTAAATTAAGTAGACATTTTATGCTAGAAATCTAATTCAAAGAAAAAAACTTTTAAATCTAATTAGCATGATTAGCAATAGGATGGATCCAGATGAGAGAATTAATCAGAATAGGGGAAAATCATATTCAATTCATGAAGTTAAATGCCTAATTTGTAGAAAAGTCCACAGGAATTCCAAATTAACTGTGAATGATACATTTTGACACAAAACTGGGCAAACTGTGAAAACTAGGTCTCTTTGAAAACTGTCTTTTCATTTCTTTAGTGTTCTTAGTATCCAATTTAATCTATTAGCAGCCAATATAAAACATCTCATTACCAGAGACAAGACATAGCAAAAGGACTTTAGTTTTCTTGATTAGGGGCATCTCATTATGGCATGCAAGCTCCCCTAAAAATAGCTATCTCTACCTAAAGAAGTTGAGAGCTTCGGCAAACCAAAGCATGTGGAGGATTTTTTGTATTAATGTAAGAAGTGGAAGCAAAACTGGAGAAACGACTACCTGTGACATGCCTTATTAGTTCTTGAAAGCATCAGAGAGCCACACTAAAATAAGGGGAGAATCTCCACAGTATCCATATTGCTTGTTCCATACTCCATGAACAAGCAATCCAGGGGTTACAAAATAATAGTAAGCTGATGCTCACTCTGATCCATCCAGTGGGCTAACGATAAATTAAAAATAGATGTTTAAATGGTACTGACAAATCAAATGACACTGGGGAAAAAGTAAAGAAAGTATTTTTCTATTAAGCAAGAAAGTCACTATGAAAAAGGCTGCTTTAACACTTGATTTGCAAACTAGCTTTGCAAAAATAGCAGTCAAAATATACTCCTCAGGCAATCAGGCAGCTGATCATTTCATTTCAGCTTTCGGAGCAAAAGATCCAAAAGGAAGATGGTATCTAGGAATTTTTTCTCAAGAAAGCAAATTCTAAAATATCTCATGTAAGGATCCATTCAACTCTGTCTCATACTACTTCCATCTATCTGTACCTGTATCATAAATATATCATTAACAATGGATACTAATTACATCAACCATCAGTTTATCACAAATAGAAATGATAAATTTTTCAACAATCTTTTTTTGCTGTTCAATACATTATGTTTAAAAATATTCAGGGATACCCAATGGGCTAACTTGATCATCAGCTATCTAGAAAATCTGCTACCCATAACACTTTATTCCCTGCGGTATACTTAAAATACTTATACATATATACTTATATATTTGTAAATTATATTTATATAATTATATACTTATACTTAAATATATATATGTGCATATATATACTTTAAAATGACATTTCTTTGAAAACTTTTCCTTTTTTACAAAATAAGGTATCTTTCCCCTTTATTTCTCTCCTTCTCAGTTTGATATAATTAATTACCATGGAATAATTTTTTTAAAAATTTAATATCCTGGGGCAGCTAGATGGCGCAGTGGATAGAGTACCAGCCCTGAAGTCAGGAAGACCTGAGTTCAAATCTGGTCTCAGACACTTAACATTTCCTAGCTGTGTGACCCTAGGCAAGTCACTTAATCCCAACTGCCTCAGCAAAGAAAAAAAAAATTAATATCCTAGCAACTATAAAATGATATCAAAGAAAAAAATTTTTCCCATTTCCTGTAGACTAGCCATATTAAAAAATATACAAATGCTTTCTAACAAATCTTCCTCTTTCTTTTTCCTTTAAACTCTTAGAAAAATAAGGACTTTGGTCTTCTAAATGTCAAAGCAAATGTTTGTGGTGAGAGGAAAAAGCAGTGTTACAGAATTTCTCTATTTTTCTTCTCACATTATGTTTGCTTCCAATCCTAACAGAAAAGAAGCATACATGTCATGCCTTTATCATACTTCATATCATTAAGGTAGATGCTAGAAATATAGCGTAATAAATATTCTGCTGCATTTAACTCAATGAATATACTGGATCAAAAGCTTAGTATAGCTTAATTTGCCACATGGCATTTCTACTGAAACTATAGAAAAATAGCACTGACCAAACAAAATCAGTCTCTTTCTCTCTGTCTCTCTGTCTCTGTCTCTGCCTCTCTGTCTCTGTCTTTCACTACAATTAAAAGGTTCCTGGGATGTCTAGTTAGAAAAACTATATAGCTAATGATAGTACCCTTTACTGCAAGCTGCTTTTAATGCCTTTATGAAAAACAAGGGAATTAAAGTTAAATAAGCTATCTTTTATATTTCATATATAAAGCACATAGGCTTATAACAGATCAAATTTGATAAATGAACTCTCATTTTTAAAAAAAAAATAATATTCAGGAATTTGTTTCACCTAACTATATATATTTGTAATAGATTTTGCTTTTCTTGCCTTTTTAATAGTTAAGAAAAAATAGAGAAAGAAAGTTTGGAACTGAAAATAAAATAAAACTGATTTTTTTAAAAAGTGCCTAAATTTATTCAAATGAATAACTCAGTACAGGTACCAAACAAGACTGTTTTGATTAATAAAGAAACAATTTGCTCCTGAAAGTGTTTAACCCGAATTAAAAAACAAAAAGTTGCTAAGAAAGTAATCATTTGTAAATTTCTAGAATTTATTTAGAAAAACTAAAAATTAGTATTCACTAACAAAGATTAGTCGGACATCATAAAACACAGTCAATTACCACTTTAAAGGCCCTTGCAGGAGCAGGTAAAGAATTAGTTTCTTCCAAATATTTGTCCCAGGAAAAATGCTTCACATTTGGGTAATCTAAAAGGAGATTAAAAACAAGGAAAAATATATAAACAAAAGCTAAATGCTAACACACAAAATAATATACAAAATTACATCAAGATTATTATTGTCATCAGAAAATATTAATATTATGGTTTCTAAAACCATTTTCATATAATAACTCCAACAGCCTTTACAACAGGTCACACACTTAGGTCATCTATGTAAATTAAATACTTGCTTTTGATTCTGACTACTTGATTTTCACCTTCAGAAATTTTAAGTTAAAAATATAAGACAAAAAAAAATTTTAAAATTTAAAAAAAAACCTCATTTGTCATTTAATAATATACTTTGCGTTATTTAACTTTTTATATACTAGTTGAAGTCTATATATATATATACCTGTCTTTTCTCCTCTACTCCATTTAAACACCTATAGCATTCAAGAGTAGACAGTAGTAGATAGCATTCATTAGCCAAAGATGAGGAGACTCCTGCCCACAGTCAAAAATATATAGGACCAAAGTGTTGCTTAAAAACAACAGGAAATAAAACAACTTTGAGGTACTGCTTGACACAATCAGATTGACTAACATAACAGAAAAGAAAAAAGAAAATGTTGGGGGGAATGTGGAAAAATAGGGATGCTAATGTACTGTTGCTGAAATTGTGAACTATAGTTTAACTACTCTGGAGAATAATTTGGAACTATGAGCAAAGGACTATAAAACTGTGCATACATATTCTTTGACCTACCAAAACCATTATAAGATCTATACTCCAAAGAGATTGAAGACAAAAGATAAAGACATATATGTACAAAAATATTTAACAGATTTTTTTTGTGGTGGAAAAAAATTAGAAATTGAGGAAATGCCTATTAATTAGGGAATAGCTGGACAAAATGTGATATATGATTGTGATGCAATACTATTGTGCTACAAGATATAATGAAGAGGATGCTCTCAGATAAACCTGGGAAGATTTATATGAACTGGTGAAAAGTGAAGTAAGCAAAATCAGGAAAATATCATACACAATAACAGTAATATTGTAATAATGATCTACTCTGAAAGACTTAGTTGCTCTGATCAAGGCAATGATCAAAGTCAATTCCAGAGAATCCAAGATGAAAAATGCCATCTAACTCTATAGACAGATCTGACGGACTCTGAGTGAAGATCGAACATATTTTTTACTTTTTTATATTTCTTTTTTATTAATTATTAAGCAATATGCCTAATATGGAAATGTTTTGTATGATTTCATATGTATAATCAATATTATAGTGTTTGCTTTCTCAATAGGTGAGGGAGGGGAGAACAGGAAGGACAGAATCTGAAACTCAAAAAAATTTTTAAAGGATGTCAAAAATAAAGGAATGAATAAAAAAATTTAGGAAGATCTTTCCACAAATATAAAGAATAGCATGTAGGAATCAATAATTTAATTCAGCACCAAGTATTTCTTAAGCTCATCTCAAATGACAGGTATAGTCCTTGATCTCAAAAACTTTACATTGTAACATGAGAGAGAAATTTTATATCTGTATGTAGATACAGATATAATTCGATAGATTCTCCTATCTATATACAACTATATAAAAAATAGATACAGGTAACACTGGAGGAAAAAGCAAGCACAGCTGGGAAAGACCACATGCTAAAGGTAACATCTGAGCTATCTTAAAGAAAAAGATTTCCAAGAAGCAAAACTGAATAGGGTGATCACTCCATCTCAGTGCAATTACAGAGAAGTAAGAGAAAACATTACATGTAAGGAAGAGCAAAGTCAGTTTAGCTGTGTGGAGAAGGGTGAAGTCTAATAAGTCTGGAAAGATGAGAGTAGATTGTGAAGAGCTATAAATATCAAAGAGAATACTATCTATCTGATTGTTTTAGGAAAATCAGTTCAGCAATCTCATGGAGGGTTGAAATAGATTGGAAAGCAATCAATTAGAGTAATATTGAAATTATCTAGGCAAAAACCTTATCTAGAGAGGTGGCTATCTAAATGATGACAAAGGCATATTTCTGAGAGCTGCTGTGGAGATAGAAATGATTTCATTTGGCAGCTAGCTGGATATATGAAGTAAGAATGAGGAATAAAGGGATGACATGAAGGTTGAAAAGTTGGGTCACTATAATGATGGTAGCAACTTCAACAGAAATAGGGAAATTCAGATGAAAGGTGATTTGGGGAGAAAAGATGAGTCTGGGATACAGAATCATACATTTAGAATTGGAAGGGGTCTCAGAAGTCATCAAGTCCAACCTCACCATTTTATATATGAGAACACTAGGATAATGGGAAATTAAGAGATAAGCCCAGGGTCCTAGAGTTATTAAGGGTCTAAGATGGAACTTGAATTTAGGACTTCCTGACTGCAAGTCAAGCATTCTATTCACTATGCTATCCTAGCTACCTCAAACATATTCAGTTTGAGATTCCAATGGGACACCTAGTTTAAAGGGCATATAATGATGCAAAACAGTAGATTAAATAAGAGAATAAGCCTGGACATATATAGATCTAGACATATGCAATACCAATGACAATTAAAGTCTTGGGATTGATGAGATCACCAAGTGAAGAGTAAAGAGAAGAGAAAAGGTAAACAGAGAAACTGAACATCTAAGAAGACAGAATAGCCAGGGTGGTGAATAGGGGAAGGTAGTGGAAAGGAAAGTTGATGTGGGCTTATTACCATATCTTCACTACTATCAAATGAGTCATAGGACATACCTCAGTCTAGCTCATAAGAGTTTTCTGGGCACTCTGCCCTCCTTAATATATGTGTCACCAATTCTACTTGCATGCTAGCTTGTTAGATATGTGGTTGTTATAAATAAATTTCATGGGAAATGGTTCCCTGGGTAACTAAATACCCAGGGACTCTAAATGAAATACTAAAGCAGCCAAAATTGAAGCCCCAAGAAAACAACCACTTAGTGTGACAGTATTGAAAATGAATAGAACTGCTATGCCAGAATAAAAACCTTGGGTCTTCGGCTTGACAGATATTGCTGCTAACATTCTGCAGCATGGTCATGTATGACTTCATGTAGGTGAAACCTTGAGAGGCATTAAATCTAAGAGAAGTTTTTGCTCTGACAAAACTGTAATTACCATCACACAATCAACAAAAAGTAATAATAATAATAATAATAGCTATCATTTCTATAGCACTTTAAAGATTCACAAGATTCTTTATATATGTTATCCCATATGACCTTCACAATACCCTGTAAGGTAAATGCTATTATTATCCTCATTCACAGATAAGGAAATTGAGGCTTACATTCCCAAGGTCATATGAGTAATTAAAAGCCCAAGGCATGATTTGAAATCAAGTGAAATCTTCCTGATTCCAAAGCTAGCACTCTCTCCTAACACCAAGTAATACATATCAATGCACAATCAAACTTTCTCTAGTGTCAGATCATGAATTTCTGTGAAGGTCGGGTTTTTGCCTTTCTTTATATATCCCCAGCATTTAACACAGTGCCTGGAACATTGTTGGCACTTAATAAATGATTGCTGCCTTGACTTCTATAGAAAATAAATAGGTGTTTGATAAATACACTGTTATTAACAATAATGGAGATCATAATACTGAAAGAATGGAGGACATTTGTCAGCATGGGACAAGAGGGCAGCAAAAGTTATCCCTTATTGGTGTTTAAAAATCTAAGGTTTTTATGGTTAGTCAGTACAAGAACTTGTTCTGATTGGTGTATAAGGGACATTCAAGTGGCAGGGGATATATAGTCCGCTGTGGATTAAACAGTCAAATGAGAGGCAAGAGAGATATTTGATTAATGATTTGGGAAATTTAAGACCACAGGAAAATTAAGACACAGGTATTACTGACATGATAAGAAAATGCCAGTAAAAGATGGTGGAGCATATATTTACACTATATTACAGTCTATTAGAACTGGAAGAGGTCTTAGATGTTATCTAAATCAACTTCCATCTGCAATTTTATAAGGGAGGAAATCAAGAATCTAACTTCCAAAACCATGGAGACCTGAGTTCTACCCTAAACTATGTAAGGGAAAGAATGATGTTTATCTAAACTTTTTTTCTATGAAAAAGCACAACAATCTTTAAAGTACACACTTCATAATAAATGTTTACTGAATGAAGACTAAAGGGATTAAGTGATTTGCTCAAGTTTGCCTGAATCATATTCTAAGGCCCCTCCCATGACACCACACTATTCCTATCTCCTTAGCTTCTAAAATTTATTTAAGATAAATTTTATTGTACTTATTCTTTTAAAAATAATTGTTGAAATCTTTTTATTCACTATATTTCTGAATATATTCCTTTTCCAAACCATACCAAGTGAGTTATCCCCTATAATAAAAAATAAAATTAAAAGGGGAAGGTGGGGTAGCAGAAGAAGAGTCTGATAAGAGTATGAAATGTTTAATATCCAGAGTTCCCCACCTTTACAAAGATGGAAACGAAGTATTTTCTCGCCTTTTCTCCACGCTCAAACCTGGTCATTACAATGGTGCAGTGCTCAATTTCATTTTTTTAAAATTTTATTTTAATAGCATATTTTTGTAGTCATTGCATATATTGTTTCTGACAGTGTCCCCTGGAAAAAAAATCTTCCTATGTGACTCTGAATTCTTTGTATTAATCATTTCTTATAGTAAAGTAATATCCCATTACATTCATGCACCAAGTTTTGATCAGCTATTTCCCAATTATATTTACCTGGTTTTCAAATCTTTGTTACTACAAGATTGTATTGTAAATAGTTTTGACTTTTTTTGACCTTTCCAGTTCTTTATTTGTTATACCATACTATTTCAGATATTTATATTAGTTATCTATTTATCTTAGATATTGCATCCTTATCAGAAATTTATTTGTAATATACTTACTCAATAGCCAGTTTCTCTTTTTAATCCAGCTACAATAATTTTACTTATTTTTTAAATCTTCTTTTATTTTTCCAATTACATGTAAACATGGTTTTCAACATTCATTTTTGTAAGATTTTGAATTCCGCATTTTTCTCCCTCCCTTCCTTACCTCCTCCCTCACCAAAACAGCAAGAAATCTGATATAGGTTATATATGTACAATCATTTTAAACATATTTCCATGTTGCATGTTGTGCAAGAAAAAAAACAGATCAAAAGGGGGGAAAAATCATAAGAAAGGAAAAGCAAAAAAAAATAAAGAAAAATAAAGAAAAAGGTAAAAATACTATTTCTGAATCCATGTTTAGTCACCATTGCATTTTCTATCCCAAGTATGTAGGAATTGTCTTGAATCACCATATTGCCCAGAAGAGCTAAGTCTATCACAGGTGATCATCACATAATCATGCTGTTACTGTGTACAATGTTCTGGCTCTGCTCACTTCACTCAGCATCAGTTGATGTAAATTTTTCCAGATTTTTCTGAAATCAGCCTGCATGCTCACTATTTCTTATAGAACAAGGATATTCCCCCTTAAATTCATATACTATAACTTATTCAGTCATTCCCCAATTAATGGGAATCCACTCAATTACCAATTCCTTGCCTCTACAAAAAGATCTGATACAAATATTTTTGCACATGTAGGTCCTTTTTCCTCTTTTATGATTTCTTTGGGTATGGACCCAGTAGTGGCACTGCTGGATCAAAGGATATGCACAGTTTTATCCCCCTTTGGGCATAGTTCCTAATTGCTCTCCAGAATGGTTGGATTAGTCAGAAGTTCATCACTAGTACATTAATGAGCAGTTTTCCCACATTCCCTCCAACATTTATCATTGTCTTTTCCTGTCATCTTAGCCACCATTGATTTTACCTCTGCAAAAATCTTTCCAATTCAACATTTTCTGTTTAACTATTTATGATCTTTCCTTTTTTTTAATGACAATTCCTAAAACATGTATATATACTATGCTTAAGAAAGCACAAACCAATGATGTATTAAACACTTTTATGAATGTTTCCCATCATTAGAAAAAAAAAGTACAGACCAGAAATTCATAGAGTGGCAAGACTACTGGACCTAATAACAGTTATAAGGGAAGCAAAAGATCTAGTTCTAATCCCAGCTCTGACAATATAGCTGTAAGGCCTTTAGCAATTTACTTAAGATTTTCTAAACCTAAATTTCCTCAGCTACAAAATAAGGGGATTCTGGATGTGTAATGAAAAGACCTGGATACCTAGGTTCAAATCATTGCTCTGCTTCTTAGTATCTGTGACCTTAGTTAAGCCATTTAACACCTCTTCCAGTTCTAAACCTGTGGTTTTATGATTCTAAGGGTTATAGCTATTTAATATTTTTGTCAACACCTTGAATGAAAAGCATGGAAAACACATTTATCAAATACATAGAGATGACACAAAATGGGAAAGGATAATTAATGTCAGGATGAAAATCAACCTTGACAGGGCATTAATAATGATGAGCTACCACATTTTTTGGAAGGGCACTTCCAAAATTACAAAGGATCTAAGGAAAGTTGACCCATACAATGAGAGCTGAAGAAACTAGGAATATTTAGTTTGGGAGAAAAAATAATGAATAAGGAAATGATAATCATCTTTAATCTTCCAAAGAGTTATCATTGGACTTGTTCTGCTTGACCCAAGAAAACAGAACCACACAACAAGAGGGTATTCTTTTTCAGGAATGGATAGTAAGAAATAACTTCTGCAATCCATTCCAACTTGTTGACTCTCAGAGTGATAAGAAAGTTTAGTCATTTGGATATAGTAGCCGTTAATTATTGATTAATCAAGATGGTTAAGTACCCTAGAAGGTCAGAAGGAAATCATAAAAGATTTACTTTGTAAACCATTAGATGCAGGGGGGAAAGCAACATCATTAGCCTATTAACACATCACTACTGCTAAAACCAAAGTACCCTTAAATGAGTGGTGGACACACTGGTGACAACTCTTTTTCTTTTGTTCCTCTGATTTCACAGCAATATTTTCCATCTTTCTAACTACAGTTCTTTCCAGGATACATAGGGGTTAAAGAGGGAAAGAGAGTAAGTATATTACTTCATTAGCCTCCACTAGATAGTACAAAGGACAGAATATATAAGGAAATGACTTCTGCCACCTTGAATCCTATACTTTCTCTCATCTAATAGTAGTTCTACTATTGTAAAGATGAGTATCTGGGAGATTTAGGCTCATAATTCAGACCTCAGCACAGTTCTGCAATTATGACTCTCTTGATTTCTTTTGAAATTAGTACTATGTATTAAGATAAAACCATAGTGGCCATTTAAAAGTTCAACTAATGCAGACTGGTTCTTTGAGATCAATATCTTTATATTCCCAGTGATGAAGTAATTCTAATTAAGTACCAAATTGTCTTTTCTATATTTAAAATATCATGTGGAAGATTATACAGTCTCTTTGGCACCAGAGAGCAGAACTAAGAGCAATGGGTAGAGGTGGAAGAAGCAAATTTAGGCTTGATATAAGGAAGAATTTTTTAACAATCAGGTTGTCCAGTAGTGAAGAAGTCTACCTTTTAAGGTACTTTTAAAAATAAATTAGAAAGCTTGATGTTTAAGAAGATAAAGAAGGGTAATATATGATTCTAAAAAAGTTAATGCTGCAAGGTTTAGCAGCTACCTCATTAAAGAAGCAGAGAACATGGAGTATAACATTCTGGAAAGCTAAAGGGCTGAAATTACAACCTAGAATAACCAATTCAACAAAACTGAGTATGTACGATCCTTCATGGGAAAAAAATAAACATTTAGTGAAGTAGAAGACTTTCAAGCATTCCTGGTAAAAAGACCAGACCTGAAAAGAAAATCTGAATTTCAAATACAAAACTCAGGAAAAAAAAGCATAAAAATGTAAATGTGAAAAAAAAGTAAGGAACTCAAGGTTAAACATTTTACCTTCCTATTATGGGAAGATTATTCACATAACTTCAAAGACATTTATCATTATTAGAACAGTTAGAGAGATTCTACATAGAATGAGGATGTAAAAATGAATTGATTATTTTGGGATGATGTTTGAAAAAATGGACAGATAAGAAAGAGGGATGTCTGAAAGGAGGAGGAAGGAAGAGGAAGAAGAAAGGGAAAATTATGTCATAAAAGACAAGCAACAGAAAGAGGGGAAAATAGAGGGAGGTGGAATGTAGAAAGGAATGTTTGCATGGGATTCACATCTAAATTCATTCAGTGGGGGAAGAGATACACACACACACACACACACACACACACACACACACACACACACACA
>JAJPUD010001347.1:277148-288446 GCA_023553655.1 Myrmecobius fasciatus
ACACACACACACACACACACACACACACACACACACACACACACACACAAAGTAACAAATATATCTTCCCCAACAGGGAAAGGGGCAAGGAGGAATAAAAGAAAAAGGTGAAAGGGGGATGATATAAGGGAAGGCATATATAAAAAAGGCAGTGATCAGAAGCAAAACAAGACTTTAAAGGAGGAAAAGGATAAAAAAGAGAAAGAAAAGAATAAATAGAAGAAAACATGTTAGAGATAAATACACAGTTGGTATACCTAACTGTAAATGTGAATAGGATGAACTGTCATAAAACTTAAATAAAGAGATTAGAAACCAGAATCCAACAATATGTTGTTCACAAGAAACATACTTGAAACACAAAGTTCAAATAAGGAGCTAGAGCAGAATCTATTATGCTTCAGCTGACGTTAAAAAAAAAAAAAGGCAGGGGTAGTAAACACGAACTCTAACAAAGCAAAAATAGACCTAATTAAAAGGAATAAACAGAGAAACTACATCTTGCTTAAAGGTACCATAGACAATAAAATAATATCAATACTAAACATTTATACTCCAAATGGTATAACATTTATATTCTTAAAGGTAAAATTAAATGAATTAGAGAAGAAAAACTATACTAGAGGGGGACCTCTACATTCCCCGATCAGAGCTAGATAAACTAATCATAAAGTAAATAACAAAGAAGTTAAGTAGATGAATAGATTCCTAAGAAAAGTTAGATATCATAGACCTCTGAAAAAAATAAATGGGAATAGGAAAGAGCATACCATTTCTCAGGTGCATACCTTCACAAAAATTATCTCCAAAAGAGAAGAACATAAAAACCCCATAACCAATTGAAGAAAAACAGAAATATTAAACATACCATTTTCAGACCATAATACAATAAAAATCATATTAACTGAAAACTAAATTATGTAATCCTAAAGAATGAGTAGGTCAAAGAACAATCATAGGAATAACCAATAATTTTTTTAAAATGACAAAAATGAGAAAAAAATTCCAAAATTTATGGATTGCAGCCAAGCAGTACAAAGGGGGGAAACATATATCTAAACATATACATCAATAAAAGAGAAAGATTAGATCAAAGAATTAGGTCTGCAACTAAAAAATTACAAAAGGAACAAATTTTAAATCTCTAAGAACACACCAAAATGGAAGTGTTTTGGAAGTCAAACGGGAGATTAGTAAAATTTTAACTAAAAAAAAAAATCATTAAACTAATAATTAAAACTTGTATTTGGTTTAATTAAAAAAAAAACCCAGTAAGACAGATAAATTATTGGCTAATTTATTTTAAAAAAGAAAACCAAATTGCAAATATCAAAAATTATACTACCAATGAAGATAAAATGAACTATTTTGCCCAATTATATGCCAGTAAAACTAATAATCTAACTGAAATGGATGAATATTTATAAAAATATAAACTAACTAGATTGACAGGAAAAGAAGTAGACTATCTAAATAGCCCTATAATTTGAATAACCTGTTAATAAGCTCCCTAAGAAAAAATCCTCAGGATAAGATGTATTTATAAATGAATTCTACCAAACATTTACTGAAATATCAGTTTCAATAAAATACAAACTATATAAAAAGATGGGTAAAGAAAAAGTCCTACTAAATTTCTTTTATGACATATAGTTTTGATACCTAAACCAAAGCAAAAACAGAAAAAGAAAACAATACATCAATTTCTTTAGAAAATGCTGATGTGAATTTTTTTTTAAATGCTAGCCAGGACATTACAGAAATATAGCACAATGATCATAAGATGGGATTGCAAGCAGAAATGCAGGGCTGGTTCAACATTAGGAAAACTATCAGCATAACTGACCATATCAATAACAATAACAACAAAAATCATATGATTATATCAAAAGATACAATTAAAAAGCCTTTGACAAAATACAACACCATACCTATTAAAAAAAATTAAAAAGCTTAAGAATCAATGGAGCATTTCTTAAAATAATAAACATTATCTATTTAAAATCAAGAGCAAGCATCATCTGTAACAGGAATCAATTTGAAATCTTTCCAATAAAATCAGGAGTAAAGCAATTATGTCCATTATCACTTCTCTTGTTCAATACTGTTATAACAATAAGAGAAGAAAAAATGGAAAGAATAAAAATAGGGAATAATGAAAAAAGTATCACTCTTTGCAGATAATATGACTTTAGAAGACCTTAGAGAATTAACTAAAAACTAGCTGAAACCAGTAAAATTGTTGCAGGATATAAAATAAATTTACATAAAGCATCACCTTTCTACATACTACCAACAAAATTCAGCACCAAGAGATAGAAAGAGAAATACCCATTTAAAATAACTAGAAATAATATAAAATACTTGAAAATATACCTGCTAAGACAAATTACAAAACACTCTTCACACAAATAAAAATAGATCTGACCAACTGCAGAAACAGTAATTGTTCATAGATTGGCTAACTGTAGGGCAGCTAGGTGATGCAATGGATTAAGTGCCAAACCAGGAGTCAGGAAAACTCACCTCCCTGAGTTCAAATCTAGCCTCAAAATTTACTAGCTGTGTAATTCTGGGCAATTCACCCTAACCTTGTTTGCCTTAATTTCCCCATTTGTCAAATGAGTTGGAGAAGGAAATGGCAAACCGTTCCAGTATCTTTCTGAAGAAAATTCCAAATGGCTAATAAAACATAGGACAGAAAAGAAAAAGACTGAACAACAAAAGGGCTGAGCCAATATATTAAAAAATGACAATTTTATCCAACTTAATTTATTTATTCAATGGCATACTAATCAAACTGTCAAAGAATTCTTTTAGACAACCAGAAAAAAGCTATAACAAAACCCATTTGAAAGAACAAAAGGATCAAAAACATCAAAGGAATTAATGTGGGGGGAAATGTGAAGGAAGGTAGCCTCACAGAAATAGATCTCCAAGTTTCTTACAAATCAAATCAGCAATAATGTAGTATTAGCTAAGAAATAGAGTGATACAACAGTATCAACTACACATCAACTACACATACAACATCTCAACTACAACAGTAGAACAGATTAGGTACATAATGCACACAGTAGTAAATGATCATTGCAATCTAGTGTTTGATAAACCCCAAAGATCTAATCTTTTGAGGTAAGAATTCACCACTTCACAAAAATTGCTGGGAAAACTGGAAGCAGTTTAACAGAAACTAAATATGGAACACTAAAAAGTCAAGTGAAATAAAAAATTAAATAAAAAAGTTAATAGCTAGGGCCACATAGTATGTGTCAGAAGCAGGATTCAAACCCAGACTGCCCTGGCTCTTAGTTTTTGTTTACTATGCTAGGCCCCTTTTTCTCTTTATGGCAAAAATATTATAAATTTAATTTTTTATACTGTTATTTGATACTTGTCGCATTCAGCAAGTCCTCATTCTTTTCTTGATACATAGGGATGAAATAATAAATCTTTAATCTCTCCTATTCTTTATTACTGAACCATATTTTCTAACACACCACACACACACACACACACACACACACACACAGAGTTCTAAAAATTGCCATTTTCCCCACTGTTCACTTATGTACTAAAATAGCAAGTACTTATTTTGGAGAGTCTTTTCAAATTCTTCATAAAAATGTCCTATTTCATCATTCTACTCATTGAATAGTTGCAATTATCTTTTATGGTGGTTTTTTGTCAAGAAAAAAAGTGTGTGTGTGTGTGTGTATCTCATAAACAATATAGAGATGCTTATAGATATCTAAGAATTAGGTGATGCTACATTCTGCTCTTTTATATGATATTGACACTTTAAATATAGAAGACAAACAGCTACATATGACTAGGGGCATTTTGTATTTGTCTTGTTTCAGAGGTTCCCATGGCCAAAGAATTCATCATTTGGTGGTCAGTAGTATGAACAGTTGAAGAGGCCATGATAATGATGATGATGACATTTTATATAGAACTTTAGTTTCCAAATCACTTTCCTCAAAAGGACCTTGTATTAGACAGAGCTGGTATTATCCCCATTCTTAGAGATGAGCAAATACGGTTCTAAAAAGTTAAGAGTGATTTGTTCCATGACGATGATAATAGTGATGATGATGATGATGACAGATGACAGTTTATATAGAACTTTAAAGTTTCCAAATTACTTTCCTCAAAATGACCCTACGTTAAATAGAGCTGTAATCATCCCCATTTTTAGAGATGAGCAAATATGGCTCTAGGAATTTAAGTGATTCACTCCATGATCACACAAATGGTCCAAAGTGAGATTCAAACCTACGTCTCCTGACTCCACATCAAGCACTATTCACTATGACAGGGAACATTCCCAGCATTCAGCAAAATCTGAGATACAGAAAAGACATTTAATAAATCCTTTTTGCCTTCTTCTAAAATTCATATTCCTTTATCTAATTTACCAGATGTAGATGATTCAATTCTATCATGATTCAAATATGAATGTAAAACTTAAAAAATAAAATTGAACTACAGAAATTTTTAAAAAATGATACATATATATAATTTTAAATTTTTTTAAAACTATTTGTTATGTCTTTCATGGACAAAATTTAGTACTACTTTTAGTTTTGGATATTTGGAAAGTAATCTATACAAGACAGCACAAACCTGGTGGAGTAATAAGGGTCCTTCTATGTTCTTTACACCAACCCACTGGATGAATGTGTGGACTTGCTGCTTCACACCTGAGGGAAAATAATGAAATTCTGCTGTTAAAAATGAATTCATAAGGGTAGCTGGGTGGTGCAGTGGATAGAGCACCAGCCCTGGTCAGGAGGACCTGAGTTCAAATCCGGCATCAAACACTTAGCACTTCCTGGCTGTGTGACCCTGGGCAAGTCACTTAACCCCAATTGCCTCAGCAAAAAAGCAAAAAAAAAAAAATTAATTCACATACTAGACCATTTTAAAAGAATAATTCTCTTGTGTTTCCTCTCAGAATTTTTTCTTGTAGTATGATTTTTCTTGCATAACAAGATAAGTGTGGAAATATGTATACATATACTCGATTTGTCAAGTATTTTAACATAATTAACATGTGGATTTCCTGCCATCTGGGGGAGGAGTGGGGACTAGGGGGAAAAAATTTGTAATGGAAAACTTTATAAGGGTCAATGTTGAAGAATTACCCATATGTATGTTTTGCAAATAAAAAGCTTTAATAAAGAAAAAATAATAATTCTCACATTCACAGTCAATCTAATTTTTAAGTTTAATGACCTGATAAGACCTGATTCAGAACAGCAGAATGGACCACCCCTTAGCATTTCTCCTGAACATTTCACTTTCTTCACTCCAACCTAGGCCAGAACCCATGACAGAGGCATTATCATGTGCTCTACTTCTATGGCCTCCAGATCACAGAATATTATTATCTGCCCTGCAATATGCCCTAGGGATCCCTGGACCTTGCTGACTACCTTGCTGTTGAACTCATAGGAATTTCTAGTCTTTTCAATCTGCCCTGTAGTTGAACTCAAGTTCTTGCTTCCAAATAGAAAGTGAGCTCCTTGAGGGCTGAGACTGTCTGTTTTTCTCTTCATTTCTCTGTATTTAGCATACTATAAATAAGTGCTTAATAAAAGTTGATTTTTTAAAAAAAAATTATGTAATGGATCTTCCACTCTTCCAGAGCTTATAAAAACTAAATAATCCTTTTAAAATTAGAATTTAAAAATGTCATCCATTTTAAAATAAATAATTCATAAACTTGACACAAAGACAAGTCAATATCTGGTGTGTGTGTGTGTGTGTGTGAGGAAGATAATTAAGTGCCTACTGTGTGCAAGGCACTGTGCTAAACATTAGGGACACAAAAAAAGGCAAAATATAAGCTTGCCATCAAGGAGCTCACAATCTACTGGAAGAAGATAATAAGAAACTGAAAAGTGAGGTAATAAAAAGGGGAGTCATAATGAAATCAAATAGTTGGATAAAAAATTGTGAGGTCTTTGCCCTAGTCACCCTTCCTAAATAGGGAATTTAGAAGGAACTCCCCAATGCCCATATTCAACCTTTTTCCATTGAAAAGAAGGAGTTGTGTATATAACTACAGAACAGTATAATACCAAAATCCATCCTCCACCATTTCCCCACCTACTACACTCAACATTTTTTCTCCTCCCCAATACCCAGCATTCAAGAATGCAGCACATCAATGAAAATTTAGGTATCTAGCATAAGATAATAATAAGAAAAAATTAGGAAACATTAGCTCAGAAGTCACCAATGGACCAGCTCTGTTACATGCTCTATCTCTACAAAATTCAACATCAAAAGGCAGGACATCTCAATTCTCAATGTAGCAGGGTAGATGCACAGACAGTGATGGTTGCAAGTAGCTGACTGCAATGAAAGCTAACATAGTAAGAAATCTAGTTTCACCTTGCTAAGTATGTGAAAAGATGTTTAAAGAGAATAAAAAAATAAAGGATTAAAAACATGTTAGAAAAATGAGTTTCAAAACCGAGGTTTGTTTCTTTCTGATCTAACCCTAATATATAGTATTATATTTTCTTGAATCATCTGTCAATATTCATAATAATAAGATCTTCAATTCACATGAGAAACAATGTTTAGCTTTTTAAGTTTATAAGGAGTTAAGACAACTTAAATGACTGAAGAAGATTCACTGTTCAAGCTTAGGTCATAAAAACATAAAACTTCAGAATTATTAGAGTTCATTTTCACTCATTGCCATACCAATCAAAGGGATACTTTACAGAGCAAAATAATAACACAATTCATTTAGAGAAACAAAAGATTTAGAACTATAAAGGGAAATAATGAAAAAAAGTAAGAATGAAGTAAAAAGAGCACTTTCAGATCTCAAGCTATATTATAAAGCAACAATCAACCAAATTATTTGCTTCTAATTAAAATATTTAGACAAAGATTAGAAAAGGTGAGAGAGAATATACAAGAATTAAAAATAATGGAATTTAATATGCTAGTATTCAATAAACAAATTACAAAGGAATGAATTTCCTGTGTCATAAGAACTGTCAGTCAGCTAGTCAGGAAGTTTACCATGTGCCAGAAACTGTGATAAATGCTAGGGATATAAAGAAAGGCAACAACATAGTTCCTATCCTTAAGGAGTCCATCTTTTAATGAGGAAGACAACATGCTAATAATTATTTATATATGACATACACAATGCAAATGAAAGGTAACTACCAAAATGAAGACCCCAGCAGTGAAAGGAACTGCTGAGAAAACTGCAATCTGGTAAAAATTAGATTTAGACTAACATTCCACAATAAATTCAAAATGGATGTTATCTGAACATGAAAGATGAAACCATAAAAAAAATTGGAAGAGAAGCAAATCATATGATTATTTTCACAGATATAATAGAAGAAAGCTCAAACAAGGGGAAATAGGCAATCACAAAAGACAAAATTAGATATTTTGATTACATGAAATTAAAAGGTTTTTAAACAAAAAAAATTAGTATATTTAGCATAAGGTAAACAACTGAAAAATCTTATCAACTATTTGATTTTTTGACTGTTATGTGTTGTTACTTCAACCCTTTATTTCTTAGTGTTTGCAAATTTTTTTGACTCGAAAGCTCTAATTATGGTTATGACATTTTTAGGCATTTTATTTGAGCTTTCTTTCTTCAGGAGACAATGAGTGACTACCTTCTATCATCATTTTGTCTTTGGGTTCTAATAGATCTAAGAAGTTTCCATTGATGATTTTTTGAAATATGGCATCCAGGCTTGCTTTATTTATTTGTCTGTTTGTTTTAAGAGTATGTATCATCCATGATTTGGTAAGTACCACAATAAAGAAGAAGAGATCTTAGATTATGATATTCCAGAAGGCAAAAGATAAAAGCTTACAATCAAGAATAACTTATCCTACAAAACCATATATAATCACAAAGCACAAAAATAGATTTTTTTTTTTTTTTTTTTTTTTGCTGAGGCAATTGCGGTTAAGTGAGTTGCCCAGGGTCACTCAGCTAGGAAATGTTAAATGTCTGAGGCCAGATTTGAACTCAGGTCTTCCTAACATCAGAGCTGGTACTCTATCCACTGTGCCACCTAGCTTCCCCAGATCATATTTTTAAAAATTGTTTTTTTCTGTTATTAATGGGTAACTCTCTGGGAGGAAGGGTAAGAGGAAATCTAGACAAAATAAAAGCAATAAAAATCTATTTTCAAAATATTGAGATTTCTCTCTAAACCCATATAATGAAGAAATACTCATTCTAGCACATTTTGGCCTACTCCTACCCTAATTTGATTATGTGTAAGAATGTCAGAATCCCCAAAATTTGACAATAGTCCCCATTTAAACAATGCAGCCATTTCAATATAGAAATAAAAAGGGGGGAGACCAAAAACCTATCAGCAAATGACATTTTATTGCATAGGCAAGTTACAAAAATCCATCTTGCTGGACTAAAAAGAATCATCTGTTAGCCCCATCTAGTGATCATAAATGGAAATATTACCAAAAAAGACATTTTTGCATTATATATTAATGTAAATAAGGCTGGAACCTCTGACTTTATTGCTTTTGTATTCTTAAGGACATATAATAAATCTTATACCTTAAATTACTTGAATTATCTTCAAGAAGACTAATGAAATGGAATATAGTGATTTCAAATTATGGCTAGAAATGAAAGTGAACAACATTATTTGGAAAAGGAAGAAACACATTACTAGGTGTTTAGGCAAGACAGGACTGTACAGAAAACTATCTTTATCTTTAAATACCTCACTACTCTCTATGACAACCCAGATTTAAACTTCCAGTGACAGATATGTGACAAGTTCCAAATAAGTAGAAAAAAAGTTCCATACATTCATTATATACCCTAATCTCTAAATTACTGGTCCCAGATAATCCACTCAGGAAACTCAGCCCTCTCGCAATAGTAAACTATTATTTCAAGAGTGATTTTCTCCAAAGAGTTCTGACCAACAGAGCACATTACAAATACTCAACAACACTGTAAGGTAGGTTAAGGATAACTATATTGTTTACATTTATACTATGTGAAATCAAAGGTACAAATAAGTTGTATACCTTATCAAATTCACACGGTAAATTAGAAGTAATATGTAATACAGGCAACATCACTATTTACAAATAAGTCATATATCTAACCGAATTTGCACAGTAGTTTAGAAGCAATAGGTAATATGGGCAACATCACTATTTACTATAGCTTCATTTTTCACAGATCTACTTTTGTTCCCATATGTCAATTCACTCAGAGGATAAATATGTGCTCAATCTAATCTGACTACATTAGCACATAACATACTCAACTGTTTTTAAGCTTTATGCTCCTTAAAAAAAAGTAGCCAAGTGAGGAAACAAATGCTCTAATAATTCTTTTTAAGAAAGACAAGTCAAAAGAATAAATGTTTGTAGTAGGAGTTTTGATTGGATAGGGAGTAAATGTTTAATCAATATGATATTCTCCATTTTTATTCTGTATCTTCATTCCTTTACACCTGAAAATACCAAGTTATTTCTTTATTAAATTATAGTACTCAATACAAAAGTAAAAGGAAAACAATTATGGGTAGCAATCATAGATTAGTATGAGATCCAAATGTTATTTTGCCAAGTATGAGTGCCAAATACATAAAATTTCAGTTAGCAAAAATGAAATATTCATATACAAGAAACTAAAATTCAAATGAACGCTATTGGCAGAAAATAATTACATTTTCAATTTATGAAGAAATATTATTTCAGTCTTAGTTATATTTTCCTAGCTCGAATGTACCTACTTGTAGGTACATTTTATTGGCATAGAAGGACAGCAGAAATCTGTTTCAAAGCTGTTAGAACTCTAATTTCCAGGCATTTAGAATGTTGGGATTCACCTCCCCTCATAAGAAAATTTTATCTTTTAAAGATTGCTTTTTGGTCTTCATTCTCAAAGAGGAATATGAAATCAGGAAGGTGATATCATGACATATACTCCTTTGATATGTTAAAAAGACAGTATGCTTACCAAGATAAGGTCAAAATGGATTCATGATCTAGGCATAAAGAATGATATTATAAACAAATTAGAACAATGTAGGATGGTTTACCTCTCAGACCTGTGGAGGGGGAAGGAATCTGTGACCAAAGAAGAACTAGAGGTCATCATTAATCACAAAATAGATAAGTTTGACTATATCAAGTTTAAAAGTTTTTGTACAAACAAAATGAATGCAGACAAGATTAGAAGGGTAGCAGTAAACTGGGAAAATATTTTTACATCCAAAGGTTCTGATAAAGGCCTCATTTCTAAAATATATAGAGAACTGACTCAAATGTATAAGAATTCAAGCCATTCTCCAATGGATAAATGGTCAAAAGATATGAACAGACAATTTTCAGATGAAGAAATTGAAACTATTTCTGGTCACATGAAAAGGTGCTCCGGGTCACTGTTGATCAGAGAAATGCAAATTAAGACAACTCTGAGATACCACTACACACCTGTCAGATTGGCTAAAATGACAGGAAATGATAATGATAACTGTTGGAGGGGATGTGGGAAAGCTGGGACATTGATACATTGTTGGTGGAACTGTGAACGGATTCAACCATTCTGGAGAGCAATTTGGAACTATGCTCAAAAAGTTATCAAACTGTGCATACCCTTTGACCCAGCAGTGTTTCTACTGGGTCTATATCCCAAAGAGATTTTAAAGGAGGGAAAGGGACCCACATGTGCAAAAATGTTTGTGGCAGCCCTTTTTGTAGTGGCAAGAAACTGGAAATTGAAAGGATGCCTATCAATTGGAGAATAGATGAATAAATTATGGTATATGAATGTTATGGAATATTATTGTTCTGTAAGAAACAACCGGCAGGATGATTTTACAGAGTCCTGGAGAGACTTGCATGAACTGATGCTGAGTGAAATCAGCAGAACCAGGAGAACATTATACACAGCAACAAGACTATACGATGATCAATTCTGATGGACATGGTTCTCTTCAACAATGATGTGATTCAAACCAGTTCCTATTGTTCAGCGATGAAGATAGTCATATACATCCAGAGAGAGGCCTGTGGAAACTGACTATGGACCACAACACAGCATTTTAACGCTTTCTGTGAATATTTCCATGCATTTTGTTTTCCTTCTTAGGTTGTTTTTTTCTTCTTCTCTTTCTAGATCTGATGTTTCTTGTGCAGTAAGATAACTGTATAGATATGTATACATGTGTTGGATTTGTCATATAATTTATCGTATTTAGCATATATTAGATTACCTGTCATCTAGGGGTGGGGGTGGGG
>JAJPUD010001347.1:298446-361233 GCA_023553655.1 Myrmecobius fasciatus
AGAGAGGAAGGAAGGAAGGAAGGAAGGAAGGAAGGAAGGAAGGAAGGAAGGAAGGAAGGAAGGAAGGAAGGAAGGAAGGAAGGAAGGAAGGAAGGAAGGAAGGAAGGAAGGAAAAGGGAGGGAAGGAAAGAGGGAGGGAGCAAAGAGAAAAGGAAGAAAGTAGGGAGGGAAGAGAAAAGGAAAAAAGTAGGGAGGGAAGAGAAAAGGGGGAAAGAGGGAGACAGAGAGAGAGAGAGAGAGAGAGAAACAGTAAAAATGAAAATTTATCTTCCTGTATTTTATGAAATCTAAAATAGGACTTCTTTCCTAAAAGCAGCATTGACATGTGGAAAACAAATAATTCTTCAGTCCTTTCTCACTTTCTAGCTTTTTACGGGAAATTTTAGAATTGCCAAAGAAAGGCATCAGATTTTAACCTCATTATGCAAAAATAGATATTTATTCCCACAAAGAGTTGAATAAGTTATCTCTAAGACCCCTTCCAACTATAAATCTCATGTTCCTTTTTATTATAACAATAATGAAGAATTAGGGAAACTTCAGTGTACAATGCAATTTTTAATGATATTTGTGTAACCATATAAAATGAATGCTATCGGAATTGATAAACTAGACATTAAAGTTGGATGTACTTCTAATGCTATGCTGGAAACATTTCTACCTAAGTTTTTATTACAGGAATTATATCACAAAATTATTTATTGCACATTTCTGCCCATAAATATTTGAGTGTTGCAACACAGGAATAATTTTAGCAAACAGAGAAAGTTATCACTTATATGAAAAGCATACATTAAGTTGTAGGATAACAGAATTTAGTGAGACAATGAATAAAATCCTTCCTGAAACTACAGGCAAAGAACCAAAAAGGGATCAAGAAGCATGGTGCAGCATCTTCCAGCATAGCTGTTTTCTACTTAAATGGATTTCAGTGGTTTAAAAAAACAGTGTCTGCTGTCTATGCTAGATTTACATTTCAACAATTAGGCTGGGATCTTGGTAAAAATCTTCACATATAATAGTCTGGCTTCCCTCCAGCTCCACTGAACTGAGAAATGCCTCTCTTCTTCCTTCTCTAGGGCTCTACTTGAACCAGTCTATCATCAACTGGATCAGATAATTAGTTCCACTGTTGGCAAAGTGTTAACAGTTTCCTTACTGCCTCTTTAAAATCCTTAAAGAATCCTTAAAATGGACCATATGTTGGTTGGAAAAATGGCTAAGGGTGGTGGGTATAGGAATAATGAAAACTGGGACATCACTGGAATCATGCTTTTTGAATGTTTGAACATCCTGATTTCAATGCAAATACTGCATCTCTTTGTTAGTTAAATGTAAAGTGTTACTTATAAAATGACAACAAGATCAAGGTCCAAATAAGGACAAGATAAAAAAAAAATACTAGTCTTTGACAGTATTCATCTTACATAGTACTCTATGAATGACAAGTTTATATCATGGTTAAGTCACAACCTGCTTTTTTATACAAGATGGTACAAGGTGAATTAAATATTTTTATTCTTTTTTCTTATAGATAACTGGGACTAGTAGATATTGACTTGCTGGATGCTAATGATGAGAGCTAAGATGAAGGCCTAACCCTGACTCTAATCCAATCATTTTCTCACTATACCATAACGTACTTCCAAATAATGCAAAAAGAGATTGTTATTCTTTCCTACATGAACATCTAAAGACTGTGTCCTTTCATCCAGACAAGGAGTCCATGACTTATACTATCATTTCACCTCCCCCAATCACACAGATTATAATAATTGATCTCTCACATGACAACTACATTATAGTTATAATATTCATAATTACATTATACCTATACTTCTCCCTGATCATAAACTCCTATCCTTTCATATCTATCTTCATTTTTCTCCCAAACTTCTTTATTTTTATTGCATCCTCCAAGTCTACCTCATCTCCCTGTTTTCTGGGCCATCATTCCTGAAGTGGCTTTAGTTTTTCTTGCTCACTTGTAGGCAGCAGGAAAAGGAAAACCAATATTTCCCTTTATAGGATCTTTTCTCTTTCCTACTGCCTAAAAAAATGTCAAATATCTCCCCAATTCTTAAAACACTTTCACCTGACTTCAAGCTATCATCTTATGTCTTTTCTGTCCTTCACAGTCAAACTCGTTGAATACATTATCTGCATTAACTACATGAACTTGCAACCAGTTTTCAACACCACACAATCTATATTCTAACCTTATCACTTGACAGAAGCGCTCTCTTGAAGGTTCTTAGTGGCTTCAGTGTTGAATCTACTTGACCTCTCTGCAACTGTTGATATTGCAGACCATCCTTTTCTCCAAGATATTCTATCGCAGTCTGACTTCCATGGCAGTTTCTCTCTCCCGGATCTCTTTCTACCTGTCCAATCACTCCTTTCTTGTTCGTCTCCCATTTCCAAAGCATGGACATTCTTTTAGACTCTTTCCTGAATCCTCTTTTCTTTTCTCTCTATTCTCATTCAGTGATCTCATTTCACTGATTCAACTCTGATCTCTAAGCAAAGAATATCCAAATCTACAAAGGACTAGAACTGATTTCAGTGGTATAGGGAATCCCCAATGTGGAAAATTACTCTTTAACAACGCTGAGCAGCACCTTGCAGTTTATAGATTAGAAAGTTGCCTTCATATCTCTCCTAAGCATTATTTCCAAATAACTGCTTGCTGGAACAATTCCATCTGTTTGACTTTTTCACACAATAGAAATCACTATTTTTCTCCTTAATACTGACTCACTTCCATTCTTTCAATCATCATTAAGAGCACCAACCACCAAGCCCTAGTCACTCACATACACAATTTCAAAGTCCTCTTTCACTCTTCAGTTTCCCTCAATCCCTCTAATCTGTTGTCAAGTCTTATCACAGCTACTTACACAATAGCTCTTGTGTCTACCTGTCCTCCTCTCACATTCACAGATTCTATTCCAATCCCTCATTTCTTCCTAACTGAACTAGGGTAACAGCTTTCAAACAAGTCTACTTCATTTCCACTCTCTCCAAATCACACTCCACACAGCCCAAATCAGCAAAATTCTGACTGTGTCTCTCCTCTGAACACAATATTCCCTAGTTCCCTATTATTCTATTCTCTATCTATTCTAGATAAATCACAAATAGCGAAAACTAGCATTTAAAGCTCTCTACAATGTGTTCCAGACCAGATTACCATGCAATCACTCTTTATGCAATTGTTTAAGCCTGGCCTACCAACCTGGCATCCCACTTTCTTGTCTCTATGCCTTTAAAATGAAGATTGTCCCCTATGTATGCAACACTCTCCCTCCTTACTTTCTTCTTAGAATACTTAAACTTTTTTCTAGCTGGATCAATTTTTATCTTTTCCTCAAAACCTTTCCTCAACAATGATATGAGCTCTCTTCCCCCTCAAATTAACTTGTATTTACTCCTCTCTTAATACCTGTATCACCAGAAAAATGCAAACTTCTGAAGAGCAGAGACTGTTTTGTTTGTCTTTATGTTCCCAACACCAAGTACAAATGTCTTACCCACCCTGACGAACTGAACATTATTCTAGATTCATCATGTACGAAATCAAGACTCAACTAACAGATATAACAGTTAATATGCATATAATAGCTATCAAGCATATCCTAGTACACCTAAATTGTTGTTCACAGAGGATCCTACAAATTAATGGAAATTTTCCACGTAGAAAAGACATCAGGGCTTGTGCTATATTGCCTTCTAAAACATCTTTCAATATAAAATTGCAAATGTATAATTTTATACAGGAAGAATTTTACTATATCTCTCATATTAACTAAACATTAAGCAATAAAAGTTGTCACAGTTCTTTATTATGATTTCTGAGCATCTTTTTTCTAGAAAACACATTATCAATCTTCCTCATGAGGTACACTGACAAATACTTACAGTATTTTGATTTTCAAATAAGGACTTTGGAGCAGCTTGTGCTTTGCATGTCTTAAGGTACGTCTGCCAATTGAATTCCTCTTCTTTATACCCTAAAAATACATGTTAAGATAAATTAACTTTACCTTACAAAATTTGATTCAAAATGTTCTTCAATTGAGCTGCCAATAATAATACTTATGGTTTTCAAGTTAACCAAGTGCTTTTTACGCATATTATCTAATTTGACTAAGTATTATATATATATTAACCCCACTAAACAGATTAGCAAAATGAAGGTAGAAAGATTGTGTGAATTGTCTATATTATTCTGCTAGTAATGGCCTATATCTCTTCTGACTTCAAGTCTACCCTTCTTTTCATTATAACTTCCCTAAAATACACACACACACACACACACACACACACACACACACACACACAGCCTCTCTAAAAAAACAAAACAGAACTTCATTTATTTTCAATATTATCTTCTACACACATGAAACTGGAAGTTTTAAAATCAAAATATTAAACAAAGCACAATAACTTCAGTTCAATCATAGATTTTTCTAAACAAAGCAAGTAGAATCAAACATACAGTTTAATCTTTGCTCCAAATATATGTTTTCCCATTCTAAACAGCTATAAATAAAAATAGTAAAGTAGTAAGATTATAAATGTCATTTTTATAAGTTCTTCATTAGTTTTATGAGTAATTCCTCAGAAAAAGTTTATTGAAGAAGAAGAATTAAAACCTGTGGTTTGCTAAGGGGATAAAGGGAGAATATTTGTTAACAAGCTCCTATTGGATACAAGGCACCGTACCAATTTCTTTTTCTGTTAAGAAAGTAATTTGCACAATATAGAAACTAATGGAATGATTTAAAAATGTAAAATTATATATATATGTAATTCCTATTTTATGGAGGAGGAAACTAAAAGCAGAGGTTATGTGATTTGCCCAGATCACATAGCTAGTAAACCTCTGAAACCAGATGAACCTGGGTTTTCCTGACTCCAGACTCTTTATTCACTGAGCTACTAATGTTCATAGTCTACTATTGCAAGGATAGCCAGTTCAAACCTAATAAAATGCATCCAATAGCTGTGTTTCTTAAGTGCCAGTGGTAATATTCTTGGCTTGATGTTTGAATACCACTGATGTGAATATTTTCTAAAAGAGGAAATAGGCTATTTCACTTTATTTTTCCTGCCAGTGTGGGCATTTCTACTTCTACTAATGTTCAGAAGGTAGTGTTAGAAAAAACAAATAAACAAACAAAAAATAACAACCTAACAACAAACTCCATTTTTTTTATTTTAATGTTCCCCATGTAGAAATATTAATTTTATTTAAATGTTCACACCTTTCTTCCTTTTTAAAAATTTTCAATATTTGAGTTTAGCTCTAGGTAATTATTCTTTCATATTTTTTTCTAAAAAGAAAGACCTGTTCACTAATTACCAATAGTCTTCAGACAGACATTCCAGCAACAAAAACAGAGATTTAGTAACATGGTCTTTTGGCATTAATAAGAGAATATCAACTCTCTGAATTTAAAACAGAAAATTCTGTTGGTACTCCACTGGGAATGCAAAGTCCATTAGAAAAACCATATGAAATAGCTGGATTAAGATGAAGCACAATGTTCTAAAATGTTTTCATTCAAATGTGCTCACTTTTTAATACTTAAAAGGAAAAAGTTATAAAACGAATAAATAAAAGGTGATTAATTTGTTTTACAAAAGGATTTTGCCTTACAAAAAAGAACCACTGGCAAGTTTCATTAAACAACAATTCCTTAATAAATTTTAATTTATTAGAAATTTGACTTATGGACACATTTTTGAGGGAGTTAGGTGGGACAGTATACAGAGCAATGAGACTGGAGTCAGGAAGCCCTGAGTTCAGAAATGGCCTCAGATATTTCCTGGCTGTGTGATCCTTGGCACTCACAGAACCTCTCTGTGCTTCAGTTTCCTTGTGTATAAAATGGACTTAAAAATAGAACCTATTTCCCAAAGTTGCTGTGAAAAATCAAATGAAATAATAAAATGAAACATTCTATGAATAAAGTAATATATAAATACTAGCTATTTTTTTGAAATTGTCTTTTGAATAAAGGCAATAGAGAACCACTAATCATTTTTAAGTAGAGGAATGACTTAACTACACCTAAATAAGATTGTAAGATATGGGATGGCATGGAGATGGGGTACTTCTTTTTGGAGTGGTTGTCTATGAGAGCCTCTTCTAGGGTGGTAGCCTTGGGAGCAGAAAGCAGAGGATTACTTTCTGACAACAGCATTTGAAATCTTTGAGTGTTTCCTTTTTATTTTTAAGAATATTTCACTTCATAACAAATGCTAAATTATGATTTAATTTAGTAATCTTTTCCTACCTTTGAAGAACCACCATACTAAACAAGCTACTTTCATCTCAGCTTTTCAGATAGTGAAATGAAATTCTAAAATGATTCTGAAATAATGCTATGTACCAACCAATCAATTAATCAACAAATACTTATTATGCGTGAGTCACTGTGCTAAGCACTGATAATATAAAAATAAAGCTGTCTCTTCCTCAAGAAGCTTAGAATAAGTCAGGGAAATAAGTTAGTTGCATGTGTAAGTAAATGTAAATAACAGCAAAATAAGTAGGGAGGGAGGAGGCTTTAGTAGTAAATGGAAGGGCCCTACAGAAAAGGCAGTATTTGGTTTAAAGTTTGAATGAATCCAAAGAGTCAAAAAAACAAAAGGAAGGAAACACTGAATTCCAGGCACTTTTTTTCTTTTGGGCAAAGTCATGAAGACAGATAAATAAATGTCATGGAGTGATACCAAGTAAGTCAATTTGGGTAGAGAACAAAATAAAGTGTGTGAAAGGGAATAGCAAATCTAGAAAGGAAGCCAGATTTAAAGTCAGAAGGTTTTAGTTCAACAAAAATAAGTTGTGCAATCTTAGAGGTAGTACAGAACCACTGGAACTTCTTGGACAAGCAAGTGACATGGCACACCTATGCTTAAGGAATAATGTGTGGAGTATAGGGCAGAAGAGCAACAAGAGGCATGGAGATAAATTAGGAGGCTACCAGAATGGTGGCAGAAGGACCATAGGCAAGGGATGTCACAAGAGCAGAATCACTAAGTCTTGGCAACCATCTGGATATGGACAGGGAGAAAGAAACATGAAGAATGATTCTGAAACTGCAAACCTGAATGACTAGGAGAGCAGTACTCCCAACAATGGGCTGGGAGAGGGGAAGAAGGGAGGAAGAAGATAAATAGTTCTGTTTTGGGACATATTGAGTTGAGATGCCCAGAAGTCATAGAACTCAATCTATTAGCAGTTGGTGATGCTGGAATGCAGCACAGGAGAGACACCAGGGATGAATATATAGATCTATGAGTCATTTACATGGAAGTGTTTATTCATCCTATACAAACTAATAAGGTCATCAAAAACAGGATTGTAGAGAGAGGAGAAAGTTTAGGAGAGATCCTTCATGTATACATACAATTACAAGTTAATGTATAGATGATGATCCAGGAAAGAAGACTGAAAAGTCTTCACCCATGTATAGAGACATAAGAAAAGTAGTGTTTGGAATATGGAGAGAAGAGAGAATATATAGAAGAGGGCCAAAAGTATCAAATGTTACAAATTAAATCAAATGCTACACACACTCAAAAAAAGACGAAGACTGGAAAAAAAAAAAGATCTGTGGATTTGGCAATTAAGAGATCATTGTCTATTTCTGACAAATTATAAGGTTAGCTTTAAGTTGATTTGAATAAATATAAAAATAGATGGTCCTTATACAGATTTTTCTTTACCACTTGGCATTGTTTCAAATAACTTATCATGAACTTTATCTTTAAATACACATACACACACATATGCATGCACAAATACACATTATTTTAAACCCAATGGACAGTACAGAAGTTTTCAATACAATTGAACAAATTAAAATTTAATATTTCATATATGAGATAAAGTGATTTAAAAAATTGTCCAGAAGATTTACAACACTGCCATGTGTAATACTTCAACTATGTAGAATTCTGATGGAGTTATCTCTCAGCTCTGCCCATATCATAATCCAGCCATGATCTCCTCATATTTCCCAGAGGAATCTTGGATTCCAGGACTCTGGACAGCTTTCACCTTCTTTTGCCCAGATTCAAGTCTACAACACTGTTTTCCAGATAACACTGTACCATGATACCTGTATTCTCATCATTATCCCCATCTTGTCCCTCACAATAATCTTAGGGATTTTCTTGCTCATTTGTGTCTTACCACTCAGCACTTAGCACAATGTCTAACATGTAGAAAATAACTAATAAATGTTTTATTTATCTAGCTAACAAATCAGCTGGTTGATTTTTGGCTTAGTATGCTTACATCTTAGCTATGTTCCATTTAATATTTTGGTTAATGACTTTGATGAAGGCTTATTAAATTTTCAGATGGCACAAAATTGAAGATAGTTAAACACTGAAAAATAGAATCAGATTTCCCCCAAAAAAATTTAAAAAAAAACAGGCTTGAAACAATGGACTCAAACAAATAATATAAAGTTTAATTAATATTTTAAAGTAATGTTGTTTACATTACAATTTGTTTAATAAACTTTTCTCATTTTAAAAATATTCATCTAAGCTTATACCATGGGAATTATCAAATTTTATTGTTATGAATTCCAAATTGGTATTATATAAATAAAGATTGGGGGGGATCATAATCAATTTAAAATCTGAAAGACATTCTTGGCCCCCAAATGAAAAAATGCTTTACTCTTAGTTCTTGGCAGAAGTGGGGAGATTTAGCCAGGTAATTTTGTATAGAACATCAAACAGTTGATATTTTGATTAATTTTGTTGAATTTTTTTTCTTTTCTTTTTTTATTCTTTGCTAAGGGGAATGATCAATGCATAGAAATGTGAAGGCATATATTTAGAAATGAAGAGAATATAGAAACAAGTACTATTAACAAAATAAATATCAATAAGAATTAATAATAATAACAATAAACAAAAAGTATAATAATACCTTTTGGTGGATGAAGCTTGTGCCCAGTTTTTTCACACCATCCAACTGGATGAATGTCTAATGCATCAGCATTTACCCAGAAGTCATAACAATCAGGATAGCCATCAAAGTGAAGCCTTATCCTATAGCCACAAACCTAAACATGGAAAAGAATATTGGTTAATAATTTTTATTCAAAAATTTTATGTCCATAATACAGCCAAATTAAAATATAGCATTAATGCAACATATGAATATGCAGACTATGCTAATAAAACCACTTTGATTAAAGAAAAATAAATGACATTAAAACCATGGACCAAAGCTGTCCTGAAGGGAGGTAGGATGCAGTATATATATGCATTGGTAATAATTACATATATAAGATGAAAAACAATTTAGGGTTTCTACCATGAGAAAATTAAGATATTAGTGTTTCTACTATGAGAAAATAAAGATAGACCCTTTATCTCCACTCCTTGCAAGTTATCCATATAAATGGTCAAGTTCTTCATGGCAGACTGCATATCCTCTAGTAGATGTTCAGTCACCCTTTGCAAACTGTCTAGATAATAGGAGATTTTGCATTTTTAAAAGAGAGCAGCTGCTGAGAGATATGTGGCCTGGATGCATCTATTTGGAGAAACTAGTTAATTCTCCTCTTCACTTTATACATAGGAGTAGAAAAGGCTGTAAACCTAGAAAGCATAGATTTCCTGAAACAAAGAACTGGCTTTAGTTAGCAAATAAAGAATGTTAAATCCTAAAGCCTATATGAGGAAAAGGAAAAGATGAGTTCAAATCCTGATTTTGACACTTACTACTTGTATTTATTATAAAGTCATTTAATCTTGAGTCTTTATCAATAAAATGAAGAAAAAGAACTAGATCTGTTCTGAAGTGCTTTCCAACTTTACATATATGCGCCTATGAACCTTCACAGAAAAAGAAAAAAATGAAATTTGAAAAAAGGATGGGAAGAAAAGGCAATTTGTAGATATACAATAAAATTATCTGAATCAAAAGGAATTAACGTATTAAGACCTGAGTCCCTCTTTCTAGGTCGGGGATATGTAAAAAATCATCTCGCTGAACCTACAAGTAATAGCAATATTATCTCATCTTCTATCTATATAGTTCTAAACTATCTATAGTTCAAAAAATCTTGAAATATGTCTTTATTGAATCACACTTAACTGACTTTGCTTCTAATAAGCACCATATGACATCATACTACTTTCCAAAGAGTCAAGCCTTTACCACATAATTAACTGAAACAACAGTTTGATCTTTAGAAACCAAAGCAAATATAATTATATCAGAAGAACTTTACTGATTTGGGGGCATAATGATAATATAATAAATATACTTACATAAAACAGAATATTTTTTTAAAAGATAGACTCATCAGGAAAAAAAAAAGAATCCAGGAAAGAAGCAGTATTACTCAAATATAAATACTTATGATCTAACAAAATATATTTTTAGGGCTGAAATCTTTTGCTGATAATTTCTATAAAGTCTACCTCTGAAAAACTTAAGAAAAGATATACAGTTGATCTGTTATTCACAAAAATTTGCTATTTTAAGATACTTTCCAATACTATAATTATAAGCTCTTAAAAAAAAAAATCACAGAATTAGGCTGTTTTTACCTCAGCAACAGTAAGAACACAATACATTGACTGATGCTCAGGGTCCACACCTTCTAACTTCATTCCAACTTTGAATCCATTTTTGTTGTAGGGAAAGGACTGATACTAGAAAAGGAAAAGACAACAATTTTAGTATTTCAAAATCACTACTGTGCTTCAGGATGAAAAAGTGAAAGGATCCATTTGCATAAGTTATCATCCTAGGAAAAAACATTTGGGAATTTAATATATAGATTAAATGTTTTTGAACAATAAACTGGTAAGATAGATAGATAGATAGATAGATGTAGAGAGAGAGAGAGAGATAAAGATATCTACACACGCTTTGTAGTGTGTTAACATTTAATGTTAAAAACCAAAAACAACATGAAATACTGGAAGAAATAAAGGACAGTAAAATCACAGTAGAAATGCTTATAAAGAAAAAAGTCTTCCAGCAAAGCAAGTTAATTAATTATGAAGTGAAAGTCTACAAAAGTTTATATAATTTCCTACTGTTTTAATTTATATAATTTCCTACTGTTTAAAAGCAAATTATATTGCAATGGATGTACTTACCCTAGTGTTTTCTAATCATTACTATTTGCAATTCCACATAGCACATCCCAGATAACAAGTATAGTAAATAATTTTCATGAGTAATTTATACCAGAGCACAAACTACTCAACAAAAACAAACTCCACATCTTTATTTTCAATTTATGGTTTCCAAATAATTTCATAATGCTTACTCTGAGTAATAGTGCTCCAACAAATCTCATTTAGCAAAGGTCCACCGTAACAATGAAAAACGCTATTATATAGTTTACGCAGTTGTTAGGCTGATCATCTTCTACAGTAAAATATTTATAAAATTTACATCGCATCTTTTACAAAATTGTATGGAATCATTCTTTATCCTTTGGTAAATACTTTTTTTATTCTAAATGTAAGATATACCATGATAGGTTTCCCAATATAAATTTTTCCCAATGCATGAAGGGCCATAGGCAGCTATCCTAAATGTGCTCTTCTTCCCTGTTCTTAATTAAATAGTTATTTTTCACCTGCTGTCCCTGCTTCCACATCCCAGAGCTTAAAAAGCCTTTGCCAGAATTATTCCAGTCCCTTTATTTGGGGAGTGAGACCCATTTTCCTGTCAAATCAAAGAAGTAGTGGCAAACACAACCAAAATCCCCAACCCAAAATACAGTCTCTTTTTTTTCATGGTTTTAACTTCTTTTCCATAGATAACAATAGTAAACTCTATCCTGCCACTTTCTCTCCCTCTACTCTAATCCTAAATTAAGTAATCCAGTCCAGCAAGGTTGAGTCTTATCTACTTCCATTTAGCTCAATCCTATGGCTTCAACCCCTATTTTATAATCCACTTTTCTGCAAAGATCAACTCTAATCTTTTATCATCTAAATTTGACTACCCAAGAACATTTCTCTCATCAGTAACCCAATCCAATAGAATTATCTATCCCCTATATTGCTATTTTCCCTCCTGGGTCACTCTCTTGTCATAGCAGAAGGGTTTGCATAGTTCAAATAAACTATGAGCTATGTCATGATGAGTTACTTAAGACAAAGAGATCATAGTAAAAGTTCTGACAAAAAATGATCCACTAGAGAAGGAAATGGCAAACTACTCCAGTATCTTTGCCAAGAAAACCCCATGGACAGTATTAAAACAATAAAAGATGAGCCCCTCCAGCTGGATGGTGTCCAAAGATGTTACTGGGAAAGAATGGAGAACAACTACAAGTAATTTTAGTACTAATGAAGTAGCTAGGCCAAAGCTGAAAGGGATCTCAGATGCAAATGCGTCTGATGACAGAAGGTCTGATATTGTTAAAATTAATATTGCATAGGAACATAGAATGTAAGATCTATGACCAAGGTAGCCTGGATTTATGAACAAGAGATGGAAACGTTAAACACTGACATCCTGGATGCAAAATACTAAAATGAACAGGAATATGGAGATTTAATTCAGGTGATCATTACATATGCTACTTTGGGCAAGAATCCCTTAGAGGAAATGGAGTAGCCCTGACAGTTAATAAAAGTGGAGGGAGAAAAGGAAGGATGGAATTGAAAGCAAAAGGAAAAAGGGAATGGCAGAGGATGAGATGGATATATAGCATCATAGAAGCAAATGAACATTCACTTAGATAGACTTTGTGAGACAGTAGAGGATATGGGGTCTCAAAGAATCAGACATGACTTAATGAGTGAACAATAACAATACGGCTACTTTTGCCTGTTTATGCAAAACCAATTAACAATATTAGGCAGAGTTTGTTTGAAAAATAAAAATATAATGCTTTTTTATAGAAAGATGTGACACATGGTCCCAAAGCTGTTAACATGACTGTCTAGAGTCAGTTAGGTAATGCAATGTATAGAATACTGGGCCTGGAGCTGAATTCAGCTGCATAACCCTAGCCATGTCATTTAGCTTGTATTTGTTTCAGTGTCCTTATCTGTAAAATAAAGATAATAATAGCACTTACCTCCCACCCAGGGTTGTTGTAAGAATCAAATAATGTAATGTTTATAAAACACTTCTTTCATAGTCTCCATGTAGTAAAGAGACTATTCACAAAATTCAAACAGGAAAAAAACAGAAAATAACAACTTGGGGGGGGGAGAAAAAAGAAAAACAAACTCTCTAAGAATGCTTCATAAATCCTCAGCTACATGTGATCACAAGATTCCTATGTCTATTTACGACGCAGTAAAAGCTAAAAGGAAACTGAAGTACCAAAATGATCCCCCACCCATTCAAATCAAAGCAATTAATTATCACATAAAGGTCACTTCTGGTACAAACTATCTAAATAAATTCTTAAATTCTCTCTGTAAGCCATTTAATTAAAAAAAAAAAGAAGAAGAGTTTCTTAACAGACATCAGGACATGTCTAGCTATGCATAGCAGAAAATTGAGGTTAAAAACTATTCTCTCTCAATTATTTGGGTGTTTGTGTTGAAAGTCTGTTTTTGATCTGAATTATAAAGTTGGCCCAATTCTCTGATTCAAAAATTATGTGTAGAAACACCCTAAAATGAATGAGATTACAATATATGAGAACCAGTATGAGAATGGCCTAAAGCAAAAAATTTTAGTGGCTCCCTAATGCTTTCAGAATAAAATACAAATTTCAGTTTGGCATTTAAAGTTCTTAAGAATTTGACAAGAACCCATCTTTCAAGGCTACATTATTTCTCCATTATTCTCCATATTACACATTATTCTCCATATTATACATACTCCATTCCAGTCTTACTGCTCTACTTCTAGTTCTACATCCTTACCTTATCAATGTATAGCTTCCCTATCTTTGCCCAGGCTAACTCTAGTCTGGAAATAATCCTCCCTCCTCACCCTGGCTCCCTTTATGGTTCAGATGAAGCAGCCCTTCCTTCAGTGGGCCTTTCCTGATTGCCCCAGTTCTTCGTGTCTCTGCACCCAAAATTATTTTATATGAAGAACCATCTCACTTTTGTGCCTGGCACAAAATAATTTAAATGCTTTTTGACTGACTATCTGCTAAGTTTGGATATACTTTCCAGTAAATCCTTATACAATTTCCTGCACTGTTTCCAGATCAATGAATTGCTGATCTCTTATTGCTCTTGACACCTCCATTTCATCACTCCTGTTTTACCTCATGGACAAATTATCAATGATCAAAGCATGGCTCTCATTCCACTGGCATGTCAGCTAGATGGCACAGCAGGGAGTATGCTGGTCCTGAAGTCTGGAAGACCTGTCTCAGAAACTTACTTCTTCCTCCCTCAGTTTCCCCATACATAAAATTGAGGCAATAATAGTTCCTACCTCACAAGGTTGCTGTGACAATAAAAATTATATATTTGTAAAATACTTTGCAAATTATAAAGTATTACATAAATGCTATCTAGTGCATGTTCTGGGGGTGAGGTATTAATTGTCTTTGACTAGTTGATATGCATTACCACTATCATCATGAAGTGAGGACTGAATAAATTATTAGGAAGCTCCTCAGCATTGAAATTAATTTTCTTCTATTAAAATAAATGACACTGCTAGACCATAGTTTATTCATTTAGGAAATGGGAGGGGGAAAGACTGAATCATGTAACCTGAAGTAGGAAACTTGGAAAGGAAATGATTCCAAATCAGATTTCCTAAACCAACCATGAAAACTGAAGATACAATTATTACATTTAAGTACTTTTGTTTCTTTTCTCTGAAAGACATCTTTTATAAGCAATCTGATACAATAAAAGATTACAGAACTTTGTATCAGGACCTCACTTTTAATCCTGATTCTTTCCTACTTATTATGTGATTTTGGACAAACTGCTCAGCTTCTGCTGGTTTCAGTTTCCCCACCTGTAAAATGAAGGGGTTAGATTTAGTGGCTTCTGAGGCTTTCCAGTTCTCAATAAAACTATTCTCTTTTATCCTTTAAGCTCTAAATTCCATGGCTTGAAAGAACACCATACCTCTTTAAAAAGCTTAGTTGGCACTGCAATAGCTTTTTCTTCCTCCAAATAGGAAGCCCAACACCATGCTTTCTTTCCTTTAGGAGGTAAGCCTAAAAAAGAAAGTAAAAGTTAACTATTATTTTTTAACAAAATGAAAAAACTTTACCAATCTACTGTCTTTCAATAAATACTCATTAAACATCTATTTATGGACAAAGCACTATGTTAGTGATTGTACAGATTAAAATGCTAAGGACATGGTTCTGGATTTCAAACAATTTACAATATAGACAAGATGGAAAGGTTCTAAGTGCCATAAGAGACATATAAGCAAAGTGCAGTAAGAATGCAGGAGACATCACCTTTGGTCGAGGTATGATAAAAGGTTTCATCATTAAGCATAGAGCATTTGGATTAAGTCTTGAAGGATTATGACAACACCAAAGCAAGATGCTAGGAGGGGAAAAGCCAGCATTCCACGCAGAAGGAATAGCATGAGCAAAGGTGTGGAAGTGGAAAACTATAGTGAGTTTGCCTGGAATTTTGAATAGTACAGGCAGGTGGGAAATAAGGTTTGAAAGGTAAGGGATCATGACAGGCAGTCAAAGGCAAGCAAGTGAAGTTAGAAGGTTGAAGCTAAAGATGGGGGAAATAGGGAGGGATCCAAGGATCAGAAGGCAAATATGAGAATGATGGAGGTGAAAAGCAGGAGCAAAAAGAGTGAATGGGGAGAAGTGGAAGGTCAGAAGGCTGTGAGAAGAGAGAAGGAAGGTCTGCGTTTCAGGCAGTAGAGGCAAAGCAGTTCAAAAGTGATAATGAGGTTCATGGTAAAACTATGTTAGTGGGTGGTTAAAACAGATCAGAGTTGAGGATTTCAAAGAAATTTCAAGTAGATGTTGAAGTTAACAAGAATGATGACAGGAAAGAGGACAGAAAGGAATATGCTGAAACAGGCCCTACTGAAATCACAGGAACTGGGAAAGTGCTCCACTGGTCCTCAGATGAGGACAGTGGAGGGGCAGGAAGTTAAAAGATATTGAATGACCCGGATATGGAGTAGAAAGAAAAATACCAATTTTCCCTTCTCTCAGTGATTCCAAGGTAAGTGAGATGAGGGAAATGGTGTTACCAAAAGAGTCAGAAACTGTTTTTGTGAAAAGAATAGAAGGTATAATACTTTTTTCAAGACCACTAGAAAGTTAACTCATTAGCTTACATTCTTTATCTAAAAATCTTCCAAGCAAAATTTTTAGTTGATAATAATTTATCAAGGAAGAGTTGTTAGCAATACTTCATTAATAAGACACAAAGCTGCAGTGAAATAAAGTGGCTGAAATTCTTTCCTTTTAATAAAAATACCAAGGAGTAATTTGTATCTGCCATCAACTTACTCTGTTTTAAAACAGCGGAATCATTTCGTCTTTTTCTTCGGGCTCTCTGAGAGCCCCTCAGGATTCTGCCATCATGCTTGTTTTCCTAGATTAACAAATTAAATTAATGACTTACAGATTTTGGTAATTCTGAACCAAGGAAAGGTTAAGATACAAAAATAAAACTCTCTGATAAATTCTCTATCTTACATTTCTCTTTACTTTATAGTAATTATTCTTGCACCTAAATATATTGCTAGGACATGTTCAAAGAACATGGATCTTGTCACACAATTTTGTTGCTTTAAGCCAAAAGCTCTTAAAGAAAATATCACAAAACTTCATATACTTAGACCCATAACTCAGTCAAACCAACATTTTGTTTCTGGAAGTAGTACCAAGTAGCATATTATGAGACAGATACTATTATCTTCAACCTCAAAGATTAGATCTAAATATCCAAGTGAAGCCTCAATTCAGTAGTTTATCCCTTTTTGATAATATTTTGAGACCAAATAATTTGAATTTTTTTCCAAAAATGCATTACTTTGCACTTTGCACTTGTTCACACTGAAAATTAGCTGCCATTCTGTAGGCCAATATCATAGTCTCATATGATCTTTAAGCAATCTGTATCCACTAGTGGAAATTTTATTTTCTTAAAAAATTATATCTATTTTATGTTATAACTCCTCTTCTGTATCACTCACATGCGCACATGCCTTCCTCCCCACTCTCCCCACCTCCGCCACATATACAAATACTCACAAAATAGGACTTATTCTAGCAATGATCCTTAGGAAATTGTATGGTTATAGTTGATAGCAACAACCAGCAGTAACACAGCCTTAGTAAAGATCTTGCCAATTCCATCAATTAAACTCAACAAACTTTTACTAAGCACCTACAAAACACTGTATATAGGCCCTGGAGATATAAAGATAGAAATGGCATGGTCCCCAAAATCCCAGTTTATCTTCTACTGGGAGGTATAACATTTTTAAGGAAAGGAAAGGTAATTTCAGAAGATAAGAAGAAATTAACAACTGAGGGGAAATTAGTGGAAGCTTAGCAAAACACATGGTATCTAAAGTGAGCACTGAGGGAAGAGAAAGATTCTGAAACATGGGGATAGGAACAAAGCGTATTCCAGGCAAATTGGGTTGGCTTGGTGAAAACATGAAGAGATATAATGTCAAGTTTGTAGAAGAGCTAATAAGCCAATCTAACGAGGTCAAATAAAGGAGAACAATATGAAATGAAGCTGGAAAGGTAAACTGGATGCATACTGCAGGGAGTCTTGGAAAGCCACTGATAATCTGTAAGCAGGGTGACAAGATAAGCCCTGGACTTTATGGAAGGTTATTTTGGCAACCACATAAAGGAAGGGTTAGAGATTAGAAAGAAGAGAAAAGTAGATGTAGGGAGGACAGTTAGAAAGTTATTACATAGATGAAGATAAAGTGATATAGGACTTTACCAGGGTAGCACCCATATGATTCAAGAGAAAGGGATAGTTACAAGAGATGTGTTAGGGGTAGAACAGAGAAGACTTTGAAACCAAATAGCTATGGGGGGGGTGTTGAAGTAAGAATCAAAAAATCAAAAAGGAAGAGTAAAGTTCAAAAACAGAATGAGTAAAAGGATGATGGTGCTCCAAACAAAAAGATTAAATTTTGGAGGAGGGATGGGCTTAGGGGAGAAGTTAATCATTTCCATTTTGAACATGTTGAATTTGAGATAATAAGGTAATGCCCAGATGAAGATATGGAGCAAGAAACCAGTACTATAGGAAGAGTAAAGTCAAACATATAAATGTTGTAATCATTGGCACACAAATGATGATTCAACTCATGGAAACAACATCAAGTGAGAGAGTGCAAAGAGAGAAGAGAGTGCAAAATAGATCTTTAGGGGACAACGAAACTGAAATGGGCAATAGATCGAAAATGATTTTTTTTTTTTTTTGAGAGAGAGAGAGAAATGGAAGCCACAGGAAGGCACAACATTCAGAAGAAGAAAGTAGTCAAAAGTTGTACATAAGTGATAAAGGACCAGAAGAGAAAATGCAATAGGATTAACTATTATGAAATGTAATCAATTTTCCCAAAAGCTTTTTAAAAATGTAAGTGATTATATCCAAAGGTTCCTTCATCTGCATCAATATTTATCCTCATTAAAAAGCTGTGATATTAATCAGACATGACATCTCACTAAAGAATCTTGTTATATTTCTTCAAACAGGTTATGATGGCTGGTTTGATACAAAATTACATTTCATCAATATCATCAGTATAAAAGTATTTGGTTTTAAGAACATCCCCAAAATCTTTCTTATGTGCAACGGTTAGCAATCTGCTAGTCAGTGGGTTAAGTGACTAAAAGTTCCAAAGTTTTTGGTGATATACATGAATCTCCTTTCTTGCTAAATTCTAGAGTATCTTGTATATGTTTTATCTAACATTTTTAATGACCCTATAATTGAAAATGTTTTTTTTAATATTCTCCTTGGTAGTAAATACATCAAACTGATTCTGTCTTTTATTTCCTTTTTCATGTCACTATATATGTTAATGTAATACTCTCACTGATTCCACAGATAGTTTCTTCTCTATAATCTGTTTAACTTCTTAAAAAGTACTTCTTGAATTATTTTTTGAACCACTTAAATTCTAGTTTGCAGTCTTGCACACTTTGTGCCCTTCTGTTCTCTTTACTTGGATTATTTTCCATTAAAAAAAAACAAAAACAACAAAAAAAAAAACCACTTTCCTCTTTCCTACCAGCTGAGAGATATTGAGGCAGTTATTTGTCTTTGTGACCTTTAACAAAGAGGTTTCAACTTTCTCAGAACATGAATCTGAGACACATGGAAAACTTCTCAAGAATGATCAGAAATCCCTTCTTGTAATTCATATAGCTACAAAAAATACTGCTAAAAAGAAACAAGAGAGTATTACTAAATGTATCACGTGAATAGCAAGTTAGAATGTGGGGTCCTGCAAAATAGGGATTATTTTATTTACTGTCTGTGTCACAGTGCCCAAAATATATTAGGTGCTTAATAAATAATTGGAGATCTATATCAGACATAGAGTAACTAAAGCTAATTTATTATATCATTACAAAGAAATACTATATAAGGTAAAAACTTCATGGAATAACATCACAGGATTTAAATATTTATTGAGTCCCCAGTGAATGGCCCCACTCTCCAAATTAATTCACACGTGGGACACAGTGAACACAAAATAACTAGAAGACTTATACTTCAATGTCTAACTATAAGGAACCCATGAGAATGATTCAGTTTGAACTCAACTCTCACCCCATAAGAGGTGGCAGATAAGATTTTGTTCAGTCATAATGAAGGAAAATGAAAGCAAGCAAAAGGGGTTAGGTTCTTTCAAAAAGAAAGCAAGGAGAAGAGGTGGAATTTAAAACACTGGCCACAAAGAGAGTTCCCATTTAAGAGAAACATGGCTGAGGCCAGCACTGTCTCTATCAGAATTAATTCTTAGCAAGGATCTAGATCTGGCTCTTAAGAGACTTCAACAAGGATGAATCTGAGGATGTCCATCTTGAAAATTATTTGCACAGTAAAGGAATGGGGAAGAAACAATGTGTAAACATGGAAACCAAACAGTTCAGTGGGTACACAAAAAGAGGGACAAATGACCAAAATATTAAGAGAAAAAGCCAATGGAGATACTTACAAAACTAGAAGGTAGAATGAATAAAAAAAAAATTCAAAGGGAGAACAGAAGAGTATAAAAAGAATTTATATAAACTAAAATTCCCTGATCTAAAAAAGAACTCTTCAACCTCTATAGGGATCACGTAACAAGCACAAGTAAATCCAAAATGGTTTTAAAAAGAAATAAAACTGTTAAAAGAAGGTATTAGGAATCATATTAAGTCAATTAGAAGTCAGAATTCTCAAAAAAGAAGTGATTAAATAAACATTAAGTAGATAGGAAAATGATGAGCATGCTTTCAAAAATAGATTCTAAAAGAGAATATGACAATTTGAATTATAAAAGTATTGATGTAGGAGAAAATTTGGGAAAAGAGGAAACAATGCTAAAGAACATGTGAATTCTAGAAAAGTTGAAGCAATTAATCTTCAAGACAAGATGCAGAGAGATAACTTAGCAACACAGCTTTTCAAAAAACAAAAAAACAGAACAAAACAAAAATAAACCACAAAATCATGGCAAATTAAAATCCTGAATATTCTACTGCAGGAAATGACACACATACAAAAAATAAGAATCCTTAAACAATCAATTCCAGGGGCAGCTAGGTGGTCCAGTAGATAAAGCACCAGACCTGAAGTCAGGACTTAAGTCAGACACTTAACATTTCCTAGCTGTGTGATCCTGGGCAAGTCAATTAACCCCAATTGCCTCAGCAAAAAAACAACAAAAAATCCTCCCAAAACAAAAAGCAATCAATTCCATAAAATGACACTGACAAAAAAAACAACTCACAAAAATTCTATATTTGAAGTAATTAGATATTACAAAGTCAATAACAAATTTTACAAGCAGTTAGGAAAATTACTTTCAGCTATGAAGGAACACAAATGTGAATAACTCAATGATACTCTACAATTATATGAAACTCAAGGATGGAAGAGAAAACAACATTCAAAAAAACAAAAAAACAAAACCCAAAGATCTCTCTTCAGGAAATGGCCCAGCAAAAGAATATATTTTTAAAATGGGAGAGAAGGTAAGGAAGATTTAAAATCATACATTTTACTGAGCAAGGAAAAAGAGTCAAAAAAGAAAGAGAAATAGGGGAAAAATTAAATGCATTTAAGGCATTTGGAATAGAGCAGGCAAACAAGGAAAAGAAAAAAAAAAAAAAAAACAAGAAAAAGTGGTCAAAAGATTGAGGAATCCTTCCTTCTCAAAGAGGACCATGACATCAAGAACATAATGTCATGATTTGCAAGTTAATTGTATTTAAGTAAAAAGAATCAGGAGAAAGAACTGATTAATATCCTATGGACAAAATCTCATGACCCTACAATATTTCAATATTTTATAAGAAGGTTCATACAATGGGAAGTTGCATAAATGGAAAGAAGGAAAATAAAAAATAAAGTAGAGATGGGATAATGCCTTTATTCTCTCAATAAAGAGTGTGATAGGAGAATAAGATGAAAGAAATGAATGAGAAGAAATAAGACAAAAAAGTGGACTCATTCTAGAAGAGGAACATTTCCATGGAGTAAGAGTTATATATCTATGATAAGAGAAAAGAATATTAAAATGGATGTTATCTGAAGGAAATCTCCACATTAGGAGATCACTTTTCAGGTAAAGAGCCATATTCTTCCAAGGTTACATCTTATCCCAGGAGAGAGTATATGTGAACAAACGCCCCAAAGCAATCAAAATTAATTTGTAAAGATGTTAAATGAGAGCTCGTAAGCAAAGAAAACCATTCTTGGGAAAGGGATCAGCAAAAGAATATACTTAAATGAAAAGGAAAATAAGGAAGGGAAGATTGAGAATCATACATTTTACTAGGCTAAGAAAAAAGATGAGTCAAAAGAGAAAGAGAAAAAATAAAAAAGGAAAGATATTAAATAAATTTTAGGAATCTGGGAAAAAGGCTTATAGGAACAAATCAGCATCAAGACACTATAAATAAAATTAATGTCAGGGACAACATACTGGTTTAAAAGTATAGGGCTACAAAAACAATCAATACAAAAGAAATAAATAGATAAAAATACAATTTTAACAAGTCTAACTTTAAACATTACTAGCCAATCTCCCCAATAAATCAAAAAAAGAAAAAAGCAAAACAATCTGCTATGTAAATAAGGTAACTCTAAAAAATAAAGTTTTTTTTTTTTTTTTTTTTTTTGCTTTTTTTGCTGAGGCAATTGGGGTTAAGTGACTTGCCCAGGGTCACACAGCTAGGAAGTGTCTGAGACCAGATTTGAACTCAGGTCCTCCTGACTTCAGGGCTGGTGCTCTAACCACTGCGCCACCTAGCTGCCCCAAAAATAAAGTTTTATACTAAATAAAAATGAAACTTGAACAAAACTTCTAAATATCATATTTTTAACAGCAAGAATTTCAATCATGCTATCAGTCAAAACAAAAATAAAAATTCACAATATTATGTGATAAGAAAAACTGCATTATGCCTAAAGAAACCAAACACCGAAAAAACATCAATAATTAATATAAACATATATGCACCAAACACCAACATTTAAATTCATAAAGAAAAAGTTAACAACTGCAAAAAAGTCATAATATCATAACAAAAAAAGAAGTCTTTAATGCTCCTTTATTGGAATTGGAAAAATCAAAAAAAAAAAAAAAAGAGGAAATGTAGAATTAAACAAACTGTTGAATAAATTAGTTCTGAAAGACTTGTAGCATGCTCTAATGGGAGACCATTAAAAATATACATATTTCTTCACATACCCTTTATAAAAACAAACTATATGCTATGAAAAAAGACAAATTATAAATTAAAAAGGCAGGAAATACTAAACCCATCTTTTACCCACTACTGCTAGTAATAAAACTAGAAATACAGTGAAAGAACAAAAGAAAAAGATGACAACCTAAACACAAACTTAGAAACAGCTTTCTGAATAATAAATAATAAGAGAATAAGGCTCAAAAACAAGTAATAACAATCAAAAAGAGAATGATAAAAATAAGACAACTTACCAAAATTTCTGGAATGCGACTAAAGCAGTCCTCAGAGGAAAAACTGTATCTCTAAAAATACATATTAACAAAATTAAAAAGAAAGGATTAACTGGCTGATGATACAATTTTTAAAATTAGAAAATTAACAAGAAAACAAACAATATTAAAAGGGAACTTTTTAAAACTGGGTAAAAATAATATGAAAAATAACAAGACTAAATAAAACAGAAACCTTTTTTAAAAGATTAATAAAATTAAAAGATCTTTAGCTAACCTAATAAGAGGGAGGAAAAAAGGCAAACAAGGTAAAAACACAATAGAGAATAAATAAAATACTTATCAGAATACATATTAATAAAGAATTTTTTAATGAGAATTATTTATAAAAATAAAAATTCCCAAATTAACAAAATGCAAGACAAATGTCAAACAACTCAATCACAGAAAACACATTTTTAATCTTGATCTAGATGGATGTAGGGGTTAATTATATCAAGCATTTAGATAACAATACTTATACTATATATATTATTTCAAAAACAAAAAATATTTACAGTTATATTTGTTAGAAAATTATAATACTAACACTTAAAACCAGAAATAGATCAACATCATAATTAATTACTGATATATTTTAAAAACACATGATTGTTATTAGATGAAGAAAAAGTCTTTAAGCAAATATAATATTCTCCTATACTAAAAATCTTTGCAAAACATAGACAAAGAAGAGCTTTTTTTAATATGCTAAAAAGTATTTTGTGTGTATATATGTATTCTAAAAAGTTTACCATTTGCAATGGGAAAACACTAAAAGCTTTCATGGTAAATTTTGAAGCAAGTAATGACTCCATTTCTCTTTCTATTCAACATTATTTTAGAAATGGTTATGATCCCAAAAGGACAAGAAAAAATAATTAAAGGCATAAAAATTTTCAAAGAATTTTTTAAAAAACAGTAGTATTTGTAAATGATATAAAATTTTACTTAGAAAATAGAATCAATTCTTTATCTCAGGGGATAGCAAACATTCTCTCATGCACCCTAATCTCGAAGAAACTCAATCTCTTCAATTGCCAGGACAGACTTACATTTCTACACCATGTCAGTCACATACAGAGATAGTAACATCCTAGATCTCACTATTTTCCACAAAAATTCTATTTTCTTAATTAAAACACTGACTGTAACTTTCTATCATTCTCCCTCTGTGCTTTACCTCTACACTAAATCTTCACTGTGACCTGCTATCCTCTCCATTCCTTCATAAGGAGTAATAACAATTGTGTATATAATTACAACAATGTAAACAGTTAGAGGAAAAACCTAAATGCTGTTCAATTCAACCTGGGCATATTGAAGAGCCGAGAAAATGCACTTCCCTTCACTCTTAGGTAGGGGATATGGTTCATATTTCTTTTGCTAGACTGTCTCTCTCTCTCTCTCTCTCTCTCTCTCTCTCTCTCTCTCTCTCTCTCTCTTTCTCTCTCTCTTTCTCTCCCTCTCTCTCTTTTTCTCTTTCTCTCTCCTTCCTTCTCCTTCTATTCTGTTCTTGGATAAAAAGGAAGAGCTACAAAGCTAGAGGAAGGGAAAGGAAATGCATTAATAAAAGAAAATTCATAAAGGACAGCTAAATACTATGACAATTTGGCCAAGGGACTGAAGATTTTTAGAAATACAAGTGGCATTTTCATCACTGTGACCAATCAGAGGCAAAAGAAAGAGATAGTTAAGAAATGAATAGCTGGTTAAGAAGACAATATATCAGAATTGGTTTTAGATTTATGGACCATACCTCATAAAATAGAAATGTTGGGTGTTTGGCTAGAGATAGAATATAGCTAAGAAAGAGATGCTTAAGAAGGAAAAAAAAAGCATTTGCTCAAGTCCTGCAAATCTAACCTAAATGGCTTTAGTATTAAAAGAAAAGGAGATAAAGAAAATTGTCTACATATAAACATAGCAAGACAGATAAGATACAGAATCAATCAACACACACTTATTTAAGTATCTAATGTTTATGTGAGAATCCCTTATTCCAAGGAAATCCCTGTTTCAGTTCCCATTCCTTATCTCTATTATTTGCTATGTATTGTGTGATGCAAAGGAGAAAAAAAGAGTCAATGCATGCCTTCAAAGAGCTTACATTTTATTAGAAGGATACTAGTTTACAGATGGAAAAAATACTAGATACATACAAAATAAATACACAATGACAGAGGTAGGGGAAAGCAATAACAGCTAGGAGAATTGGGAAAGACCTCTTGAAAAAAATATCAATTGACCTAAACATTACAGAGAATTAGGAGGTTCCAAGAGACAGATATGAGCAAGGAGAGAATTCCAGGAAAAGAGAGAGATCCCAAGCAAAGACAGAAGAGATGGAACTAAATATATAGGGGCTAGCAAGTAAAGCAGTTTAAGATGGAGTATTCAATAAATTGTAATCAGCCCAGAAAGATAAGAGTAGAACCATATTATGAAAGACTGTCATATGCCAAATGCCAAATGGGAATCTCAAATTTATTCTAAAAGCAACAAAGAGCCACAAAAGCTACTTGAACAAGAATAATATGAAAAGATTTTAATTTTAGAAATATGAATTTGGCAGCTGTGTGGAGAATGGATTGGAGAAGAGATCAGGCACAGAAAGACCAATTAAAAGCTTAGTACAAGCTAGAGGGAATTAGGACCTGGACTAGAGTAGCTATGGAGTAAAGAAGAAAGGTCAAACTTGAAACATAGATAATATATGGAAACTGATACATAAATAAGTACACATATGGAGTGAACCGAGTGAAGATTTAAGGATAATTTACTAGCTGCAAATTTGGGGGATGAGAAGTATGATGCCTTCAAAACAAATAGTTAAAAGGAGAATAAATTTAACAGAAAAGAATAGATTCAATTGAGTTTAGGATGTCTATAGGATATCTAGGCAGATATGTCAAGTAGGCATTTGGAGGTATGGACACTAGAACTCAGGAAAGAAATGTGGAATGGATATACAGATTTGGGAAACATAAGAATAGAAATAATTATTCCAGAGGGTTTTTACAGAAACTGAGAGGGGAAGTACATTGAAAAAGTACCACAATGGAGACAGAAAAGAATTGGCTCCTAAGAGCAAGAGTATCAACAAAGCAGCATACCAAAAAAACCTAAGGAAGAGAGAATATTCCATACAAAAGAGATAGTTGTAAATGTCATGCTATAGAGAAGTCTAGAAATATGACACCTAAGAAAAGACCACTGGATTAGCAATAAAGAACTTTTTGTTAACCACAAAGGAAGTAGCTTCAGTGATATAGTAGATTCAAAAAGTAATCTGCAATGAGAATTAAGTGGGAAGTGAATAATTAGAATTCCTCTTCTTTTTTCTTGTATTTCTCTTTTTTTAGGGGGGGGAAGAAGAAGATGATGGAAAGGAAGAAAAGTGGGAGGGAGAAAAAATAATATTCACTGAAAAAAAATTTTTTAAAAGAAAATAAGGAGAGGGATAGAACAAAATGGAGAAATCCTGGTAGAGATGAGAGAGGATAGGATCAAGGTTATAAGTAGAAGGGTTGGTGCTAGCAAGAAGGCTTATCCTCCAGAACTGCAGAAAAGGAGAATAAAAAAAAGGTCCTGTGGAGTATCTAAAGCAGCTAAGTGGAAAGTAGGAGTTCATAATAGATGGTTTTAGTTTTGGATGGGGTATGAAAAAATGTCATCTGCTGAGAGAAAAAAGAAAGGTAGCAGTGCACATAACTTGAGAAAAAAAGGCTTTTTCAAATGGTTGCTGTGGAGAATTCCATAAAGAGTTTTCTAAGGAAGAATAAAAGGTATGGGGCAACTCAAGCTCAGGTAATGGAGGATAACATAAATCCATTATAGACCCATTTAGTATGCTTATGTAACTTCCTCCAACAACAATCTGCAACAATTCTGAAGCAGAATGAGTGGTGATACAATAATGGAGCAAAATATTGAAAGATCACGGATAGCATAAAATTGAGATTTCATAGGAAGGAAAGTAAGGTATAATAGCATGTAGTGGGCAAGAGAAACAGAAAGGAGTGGAACAAATGGAAATTGCAAGGAATGAAGAGGATACCGTTTATGAGGAATACTACTATGTAATGCAGTTTTTAAAAAGCCCACAAATTGATAATCTAACTTAAGAAAGGAATAATCCATAAAACCCAGTCTTAGATCTGTCTATACACAAATTGCCCAAAGTATGATTTAACATGCAAAGTAACTACAGATCCCAATGCAATGAGGTTAACTAGAATTCATAGTTATCATCACTGAGTTTGGTGGGAAGGGAATCATCATTAGAATGCAGCTCTAGGGAACAATACCTAAATTAATAAATACAGAAGAGCTAAAAGGAAATAGCATGAAATATGAAGAAGATATTGCCATAGGATAAAGTCCAGGAAAAGGAGGAGAGAAGCATGATAATGATACACATAGAATGAAACAAATGTATACTGTCATCTAAAAGAATAAATAAGTTGTTAGTGATTCAAGAAACATATCAAAGGCTGGCACAGAGGTGTAATATAATAGTGATAAGGATTTCAATTATCTGGTAGAACTCTCTGCCAAGAGTAGATAAGCAAATAACTTTTGGTTTAATTTAACGATTTCATCCTTCAAAAGGTGGCAACAACAGAGGGAAGAGTGATTTAAGAATGTTTTTCAGTCACCAAATAGGAATTAGTTGCTAACTTAGAAATGATGGGAATATCTTATTGGAAAGGGATCACTCAGTCTTATAATTTGTGATAAAGAAGGAGAAAGCCAGATATTGCCTGACATGCTTCTGAGATTTGGGGCAAAAAGATTTCAAAGGTTCAGAAAAGATTCCATGGTAAGATTCCATGACCTAAAATTCTGTGTAAGTCATGTCAGGCCATAAGAAATGGAAAGTTCTCAAGAATAAAATTCTGAAGACACAAAAAAACTGATATAAATGCATGGGAACCAATATATCTTTAATAAAGAAAATACAGAAATAGGGACAAGGAATAAACAAGGAATACAAAGATACACAAGATAACAAAAAAAAAGTTATTTTTTGATGTATTTCAAGCAAAGAGGTGACTCAAAGAAAAGACCACTATACTTATGTCAAGTTGGAAAAATGTAAAATGATGAAGGAATATCAAAAATACTCAGCTATTATTTTATTTGTTTTCTGTTTTCTGCATCTTTGGATAAATCTTCAGACAGAAAAAAATTGATTCATTGGGAGATGAAATCAAACAAAAATAGAAACACAGCAAGAGAGCTTTAGAACTATCCTAGATGGGTTCAGTTCAACCAATCTAGTTGAACCGTATTCCAGGATACAGAAAGATGTGGTGGATGTGATTGTTAATGTCAGTGATCTCTAAATGATCCTGCAGAAAGGGAAACTAGAATTAAAAAGGGCAAATCCCTAATTAAAAAAAAAAAGAGTAAAAGAACTAAGTTTGAAAACTATAAACCAGCTTTCTAGTTATTTAGTCATCTCAGTCTGTGTCCAACTCTTTGTGATCACATTTGAGGTTTTCTTGGTTGAAGATGCTGAAGTTATTTGTTATTTCAAAATCTTCTTGAATTTTGATGAAGAATTGACACAAACAGGGTTAAATGACTTGCCCAGGGTCACACAACTAAGGCAGTGTTAAGTGTCTAAGGCCAGATTTTAACTCAGGTCCTCCTGACTTCAGGGCTGGTGCTCTATCCAGTGCACCAACTAGCTGCCCCTAATTTTCTCATTTTAAATAGGAGTAAATGAATATAGCTTCATCAAGGATGAATCAGGCCAAACTAACCTCATTTCTTTTTCTATAGGGTTATTAAATTGTTAGATCATGAGAATGATAGTTAGGATTTACCTAAATTCCAGCAGTATATTTGATAGACTCTCTTATGCTTTTCTTGGGGAAAAGATATAAACATTTAGGCTAACATTAGTAATTAGGTAGATTCAAAAATGGCTGAATAACTGTACTGGAGGAATTGTTTATAATTTTATAAAGAAGATCTGTGCTTCACTCTATAGCATTTAACATACTTATCAATGATTTGGATTAAGGCAAGGATAGTATATTAACCAAAATTACAAATAACACAAAGGGATCAGAAAGAACAAAGCTACTTGGGCTCCATTAGTAAAATGCTCCTATCTCCAGAATGAAAAGATACTACCTTACTACCTTTTATTTAAAAAAGATGATAGTTATAGAAATGTTGTCAGTTTCTATTCACTCTGCCAAGATCTGGAAATGTAGGTAGATTCTCCCATTCTTACTTCCACCGGTTCATGTAAAATTACCAAGAACTACTTCAAGAAAAGGAAAAACTACTATGAATTTACTTTTCATCTACTTAAAATAAAAACTCTCTACTGAATACTAGGAAAAATAGAAGTATCAATAAAATGGCACAAGGAGAATTCCAGCACAACTAATTTTATTGGTCCACTTGTACTCAAGTAGAAGGTCCAATATGGTGGACTAATAATGATTCCATTATTATCGTTAAGCTTTTTGTCAATGAAACAGTTGCAAAAGCCTGGACAGAGTATTCTATCTCAAACTTCTATTTCAGTTGGTAGAATGATATGAAGATGCTTCAGTACTTTAGACTTTGCTGAACTGAAAAATGGCTGCTCTATGAGTATGAAAGCAGCAATACTAAAGGAAGGTACTGCAGCAGCAATACATTCAAAATAAAAATAATTATATTTTATGATTACTAAATATATCAGTAATAATATTACAAAAAAATTACTCCTTCTGTTGAGGAAATGTTAATATTGTCCATAAATTAATCACACAAAAAAAGATACTAACATTTTCATCTTCTCTTTCTTCTCCATCTTCCTTAGGCTCTGCTCTGAGAGGTAATTTTGCTTTCCTCTTCCGACTACACTTAGAGTCATCTTCTTCATTGTCTTCACCTACATCTTTTTCTTCCTTCTGTTCTCTGCTGTGAAAATAAACCAAATATTACTAAGAGACACCATCTGTCAAATAACTACATAATTATTAATGAAGAAATGATTAAAAATATTTAACTTCTCTAATAGAAACATTTTTAACCAAAGAGAAGAACCGGAACATAACTGGACAGTATATATAAAAAAGCACATTTAAAACCACTAATGCACATGACAGCTGTCAGGATAGAGAAAGTGGAAATTATGTTATAATAATTGCAAAAGAGACAACATTAACATATGTTGAATGAGTTATATCCCCAAGTTATCTATTTTCTAAACTAATAATGAATTTGATTTTTTTTTCAAAAAAAAAAAGTGTCTTTGAGTCTACTTTAAAACAAGGATTTAGCCAGCTATTATTCAGCAAACAAAACTCAATTGCAAAAGGCTAATTTTGTAAAATATTACTTAGCAAAAAGAAACAATTAAAAAATGATGTGCCCATTGACATCAGAAAGCCTTACTAAATGTGTCAAATAACTGCAATATAAAATACACAATTACTTGCAATATATGAAATCAAAAACCTATTTTGATAATATTGATTTTGTTAAAATATCTAAAATGGAAACTATTCAAACACCAGTACATGACAGGGTATACCACACTTCCCTTCTAAAATACAGTCTAGCACTGGGCTAACTAACTAGTCATAAGCATTGCCATGTAACTAGGCAAAATATTGGTTATTTTCATTCAAATTTCAAAAACTTTGTTACAAATGAAAGGCCTCAGTACAACTACTTTTACCAGTCAACAAGAATTTATTGTGTGTTTTCTATGTGCAGAATACTCTGCTAAATAGTAGCGATACAAAGAAAGTAAAAATTATAGCCTCTGCCCTCAAAGAGCTCATGAGTTGTTTGCTATTTTTTTTAATAAAACAAACAAACAAATAATTTGTTCTACAAAACTCAATTAATAAACTCAAATATTTGGACCTAGAAGGAATCTCAGAGGCTACATAATTTTAGAAATGAATAAATGAAGTCTAGGGAAGTTGAATGACTTTCCTAACATCATATGAGCGTAAAAAGATATTTGAATCTCAATTTTCTGATCCCAGAGCCTGTGTTTTTTCCACTTTAACCATGTTCCTAAAAAATCATATTACTAACAATCTAATAAATACAATAAAAATAGGCAATTACTATAGTAATACTTATGAAGCACAAAAAAAATAAAATAATGAAGTCAGAATCAAAAAACCTATTAAAAATTTTAAGTATACTTAAAACATTAAAAGGAAAATCTTGGAAAAAAGAAATAAGAGGCAAAAAGATAGAGAATTAATATGAAAAGACAGAATTACAAGAAAATAAAAGAAACAAGCATCAATAAGACAAAAATTATATGAGAAAATAAAATTAAATACAGAAGGGGATGTAAATGTCAATTCTATTATTACTTTGCTAAAATAATTGTAGCCAACTCTATCCTCCCAAGGAACTATCTCAGCAGTCCCTGAAAGTTTGCAAGAGGGGACACATAATATATATCTTCTAAATAAATTTTATGTAACAAAAGTTCAGAAGGTTTAAGTAAACTCTTCTTTTTTTGGTTCTTTTATATCTACTGAAATATCTTGGAATGTTAAAAACTGGTAAATTTTCCCCATTAAAAAGGAGCACCTTGAAAATAAAAACTGTCTTATTTATTTTTAAGAATATTCCTAGCTACTTACCATAGTTCCTAACATTTAACAAGTGTTTAATAAATGTTAATCAAAACCATCTTTAGCTTTAAAAAATTGTTTTTTTAATTAAAAAGTAATTGACATAAATTAGAAAAAGGTTTCATTCTCCATTATCTTTAAGTCTACAAACCCCATTTTATACATGTCAAAAACAAAATTTACTTGTCTTTGTTCTGACGGGCACATTTTTGACTGCAAAATTTTCCTCCAGAAAGAAACTCATCTACAGTGCCATACTGATAACAGTTTTCACAGAATTGAAGCCCTTCTACTTTCATTGTTTCCTTCAACCGGAAAGGCACCCCGGTCTTCTCTGAAAAAACTAGAAGGTAAAAGAAGAGCATCATTAAATTGGTATCATTTCAGTTTTTTTCCAAAATACATCATCACCAGCATGACAATGTCAATAATAGCCATATTGTGCTTTGTAGTTATGAAGGAACTTATGTAATATTTTCATGTTTTGTTCTTATAACCACTCTATAGGATAAATAGAAAAGATCTATTTTACAAATAAGGAAACATGATCAGGGAATTCAAGGAACTGAACCCATCTTTTGAATCTAAGTGAAATGCTCTTTCCTTCATACAATGTGGTACTTTTGCAACACTTGGACTAACCATAAAAGTGAATACTTTATTTATTTATTTATCTTGGGGGTGAGGCAACTGGGATTAAGTGATTTGTCCAAGGTCACACAGCTAGTAAATGTTAAGTGCCTGAGGCCAGATCTGAACTCAAGTGCTCCTGACTCTAAGGGTGCTATTCTATCCACTGCACCATCCAGCTGCCTCTAAGAGTTATGTTTTAAAGGATCTGAAGATAGAAAGGCAGATAATGGGCAGAAAATGGAGGTAGAATTTAAAAAGAGAAAGAATATCTGTAATAAAACCAAATAATAATCTATCTAAGCTCCATCCTACAGAAAACCTTAGAGGAAAAGAGAAATATCAATTTGCCAATAAATTGAGATTTCCCTGGAGATCAATTTGAACTTCTGGATTTCAGAAAGTGGTTCTTTTTGGATGATACCAGAAAAGTATTTGGTATAGTATCCAAACAGTGGTCCATGAAAGTAGACTTTTGATTAATATAGACTTTTAAAAATCTGTATTACAGATGCAAATATAGCTAAAATTCAAAATGTTAATACCTCTCTAGTTCCCTTTTTGTGCCAAAGACCAAATATATACAATCACAATTATTCAGATATTTTCTTTGGACTTCAAAATGCATTTTTGTCTAAAATATTTGGTAAATTAAAGAAAAGTGACACTTTTGCAAAAGTATTTGTATGGGTTATCATTTTATTAGTTACTTAGAGAACTACCATACCTCCAATTCATTTTGTGCTAATCCAACCTAAAACTAGAAAGCTACAGCTATTTTAAAATGTTAAGAGTTTATCCTATTTCTTTATCTTGTTAAAATTTATGTATGAATACATTCCATGGACATCTTCCAGTGCTATTTTAGATTTAAAGTCTTTATTTTTATTATGAACTTAAACATGAACAAATATAGATGTTTCATACACAAAAAATGAACAAAGAAAGAGAATTGTATAAGCCCCAAATTCTTATAAGCCAGCGATTCTTTACTTTTTTGGGGGGGATTAGGAAAACCTCTGACAGTCTGTTGAAATCTATAGACCCCTCTCCTCAGAATAGTCTTTAAAAACACATAAAATAAAATACACAGAATTACAAGGGGAATCAATTATATTAAAATAAAGATGTTTTCCCATCCCATTTCATATACCCCTTAAAATCAAAGGTTTTCCTGTTGCAAAACTTTAGACAAACAAGTAAACATATGTTTATATTATAATACTTTAAAATGTTCAAAACAAAAAAGAAACAAAAAAAATCATTTCTTTCTGACCTTCTTGTGCAGTAGGTACCATCCAGGTTGTGGTAGCTGTAGCCTTTTTAACACTTTCTATCTCAGTTTCATCTGTAATTACTTCCAAGGCTCCAAATTCATTTACTCGAAACTGCAAGGAATACCAAAGAAATGAGGCAAAATTTAGTTCAGATCCTTAGTCTAGTATTTATTTAATAGGAAACAAAGTTTAATTGTAAAACATATTATTTAGATGCTTTAAACAATTGTGCCTACATAAATAATAAAAATACCACTTTAAAAAAAACAAGGAAAAATAGCATTCTAATATAGGAAATTACAATCTACTACTTATGTAATAAAGAATAAAAACAGCATTATTCTGCACAGCTTTATGGCAAATTAGAAGAGATTATATCTAAATTCTAATTGTATAAGTCATCTATTCTCTAAGTTTTCTAAGTTTTCTCCTCTGTAAAGTGAGAGGATTAGAATTTATGATGAATAGAGTCACTATTTCAGCTCTAAATTCCAGGTGTTAAATGGAAATTCAGTATCATGTCTTTATTTTTGAAAAACAACCAGGACATCTTAGATCAGGAAGGGCAAAAGTGAAAACAAGAGGGCTGTCACAGAAATGGCACCAGACACCTACAGGAAGCCACACTTCCTTGTACAATACCTCCTTCTGCTCCCCATTGATTTCCTCTCTCTGTCCTTATAGAGGAGTGAAACTAGCTGTAAAAGCAAGGCATACCTAAAAGCCACAAGCCAATTTAGCTTTCAAGAAGCAACCTGAAAGAGCAATTTCTTCTTTGGGACATTTCAATTCCTGCAAGAGAATAATCAAAGAAAGCAGCAAAGGTATTGGCTGGAAATTTTCTGTTACTGCAATGGCAGCACCTAACAAAATATTTTCCTGAAATAGAACAGTTGGATTCTGTTAATGATTTCTTTAAAAATTTAAAAACAAAATACTATCTTTTATTTACCCTAATCTTTTCCTCTCTGAAATAATGGGATCATTAACTAATTAAAACTCATTTTTGTTTGAATTCTATTTTATAGAAACATATTCATCAGAAATCATGATTATTTTACATGCAACAAATCCTGCTTTAAAAAAAAAAGCAGAATTTAAAGGCTGCTTCTTTTAGCACTTAACCTGTTTCAGACAATCATTGTCTAAATAAGCATTCTATTTGCCAACTAAAACTTTACTATTTACTGTACATAAAAACAAAGTTACTTTATTTATTTGGCGTCTCTCTATATGACTGAAAAATCTCAAGAAAAAGATTCTATTAAATTAGGACAGCATTTACTGCTAGACTGAACTCAACATTTCTTTATTGTAGCAAGAGTTGATGCATGCTAACAAGTCAGAAGAACTGTTGAAAACAAGTGAAAATGTCTTCTCTCATTTACATATAGCAAGGATGCTTTCAAAGCCAGGCAAAAGTGTGGTACCCAATGAGCTGGGTGTAAAGGGAGGCAGGTTAGAAGAAATAGACCAAAAGAGCATCTTTTCTGGGGCAGCTGGTTGGTACAGTGAATAGAGTACCAGCCCTGAAGTCAGGAGGACCTAAGTTCAAATCTGATCTCAGACATTTAATACTTCCTAACTGTATGATCCTAGGCAAGTCACTTAACCCCAATTGCCTCAGCCCCCCCCCCAAAAAAAGAGCATCTTTTCCAGGGAAAGACTCAGTCCTCTTCATGCAGACAACCCTTTCTTCTTTCGTCCTGGGACCTTCCCCCCCCACACACACACACACACAAAATGTGAAAACAATTAGAATTTTCTTGGACATTTCAGAAAGGACTCACTCCTACAAATGTGAAACAAAAGAGAAAACACTGGTTGCTGTGCCTAGAAAAAATATTTCCTGACAGAAAGAAATTAGCAGACTATCATTTAGTTAAGTAAAAAAAAAAAAATGAAGATGCAAGATTTGACTTTTCTAAACCAACATAAACCTGAATGCTAAAGTGAAAAGTACAATATCAGGACCCAAAAGAATGAAAACTGTAAGCTACAAAACAAGACTAATACTACCATCTACTGGGCAAGGTTAGACAAAACAGGATGCCACAATAATTACTGCTAATTAATAAATCTAATAGTATCAGTATCATTTTGGGGAGAAAATATCCAAAGTCTATCAAAGATAATATATGTGAAGAATTTTAAAATTCTTATTAGGAAAATCCTATTTCCTTTTTAAACTTTATAATTTATTTCATTGTTGGGGCAAGTTAGTGTTGGTATGGATGACTCTACTATTAAGAAATATAAGGGGCATATGTGAAAAATTAGATAACACATCAAATAAAATTTCAAAACTGTTGCTAAATCTATCAAACCACCCTAGGCTTCTTTCCACAAATGGATCAAATACCTCATGTGAAAATAAAATTCAACAGCTATTAAACACCTACTATCTATGTAAGTTGCCATTGATGTTGCTTGAAATATAAACCCATAACACAGAGACTATAAATTTTGATGGCTTCAGCAATAAAATAATAGGTCTCAATCACCAGGACTCATCTTAATATTCTGATCCCAAGTCACCTATTCTTTAAGCAGACAGCCAATAACTTTCAAACTCTAAGGTTCAGGCTGGCCACCATAGACATGGCAGCCTTTTTATTAAAGTTTTTACTAACTTTTAACACAGTAAATTTTTAAGAAAATGTTACATCTCAAAAATTAAAAATACCTCAAATAAACTGGACATTTATTATTTTATTTATTTTCTCCCACTCTATTTTATAAAAATAGATAGGATCAAGTGTTTTGCTTTTTCACCTAGCTCCTCTGTTATTCTTGTTTTTTAGGGTAATTAAAATACATTTCAGCAACATTTCTCATGGTTACTACTTTCTCTGCACTCATATGGTAGCAAATCTCATTCATACCTTCGATAACTTCTTTCCTGCAAAATTATAACTTCCTAAATGGGTTTCACTGCCTCAAGTCTCCCTTTTATTTATTTATCCTGTACACAATTTTCAAAATGATCTTGCTAAAACTCAGATCCAACCAAGTCATTCTCCTCTTTAATAAACTCCAGTGGCTCCCTTTGTTTCTAGAATAAAGTATTAACTTTTCTATTTGGCATTAAAAGCCCTTTTATACCCTAGCTCTATCTAACCTTCCTTGCCACCCTGGTCCTACATTGCTCCTTTTTCTTCATTCTACAATGCAGTCAAATTAGCCTTCTTAATATTCCTCACACATACTACTCCATCTCTAAAATCTGTGTCTTTGCCCTGGTTGACCCCATTCCTTCATATAATTTCTTCTCATCTCAAGCTGGAAGAATCCCTTGTTTTCTTCAAACTTACTTCAAAACCACCTTCTAAACAAAGCTTTTCTTGATCCCTCCCTTCTCCTACTTTTAGTGCCTTCTCCAACATGTTATCTTATATATTTGAATATACTTATAAATGTAAATATTATCTCCCTCCCCAAAATTTAAGTTCCTTAAGGGAAGAAAATGTTCCATTTTTACCTTTGCATCCTCAGCATCTAACATGTTGTCTGGAATATAAGCATTTAATAAATGCTTGCTTTGAATACAGATGAAAATTTAGATTTTTGTTGATGACATAGTTTATACATTGCGATTCAAGTTTCAGGCATAGAGTTCAATAAAGACTAATGTCACAACTCTTTCACTCTGAAAGAACACTCAAATTCTGAAGCTGATCAAAATGTAAATGTATTTATAATAACAGTTAAAAATCCTTATTTTTATCTGCACTTCCCTTTGAAGTTATCAGTTTGGGTGGTCTGCACAGTTTGAAGGAATATGAAAACAAGTTATTCAGTTCTTTAGAAGTTCTCTGCAACATCAATGATGAAAATGTTAAATTTATCAAACAATACTGTGTTATCTACTTATACCCTAAAAATTATAGTCTGTACTACAATTATAGCTACATATACAAAATAGACATTTTCTAAATTTCCTGAAATACAGTGATGTGTAGAGACCTACTTGTCTTCTTCATGTAACTCTTTTTTGCCTCAAGAGTAGGTCTCAACTGTGGTACTCCATCACTCCCAGCCAAAGAACATTAGTGGAGGTGCTAAAAAAAAAATGTCTTTAGTCTCAGGAAGAAATTACGGGTCACTTTATGAAATCATTGCACAATTTCCCAAAGTCATACTATTCCCCTTCTGTTCAGTTCTGTGCCCAATACATTGTCCATTTCAGTGTTTTTTTAAAGTCTGTCCAAGCAATACAAGTTTGCCCAAATGTAGCTTTGACAATAGGCAGTCTTCATCTTATATGGTTTTTTTGTTTGTTTGTTTGTTTTTTCCCAAGTGCCCTGTTGGGTCAAACTCTTTTAAGGGATTATGGATCTCACTTAGGAGGCTCTGCCACATTCCAGGGATTGATGCGATCACAGTACAGTATTATTCATGAACAAGAGCATCTGGAGGACCTTGCCATCTAAAGACAGTGCCAGTAGGCTACAAATAGCTCTGTTCTGTTTTGAAACATGAGGAAAATAAGATTAAAAAACATCTCAAAATTATAAAGTAATCACATTAAGAATGTTAAAAAAAAAGTATACCAAGAAATAGTGCTAAATTAAGATATGATCAGCAAGTGTGACTCCTAGCTCCAACAATTATAGGTAATATCTTTAACAAGACTATGAATATCCCTGAGATTCTCTTCAAGAAATTATGGATTATAATATTTCCATTATCTACATCAAAGACTTGTAATAATAACAATGCTTTGAGAACCTTAAAATAAGTACTATACTAAATATAAATGTGATTACCTGTAATATATACAATATACTCACATAATTAATACTAGAGATGATTACCAATGTTCAAACTCCATCACAGAATAGTTTTAATTATTTTATGTAGATGCTAAATCCTGACTTTATATTTAATCTATTCAAAACTCTGACTGTCCTTTGTGACCTTGGAAAAAGTTGATTAGCCTCTTGGAGACTCAGTTTCCTCATCTGTAACAAAAGAGGATCAAACGAGATGATCCTCATGTTCCCTTCCAAATCTTGATCCTAGGTCACTATTCCACATAGGATTATAGGCTTAGATTTGGAAGGTATCTTAGAAGTCACCTGAGAAGTGTTTTTCCAACAATTCTACATTATTCAGTCTCAAATATTCTTATTTCCCTATTAGTCATCCATAAATAGTTATAACTAAGTTGAATAGGTAAAGCTTTTCACTGAAAGCTAACTAGAACATCCTACAGGCAAAACTCTTCAAAACAGCAATACATATTACTGTAAAGAAACATTCTATGGGGCTAACAAAACATCCCTTGCATTAATTGATATAATTCTGAAACCTGAGCTGCTTGTTTTGCTTCGAAGTTCTGAGGTTACCATCACATTCTACAAGATACAAAAATCCATTATAAGAACCTTATATCTGTATAATGCTTTATAGTTATCAAACAGCTTTAACAACCACTATTTCATTTACCCAACCCTGAGATATAGGCTGATATGAATTATGATCTCCATGACATTGACGAGAAAATTAAGGCTTAGAAAAATATTAAGTAGTTTGTGCCATGTCATGGTACTGATTAGAAATAGGGCTTCTGTATGTGTTTGTGCATGTATGTGTATAAATGTTTGTGTGTTTGTATGTATATGTATATATGTGTATAGATATATGTAGACAAATGGCTATAGATATATTAAAAATAGAACTATGTTTAATTGTAGCCTTCTTGGGAGGAGGAGTGCAGTGGGTAGGAAGGGGGGAAGAAATAAAGTAAAACGTGCACATCAGAAAACAAAAGAAAATCTACAAGAAAGCAAAAAAAAAAAAAAAAGATGGAGAGTTCTAAACACAAGATCAAGCATTTATTATATGGGCCTTCTTGAAGTAGAAATTTATAGCTTTATAATTTGAATCCTATCTTATAGTCTGCTATTCACATGGCAATGTGTTTTATTTTTTGTTTTCCTATCTTATATTTTAAAATAAATGTTTATAGCATGAAAAACACCTCAACAAAAAAAGTATGCTTCAATCTGCAAAAAAGGGGGTGAAAATAGGGCTTCTAACCCCAAGCCAGTATTCTTTTCACTAAACCAAATGGCCTCCCTAAGTACTATGTTGTGACCTTACAGTATTTACATTTATATTACATCAAAAACAGAAATCCAGACAATGTGAAGAAGAGATATAGAAGATTCCATAATTTATTCCATTTTCCCATAATCTTAGCTTTGTGTAAGAACAAATTCCCTTCAGACTTCTTATGTAACTCAGATTTTAATACAAAAAAAAAAAATTTGGTTTAGAGAATCTGAACTACATAATTGATTCGGTAATGTCTGGACTGCCTCAAGGGAAAAGAGTGATATGAGCTTAAAACAACAATAAAAGATAATAATGAAAACTATAATGACTATAAAAGATAATGAAACTATATCTGGCCATATCTATACAATACAAAATGAGATGAATATATCATAATTAAATCAGGTGATCTGATTAGTCGTAACAGTTGAGTTAGACAATTCAAAACTAAAAACTATATTCATATTTTTTATGCTGACCAAATTAATGGAGAAATTATTCCAATTCCATTGTCTGGCCAACCTTGAAGTAATCCAAATTTTTCAGCAAGAAGTCTATCTTACTACTAGATTTACTACTACTTACAGACTAGAAGTTTCTATGAAACAGTCTGAAATTGATTAAACAGCATAAAGGATAAAAATCTATAGGTTGTTATAGAAAACAAGGCATAAAAAAAGACATCAGAGAAAAAATGTAGTAGCGATAATTGATTAAAATAAAAGTGAACTTAAACAACATCCTTAAACAAAAACCTAGATCAGATGATAAAAAAATTAGCAACAGAGAAAGACCTAAGTGAACATCATGAAACTTATTTATATAGCATAATAATTTGAAAATTTCCTTGGCATAGTGGTTGAAAAACAGGTCTTAGAATCAGGAAGAACTAACAGCTATGCCTCATCCTATCCCTATGACCCTAAAAAAATACTTCCTCTCAGTGCCACCAGAAAAACTGTCCTAAGTTTCTAAATTGCCAAACAGGTGCCTACCTACTTTGGGAAAAGCAGTTTTTCTCAACCAGAGTTTCCCATATCAATGAAATCAACACAATGAAATCTAAAAAAAGTCACATGAGTGTTTTACCACTTTTGTGACATAAAGTAAAAAGCTTCTGTAAGCAAATTTAACATGAGGACAAAATACAAATCAATATCTTGATTTCATCAAACCCAGATACAGATACATAGAATGTTATAGCTGGATAGGATTCATAACATTTAGATGTTCAACCCCACCAATTCTACAAATGAGAAATCTCAGGCAGAGGAAAATGAAATAACTAAAGGTTGTTGTTGTTTGTCCTTTCTCAAAGAGAAACATGACATCATAGAGGTGATATCATGACATACAAGTAAACTGGATTTAAATGAAAGATTGCTGTGCAAAGTCAACAGCCTCATTTTCTTTTCCAGTCATCTGGTTCCAAGGGCAAGATATAGATCAAGATGATTGGAGATGGCCCTAGATGAATTCAATATAGACAGCCTAGTAAAAGAACTGTGACAATAACCCAGTTCTCTTGATTCTTCAAACAATGCTCCTTCAAATATAATACTTTATGAATCCATAATACTTTATGAATCCATCATTTAACCAGTGCAGATGCTCCCTCTACTAAAAAACATTGCAAACTTTCTGCAACTAAGTCCATCCTATCTGAGAATTACCATAAATGAAAAATCAGTGTTCTTGAATCCAACCTGATAGTAAACCTTAACCTGTTTTTTTAGATATTACACATAAATTCTACACTCAGACCATTCTCAAAAGCATTTCAGTTTGGTGAAAACTACCACAGCTAGAATTTCAATGAATGACTTTGACTTCTAGAGTTCAGAATCACCACCATATAATGAAAAACTGGTATAAGCCCACAGAATTTTTCTGTGATCTAAGTTAAAGAGAGAGACAGGTGGAAATGGGTGTTGTGAGGTTCAATGAGATATTGGTTACATCCAAAATTGAGTGTTATATAAATGTCAGATATTTTTATTATTATTCTAGAGTCATTAGGGCTCCTGTCTAGTGATGATATCATCCCCTAAGCCTTCTATTGCACTCCTACTGGGCTCAAGCAATGATTACAGAGCAATATAGAGGTACAGTGGCAAATGTTTAACAACTAAGAGGCCAGGGGATATAATATGAACAACACATTTTGAAATTTAATCTGGATTATCAACATTTTCTCCAAAATTTTCTTAAATCTACATAATTAGCAAAACAATTAAATTAAGATCTAGGTTCCAGGATTAATGACTTCTGTAAGTGGCCACACTAAAAATTTGCTATCAGTTCTAGTACACTGGCTAGAAATATACTTCAATTTTACACACACACACACACACACACACACACACACACACACACACACACACAGTATGTAACTTCAGTTTAACTACTGACAAGCAGGAGAAAAGAAAGGAAATAAAAAGATTGAGGATATCCTTCTATGAAGATTTATTCTTATCTTACCAAGAGGGTTTGATTTATAGGCATAGTCTTACTGAAAGAAAAAAAAGTACATAATTATCTCTATTTACAAAGCAGATGGTTTAAAGAATAACTTTAAATCTATTTACAAAAAAAAGACATTCATTTAACAAAAGAAGCACAGTGCCTGGCACACAATAGGTGAGAAAAATGTTTGTTAAATATCTGATCAATAGATTGATTTAAAAAAAAAAACAAGTATCCTATTACATTTAAAGCAATTCTATTTGAAAATAAAAAAACTAAATCACATGACAATTCAAGAAAAGATTTGAATATAGCCTATATTGTAGATTGATACATATTTGTAAACTATAAATTTATATGTATAAATGGTCATTTTTGTATGCACACAGAGTAGAAGTTTATCAGATCACAATATATTCATATTCTCATAAGGCATCATCCTTCAATTCACACATTATGCAAATATGTGCAATTATCCTATTCTAAAATAACATAAAATGTAGATCTTGAATTTCAGACAAGTTTATTCATTCCAATATTTAGACATAGGTATAAGTTCAGAAGAAATGGCAAGACAGACTTTGGATATACATTACAATTAAGAATCTTTAAAGAAATTTATTAACTGTATCATGACACTATATTATCAATTATTATGTTACTCTCCAGAAAAGTGGTACCAAAAAGAATGAGACAGCTAGAGCTTGATTTACTCAGAAATTAACTTTATACACTAAAAGAATAACAAAGTATAAAACATTTAAATTTATGAGTTGCTAGGGTTTTTTTTTTTCCCAAGAAGCATAAATGCTTCACAAATTTAATTATATTTACTCTTATCACAACAAAATACTGATTTTATGTAAGGAACCCAAAACAAAGAGATTATATAGTTTCTTTAAAATCACATGCCAATATAACAAGAAGTCAGGCCTCATACATTTGTTTCCAGCATTAAAATCCACTTGAAAAATTTAACACTTACTTAAATTTTGTTACTTAAATTCTGAACAATGATCATAAGAAGGAAGTTCCCTAGTCCTCTCCCTTTAGGACTCAATGACAATGAAAAGTCAATTACAATGAAAGTCTCTTAATATTTTTAATTTTTAGAAATAATAGAAAGGCTTCATAGCTTATTATAGAGGCTCATAATACATAGGATAAATATGCAAATTTCATATTTATGCTAACTAATCACTTGATGTGTGCTTAAGTACTTATTATTTTTGTACGTGTGTTTGACAGAATGGATATACATACACATATTTATTAAAAATGAACTAGCAATAAAAACGTCCCTTTAGACAACTTACCTTTAAATCACTTCCTGGAAGAGTACCTACTCCATCTTTCCAGTCCATGACACTGAATACATCAAACTCTTGGCCACTTGTACTAGAAGCAGGTTCATTCATGATGCATATACTGAAAATATCAACAATGTCATGTAACTAAAAACTTATCTTTATGCTTAGATTTACCTCTGAAATTCAATTTTTATATTCATTTCTTCAAATCCACTTAATTCCACATCTTTTATAATCCAAAATGATTTTTTTAAATGACTACTTCATAAAAAATTCACAATCTGAATTTTTCAGTTGAAACAAATATTATGAATCTCTAGCTGAACAAGAAAAAAAGTAGCATGGAATAATTTCGCTATTCTGCAAAAGGTTTGATTTAATTATTGCTTGGTTTAATACTACTTAAACTTTTGTTTATAATGACAAAATATCAAAATTTCTTGCCATGAATTTAATGATCCCAGATTGACAACCAGATTTCTCAGTTTTGCTTTTGTAAGCCCAGAAAGTAAATAGGACAGGGAAAATGTTATTATAGAAGGATAACATTAACAGGAATTATGGTGGCTGTGTGGACAGTGAAAAGCAAAACTCTCTCAGTGAATTCTTTCACTGATTTTCCAACTAACCTAATAATTAGTTGATTATTCTGAGTCTCAGGGAGAAGGCCTAAGAACATTCAAATGACAACAATAGTAAAGTTAGCCCAGCAACCTCTGATGCTACTTTCATTTCTGAAGAAATTAACATTAACAGCACCACCATTACATTGTATCCATGAATACAAACATACAAATGTATATGTATACATTTTGTTCAGTTGTGTCCTACTTTTCATGACCCTATTTGGGGTATTCTCAGCAAAGATACTAGAGTGGTTTGTCATTTCCTTCTCCAGCTCATTTTACAAATGAGGAAACTGAGGCAAACAGGGTTAAGTGATTTGCTCAGTCACACAACTAGTAAATAAGTGTCTGAGGCTGGATTTGAATTCAGATCTTCTTGACTGAAGGCCCAGCACAATATTCACTGTGCTACCTAACTGCTCATTATATGTTTACACACACATGTATAATACATATTTTTTTCTAATTCAACAAAGCATAACCTTTACTAACCTGTGTGCTGATTTCAGTTCTGCTGTTAGGATTGACTGATTTCTTCAATATTCTTTCTTCTTATTTTCTTTCTTTAGAGGAAGAAAATGTCACTAGTTAGAGTTATATTCTCAAGACCATTTATAACTGTCCAGATTTAAAACATAGAATTTGAGTAAATACTAGAATTTCCTCTTTGATGGATTTTCCCCTACTGCTTTAGGCAAAGGCAAGGATTGGGCTTAAAGAGGAACTAGGCCAGACATGATGATCATTTTTATAATTCCTGCTGCCAAAGAGGCTTCTGAGACTAGTGGACCACTTAAGCATGGTCCCTCTCAGATGCAATATGGCTAAAGCTGACTATCACTAAGACTGATATCAATATAGGGAACACCAGAACCAGAGAGTCATCAGGCTGCCTAAGGAGGAAAGAATCAGATCAGGTTAGAAAAATGGAACAGTACAAAGCTTCTGTTCCCATCAATACTGTGATCAGCCTAGGAGTAGTCACTACTACTTCTGGCCTAGGCAAGATAGACCCCATCTCCAAAAAAACAAAAGTGTGGGAGGGTATTAAAGGGGAGAGAGAGCTGATGGGAAGGAGGGAAATTAATCCATGGAAATTATAAAATATTGAGTGAACAAAAAAGCACTGTTTTTTAACTGTGCAGTGAGTTTTGCCTTACCCAAATATGTACTAACTAGTAAAATGCACTGATTTCCCATTAGCTAATGGCAGGCAAAGTGACTTCCTTCTAACAGCTAGTACAGTAACAGTAATTACACAATTTCTTCCAGTATAGGGGCTGAGTAACCTGCATAGCCCGTTAGAGACAAGTTTCAATGTGTTGTTTGTTTTTTTAGTCAGTCAGTAAACAGAATGTTAGTTCCACTATTTTCTTTTGCAATTTAATAATAAAAGTTTTTTGAGAAAGAAAAACTATGCCTAGACACTATTTGCCATATAAATATTTTTGCTTTATTATATGGCAGATGTAACTATGTTCAATGTCATCACATACTTTTCTTGCTCTGTGTTAGTTGCTGCTTAAAACAAAATATCACCAATTCTCACTAGCATCTGTGAGGGAAGTAGTGAAGTTCATAAATTTCACATTACAATATATAAACACACACACACACAAATCAACACACCTAGCTACTGCACAGTATTCATTATACTAAGCAAAATGCTTGGTTCTTGAGAAGTAATCATTTAGAAAATAGAATTAGAACTAATAATCTACATATCTAAAATTCACAACCATAAAAAATTTCACACTAATCAACTTCCAATGCTATTTTCCCAAGTCTGGAATTTTTCTAAAATATTTCATGTATTTTGGAAGACTATAAAAAAGGCAAAGTTGAAGACAAATGCTATAGAAATATTAGTAATGTACTATTGTCTTAGTAATGTCTACCTCTTTTTGCATCATGTTAAGCTTATTTAAGATATAAAATAGATTAGTAGATAGAGAACAACCCTATAAATGAAGATGATGTATGTTCAAGTTCCATTTCAGACACTGTAACTATGGACAGATTATTTAATCTCTCAGTGCCCCAGACCACCCTCTAAAACTATGAATTACAGAATTATATGTCAATTTGTAGTGATATGTAGTAAGTTCCTATTTTAAAGCTCTCTATCCAAATAATGAAATTAATGTTACAGATGATAACTAATAACCCATTTATCTAACACTGCTTCAAATTCAAAATTTGCACCTTGGTTAAATATCATTGCTAAATCTTAGAACCACTGGCAGAGATTATGCATTTTTCTTCCTTCTACTAATCAGGTACCACTGCCAACAGTCAATATTATTTTGGCAGGAATGGTCCCTTCTGTGACATTACAACTCTTTCCACCTCAGTTTTAGTTTTCTTCTTCCACTAGCAAAACAAACGAGAGAGAGAGAGAGAGAGAGAGAGAGAGAGAGAGAGAGAGAGAGAGACTTTAGATTTCAACAAATGAGAGTTCTTAAGGGTAACATTTTAAATATTGTGTGGAACCTTTTTTCTCTTTAATTCAACTAGTGCATACATAATCAACACTGACAATGATGAAACCAGTTTAATCTGTTCAAAAACCTTGTTGCAAAGTTATGGTTCATTTTGTATAAAAGATTCTGCTCCTCCAATTGAGGCAACTGATGCCACTATATTGTCATTTGCTAGGAAGTTGCTAAAATGCCACAATATTGTCACTGCTAAGAAGTTGCTAAGATGAATCAACAACCTAAAACTGATATTTAACCTAACTACTGAATGCAAAATTATCATCCTGGACTATAGAAAAGGAAAAACAATTCTGAAAGACTTAAGAATTCTAATCAACTAAATGCTCCACCAGGATTTCAGAGATCTGAAGAAAAACAACATTTCCCATCTCATGACAAAGAGATCATGGACTAATATGAAGAAAAAAAATCCACTTTGAGATGTGTACAAAGGGGAATTTATTGTGTATGACCATATTTATGTGATGCAGGAGTTCTGTATTTTTTTTCCTTCCCCATCACCACTGGGTGAGGGAAGTAGGGGAAAAAAGTGTTCCATAACTGAAAAAAAAATTTTAATATGAAAGCAAAGGTCCCTTTAATGCCTCTACTTAGAAAGTATAAAAAGCTCTCCTTTAAAATGGACAAAGCAAAGTAAAGGTTTTGCCCACTCAATACAAGACTCTTGTCTCCGTTAAAACAAAGATCTCTAAGTACAAGAAGATCAAAATAGTAAACTAAAGCCTTCTCAATGTCTTTGCTAACTGGTAGGTAGAACTGAAAGAAAGCAAAAATTACATTCCTTCCTAAAATCATCTCATCAATATGAACCTTCCATAAAAACTGAGGAAAAAGACAGCAGAAAGATCAGACAAAAAAAGAAGCCACAATTCATTACTTGCTTGATCCCAAAAAATCTTAATAGAAGAAATTGAACAAATATTTAAGTATCTACTTTTCCCAGAGAAATAGTTCAGTAATAATGGTGACCCAAAATTTAGGTAAGGAAAAGTCACTGTCTTCAAATAGCTTTCAGTCAAGTAAGGGAATGAGAAAAACAAGCTAAATCAATATTGTTGTTGAATTTTTAATTGTCCAATACAATTGAGTAGAGAAATGCCAAACTTAAGCAAATGCACAATATACGCATAATAAGACAGGAAGTTGGCAATCATAATTTGAATTATATATAAAACTTCCTCTACCAATGCAGATTTGTACCTACTCTGTAATTTGTAGTATTAAGAGGACTGTCCAGAGAAGGTGAGGAATAGTGACTTGCCTCATACTCTGAATTACAATAGCTTTAGGTCTTTCTACTTCCTTTTTCTTCCCTCCTACAATTTATTCTTAATGCCATTATGAAAATAGTAGTATATAAAAGTCACTTGAAACAAGGTCTTACTGGATCTGAAGCTTGTTTTCTAACCAGTATTACTATGCAAAAAAAAAAAAAAAAAAAGAGGTATGTGAGGTCTGAAGGGAAAGGTCATCAAAAGGAGGTAACATTTGAGTTGAGCATTCTAACACAGAGGTGGAAGAGCATTAGGTATAGTCAAAAAACAGAAAGAGACCTACTCTGAAGTAAGAGAACACAGAGATGATGTTTATGAGGTTACACAGAAATGACAAAATGTTGTCAAAATACAGAGGGGCTCTGTCATTAGGCAAGAATTTAAATATTGCTTACTGACAGCTGGGAGTCGCAAAATTCCTGAACAGGTGAACAATATGACTGCATCAAGATCTCCAAAGATTATTTTGATAATGGTATAAAAAACAGATTGGAGGAGGGAAGGGGGAAAAAAAAGCAAAAGCTATGAAAATTCAAGGCATATGACAAGAAGTGCTTGTAATCAAGTAGGAACATCAGGGATAAAGAGAGGAAGAAGAAAAGTCAAAGACAAACTCTAAAAGAATCAGGATATAAAAATTGTCTGAAGAATTGCCTCAAGACAATTACTAATTAGCTTTGACAGGAGGAATCAACAGGGTTTAGGTAAATGATTAGAAATGAGGAATAAGGAAGATTTCAAACATGGCAGACAAATAAGTAAATGGCAGACCTATTTAAAGAAATGAAACAGAAAAGAGGAGTAAATTTAAAGGCAAGTTTGGTTTGGGGTCTGAATCTGAGACTCTGAGTAATAATAAGGTGAGGCCCTCAAGGCAGCAGGATAGACAGATACAAAAATAGGAAAAGAAAGTTGGGCTGGGGAGTTAAAATTGGAAGTCACCTGAACATAGACAAGTAATGGAAACTATGGAATTAATGTAATAAGACAGAAGAGGCTGAAAGACAGAATTTGGGGAATATCCAACTTAAGTAGTAAAGAAGAGGATAAGGCTTCAACAAAGGAAAGAATAGAAAAGGAATGATTGTAAAAATAGAGGCTGTGGTGTCTTTGAACCATGGGAAAAGGGTAAGCTCCAATATTACTTTGTAGGACAATCTGGTAGAGACCTAAAATAGAGACGGGTCAAATTCTTGATCTACCTTTCTTTCATTCCTGTAAAAATCTCAATATGACAACAAGTATAATGAACATATTCTGTTCCTTATTCAGTCATAATTTTAGACCTGCTTCCCCACTGGGGGTTTTCTTGGAAAAGATGCTGGAGTGATTTGCCATTTCCTTCTCCAGTTCATTTTACAGAAGAGAAAATTGAGGCAAAGTTAAGTGACTTATTCAGGGCCACACAGCTAGTAAGAATCTCAGGCTGGATTTGAATTCAGGTTTTCTTGACTCCAGAGCCTGTGCTCTATCCATAACGCAACCTAGCAATCTTAGAAAACCCTGTGCCTAGTACAGTTTAATTCAATTTAACAAGCATTTATTAAGCACCTACCATGTGCTACAATCTTAAGCATTTAAAGATTTTGTTTTAAGTTCCTGCCCTCAAGGACATTAAATTTAACCAAGATATAACTAGATAAATACAAAATGAAAAGTAATTTAGGGAGTAAGAGTAAAAGCAGAATACTAACAACTTGGAGAATCAAGAAAACTTTCTCAATAATGCTAACCATTGAGTTGGTCTTTAAAGGAAGCTAGGAGTCCCAAGCAGAGGGAAAGGGTTAAATAAAGCATTCCAGGCATAGGGGACAGCCTATGAAGAGCCATGCAGAGAGGATGTGGAATGTTGTTTAAGAGGTAGAGCAAACAGGTCATTTTGGTTGGAACAGAGAGTATGTGAGGGGGAGTAATGTATAATCAGCCCAAAAAGATAAGATGGAACCAAATTGTGAAGGGCTCTAAATTCTAGGCAGGACACAATCCTGGCCCTTGGTACAGGATCTTGCATACAGCGGCCACTTTAAAAATCATTAATGAATGAATTAGATCCTACTACAAAAGTACAAGAACCTCCAAAGAAAGTAGTAGAAAACTAACAAGAATGCTTTTAAAATATCACAGCAGTGTTTCAATTGTATAAAACCCTGAGAAGAAACAAGAAACAAAGGGTAAAGAAGAAGCAGAATATAAGCAATTAATAATAGTTAGAATTTTCATAGTAATATGCATAACTTTCTGATTTATAAAGCACTTTACATTATCTCATTTTATCCTCACAACAACCCTGTGAGGTAGGTGCTATTATTATCCCTATTTTACAGAGGAGGAAACTCTGTAAAAGTGACTTGTCCAGGGTCATAAAACTAATAAATATTTGAAACTGAACTTGAATTTTGATCTTTTTTAATCCAAACATGACACTCTATCTAGTGGACCATGCAACCGCTTCCAGAAAAGATAAATCCCATTTGGAATAGCTATAGGAGAATCTATGATCTCAACCTCATTAAATAAAACTAAAAAACATCTATTAGTTACAGGTCTACGTAACAACTGAGCCCTAATTTATTAATATAGTAAAAGAAGCACTACCCCAGGAAATTCTTTTTACTACCCCATCAGTGGGGAAGAACAAATTAAGAAAAATTAAAATCCAGACCTTAAAAAGAAGCTTATTTAATGAATACATGTGTCTCTCTATGTGAAGTCAAATTCAAAGCATCTTTCAACAAACAGATACTGCTACAAAGTAAAAACTTTCTTTCAAATCAGGCATGACAGATGCCTGCTTTGATAGTGTGCTCACCCTGCCTGATAAGAACTCCGAGTGGCACACATATTAGAATAAAGAAAAGTTGTATAAAGACCAAAGATTTTGTTCTTAGGATCCATCTCATATGATCTAGTGATGTCAGTAAAATTTAGAAAAGTTCACAGTCACTTTTGAAGCCAAAATAATATTTTCCTGTAGCATTTGGTCATTTGCCTACTGCCCACTGCTTATTTTGAGGGGGAAAACCTTTTAAAAAGTCTTCCTATTTATTTTTTATTATTTATGCAATCTTTAAATTACTCCCTTCCACCACTTTCATAATACTGTGACAAAACTCTTCTATTTATAATGCAGTAATAGTGTATTTGGCCTTTTTACTGTTGTTGCCATGATGATTATATGCAAAGGATTAACTACCAGAGGCACCAGCTCTTCATAAATCTCAACTTCCTGCTCTTCTGTACAATAAGAAGGAGAAAATTATTTGAGGCTGAGACCTAACCTACTTCCTCTCTAAAGAGGTAGGGTAGAAGGAGGTAGATAAGGGAAGATTAAGAAAAGTAAGAAAAGAATCCAACCACCGCCCCCCCCCAAAAAAAAAGAAATTAAAAAAAAAAATCTAGATTAGAGAACTTGTGGAAATTAGCGTCAGAAACCATTATCTACAATTTGCTACATTTGACATACTCCACTCTCACAGTTTACTTGGCTTTAAGTTAACTATACCCTCTATAAGATAAAAAGCAAAAAATACCCTTAAAATATCTAGTTCAATAAAAACTTACACCAGGAAAAATCAGTGTCCAAACACACTCTTAGAACTAGAAAACAATGTGAAGGGTTTTTTGTTTGTTTGTTTGTTTTTTTGGAAGGAAGATGTGTATTTATGTTAATATAATTTTTAAGTCTTACATTGAAAGATTAAAAATAAAGCTTCTCAGTCTTAATTAATTACCTTAACAATTTCATAAATGTACAAATAATAATGGTGATGATATTTAAAGAAACACTTCTATGCAGGATTTGAATATGGTTTTGTTTTGATATTCTCCCCCATATAAAGTTATGTCTTCATACTTAAATCAGTTAATCTCTGCAGGTCAACAGGAACATAATGTCATTTAGATTAACCAAAGACAACCAAAATAACAAAACCACAAAGAGGGCGTCTAATCATGCTATTCATCTTAATGCCCAAATTATATTGACCACTTGGGGTTTCAATTCACTTCTCAGAGTTCAATCATCTTAACACATGGGGGGCAGGGCAACACTAAATAGATTTCTTACCCTAGTTTAGTATTCTGGTATAATTTATTATTTTAACTAATGATTTATTCCAACAATTATATGCAGCGTAAAGCTGTGGTCCTAGTTAAGCTGCTCTAACTAGAAGCTAATTCCTTGCTATATACTTCAGACTTCAGGGAAGATAGAGATTGGTATATTTAATAGAAGAATATGTGAATTTATCTCTTTAGTTTTGGATTATTCTTTTCCATAGGATACTCTAGGAACAGAAATTGATTTTCTAAGCTGTCCTTCAGTTCTAAAGAGTAGAGAATTCTAAATATTAATCTAAGTGTTACAATGTTTATTATAGCTTCAAACCACTTTAAAGGGATCAAATGAATTTCTTCATTGGTAACACTGAATAGCTATTCAAGATACAGTTTTAATAATTTAATGACTTGTTGCCTCTTGAAGCTTCTAAGAACTTAGAAAGTTTCTCTTTAGTCATCCAAATGGGCTGTTAACCATATTTCCAGAAATTCTGTCCTGCAACCTATTTTTGACTTTTCCCCTCCCAAATATTTCCTCTTTCTTCTGTTTCCAATCTATCTACCACCTTTTGTCTTACTGGTTTTTATAGACCCAGGCCACTTATTGCAACTTTACCTTCCTTTTTCTTGAGTTAACTCCATTGTCTCATCAAATTTCCTCTATAAATAGCAACTGAAATCCTTGACATAAAAGTCGCAACAATACTCAAATCTCTACCTGCAGGTATCACTGCAAGATCTATATCCCAAAGACATCCCAAAAAGATAAAAGGACCTATTTGTACAAAAATATTTATAGCAGCTCTTTTCCTAGTGGTTAAGAATTGGAAATCAAAGAGATGACAATTGGGGTAAACAAGCTGTGGTATGATTGTAGTGGAAGCAGGACAATTTCAGAAAGACTTACATGAACTAATGCATAGTGAAGTGAACAGAACCAGGAGAATGTTTTACACAGTAACAATACTGTTCCATGAAAAGCTAGCCATTAACAGCAATATAGTGACCCAAGACAATTCCAAAGGGCTGATAATGAAGCATACTATCTGCCTTCAGAGAAAGTACTCATATTAACTGAATACAGACTGTAGCATGCTATTTTTCATTTTCTTTTTTTTCTTTTGAGTCTTGTTATGCAAAATAATTGCACATATATAGCCTGTATCTGATTGTTTTACTGTCTCGGAGAGTGGGGAAGGGATGGAAGGAGGGAGAGACAGAATTTAGAAGGCAAAACTTTTTTTTTTTTTGCTGAGGCAATTGGAATTAAGTGACTTGCCCAGGGTCACACAGCTAGGAAGTGTTAAGTGTCTGAGACCACATTTGAACTCAGATCTTCCTGACTTCAGGGCTGGTGCTCTATCCACTGCACCACCAAAACTTTTTTAAATGTTAAAAATTCTTTTAAAGAAATTAAAGCAAAAATCTATACCTTCAGAATGCTTTCTTTTTAGTTACAGCTAATGTTCAACAACAAATGAGTATTGGTTATGTCTAAGTATTGGTCTGATGTTCACTGTAAAGCAGAGCACCTGTTACCTGCACCATTCATTTTATGCTTCAGACTCTAGGTTGTATATAGTACATACAGGTTTTTTTTTCCCCCTTGAAGGCAGGGGACTTAAGAGACTATATCCCAAATGCCCATCAGCCAAGCATATCAACTTGCAGAATATATAAGTACTCATATAAAAATGTGTTGATCAAATACAAGTGAATCCTGACTTAAGCTTTAAATGCATCTCAGAGTCAGTAAATGTGTCTTTCCTGACCCATCTTGTAAATTAAAATAGTCACCTCAAAGGGATGTTTTCCCTCAACACCACTCTCTATTCCCTTAGACAGGATTTCACTCACAGACTTCATGTTGAACATTGGCTGGAACAGATACAATCCACTTTCTAATCTGTTTCTAATCTGTTATCAGTAAAAATGAGTGTAGCCTCAATGCAATAAAGAACCATTAAGAAAACATTACCTGAAGTAAGAAAGTTCTTTTATAAAACACATCTTTCTCCTGCCTCAATGAACTCCATAAGATTTGCAATTCATTCTTATTTATCATATTATGTCTGTAAAAAAAAAGAATTGTTTTTCTCTAAATTCTAAAAAAAAAATTATTTATCTATAATAGATTTACAATGCAAGAGACCTTCCTAGAAAGACCCTAATCTTCTGAATATGTCATTGGTCACAAAGGACACTGGAAATGAGACTGTGGGTAGATAAGTCCAAATCTATAACCATCACTGGAAAAATTCAGTGGGTATACTCCACTAGACCAGCACCATAACATTCTTGATGCAGGACAAAACATGAAAAAATGATGCATTAAAATGTACCCCACACGATCTCAAATAAATTAATGCAACCAGATTCTGTGGACAGAGCTGGTTTGGGGATCAGGTTTTTGAATTTGGCTTTGCAACTTACTACAAGTCACTTTAGCTGTTTAGGACTGTTTCCTCTCTATAAAAGGATAAAGTTAGACTAGATCAGTGGTGTCAAACTCAAATAGAAATAGGTCCCTGTTACTTAGAGAACCACAAATTAGCATTGTCTTCATTGTATTTAGTTAAACATTTCCCAATTACATTATAATCTAGTTCCTGTCACACTCAGGAGTTTGGTGGGTTGCTAATTTGATACCTCAAAACTGGGTGAAATCTAAGATACCGTCTAACTCTAACAATCTTTGATCTATGATTTTTCTAGGAAAGTCTGGCTCACTGGCTCCCAACAAAGGTTTAGACCTTATCTCTTTCCCCTCATAATTTGAAACTATTACACTGTCATCACATTGTAATAGGTATTAAAGAACTCTTAATAAACTATTAGAAAGGTAGTGTGGCTTAGCAGATAAACCACTTCTCCTACATTTAGGAAGACTGCTCAGTGTCCTCAGGCAATTTCCTAATAGTATTTGCATAGCTATGCATGTGTCTATGTGCATGTACATATGTACACATATACACATGACATACATATACACACATTGTGGGTGTGTTCTTCTCAACAGAGATAGGTAGAATTATTAGCCCCATTTTTACAGATGAAGAAGTTACATATGAAGAAGATTTAAATGACTAGCCTATGGTCTAATTCTGTATTAGTATTTAAACCCAAATCTTCCTGACTCCTAAGATTATCAAGCTGAAAGATCTGTACACCAAGTCTTCCTACATCAACCAGGAAGAAATCCCATTTGCACCAAAGAAAAAACATGTAAACTCCTTTAAGGCAAAAAACTTCCAACACAAAGTAGTCACTAGATAAAAATTGATTAACTAAACTGCAGAAATATAGCTAATTCAGACGGCCAATTTTTGACACTGAGGATCCAAAAAGATACCTGCCTTATCCCCACATAAAATATAATTACTTACAAACCAACTGTCTTCACTAAGCTGAGCAATTTTTGTTTGGAAAAGAAATTTCCATGCTTCTCCTTACTCAACAATTTAAATTTTGACTGTGTAGCAACTTCATCAGAGGAAATAAAAGTAATCAAAAAAATCCAAAATTCAAAATAATTAACTGATAAAGCTAAATATAGACAAGGGCTGAAAATTATGAATAACACAGAGTAGAGCATAATGGAAAGAATACCAGATTTATATATAGTCTGAGGGCCCAAATTAGAATCCAGACCTTAAAAAACTAAAGTTTCAGGAGAATGAATTTTTCAAGTCAGGAGGGAGAGGGAGGGATATTGAACCAAAGGGCAGGAGATCTAAATTCTCTTTCTGACTCAATAAGTGAAGTTCTATGTTACCCTACCTAACAAGTCACTCACTCCATCTGAGCCTCCTTTTCTTTGCCTGTAAAATTGGTTAAATCATCTCTCAATTTATATCTCACAACTATAACATTCCATGATTCTAGTCTTTTAATTTTTAACCTAAGTTTCTTTTAACAAATTCCTATAACTCCAATATTAATTACAGTATATAAGTTCTCATTACTCCAATTTTCCTATAGACCATCAATCTTTCATTTTTGTAACTAAAATCAACACTGTTCCAAATTTGGAACATTTGTTTAAGTTGTTTACTACTATCATTTAAATATGCAATTATTACAATCTAACCTAGTTTTACTTACACACACACACACACACACACACACACACACACACAGCTCTATACATTAGAACTATAAAAATGTGATCTTTGCCCTTTTTAAAAGGCAAAGAGACGTCTATATTAAAAAGGCCTATCAAAAAGCCAGGAGTCACATATTCTTTTATAGAAAAGCAATCCTATTCTAGTATTTTGAAAAGTCGACACACAACACTCTTTAAAACAAATCACTTAGGAATTAAATCTCTATTATCCTTGAAATCTCTTTTACAAAAATGATAATTTCAACAATCTACTGTCTTAATATGCAATATCCTGCACTCTTTATGCAGAAAGAATATGTTTGTGTCTGCAGTGTTTTCATGTTTATTTTCCCCCATGTTGTCTGTGCTGAACTATAGACAAGGTTAATATCTGTAAGAGTGGGGAAAAAATCTGTTTAGTTTGTTGAGTGCAATATTGAAGATAGTTCCACAAGTAGATGTATATAATAAATACTTTTTCATTATCATTATTTTCTTGGTTATTTATAACTTAGAGTTTTTGACCTTATTTACATGTGCTATAATGTTGCCACTCAATCTGAATTAATCCTGGTCATTAAGAGCAGATGAAGTGAAAGAAAATGAGAAATGTAAGACATACAAAAGATTTACATATACTATAAATTCCATGGGAATAGAAGTAATCTTGTTATAAATTATCTGAAATTCATTTCCTTCTTGTGCCCCACTGTGTACAGTACACGTGAGTGTTCTGTACACAGTACGTACTTAATGTTTCTTGACAATGAATGAAACAGTAGAATATCAACTGGTTGGCATATTATACCCATTGTCACCAATTACCTCCCACTGACCTGACATGTCCTTCACCCAGAAAACAAAACAAAACACAACCCTAGAAAAGAGATGCTACAAAAAAAGAAACAAAAACTAACAAACAAATAACAACAAAAACTTATTTTATGGGACTCCAGCTAAAAACTCTTGATCTGTCTCTACCATAGAAAAGTTGGCACATAATACACTGAAAGTCACTATAACTCTCTTCCGCTATGGAGTGGTTTGAGGCAGATTATCTTGGCCCTCAACCAAGGGGGTTTAGTTACCCAAAGGACCTCATTATAAACTTCCCTCTGTTCCCAAAGAGCAGTTATAGTAAGGATGCAGTGTAAGATCTTTCAGAGTACTGCTATTATGCAAATTTAAAATATTTCATTCCAGTACCCCAGTACTTAAGAATAAAACAATCTAACTCCAGTAATGAATATGTGCAATTGAAATGCTAGTTAAGAACCTGCCATCTAGAAAAGAATTAAAGATAAACTTAAGGGTTGTTTAAAATTGTCCATTCAAACCCTCTTTACAGGAATAGGGGAATAGATGAGGGGGAAGAGACACCTCCAGACCTCCACCTAAAAACCACCAGGACATTCTCTCCATGTCCAGAATTTTCATCCTTTAAGCTGAAAAGCAAAAATATATTCACAAAGTACACCAGATCCTTTCTTCACCCAGTGCTTCAATTTGTGTCAGGCACAGGGAAGTCTCATACTTTATTTATATAACTAACAATATTTATGTTATAGCAAGAAACCTATGAAAAAATTACAAAGGGTGCTACTCCATTAAGTCCTAATCTAACATCTCATTGGGATTTCTAAGTGAGTCAGGGTTCTTCAAAAGCTATTCCAGAGGAACAAAAGTTCTAAGAGCATTCCAAAGGCCAACCTGGTTAAGTACATCACCAACAGACTGGCTATGTGGTGACAAATTCTTTGGCCATGGTAAATGATGCAAGCAAAGAAAAATAAAAAATGAACTTTAGTTACATGTGGCCCTTTTCTTTTGCAGTGACAGTGCCAGATGGAAAGAAAAGGTGACAAAGAAGCTCAGAATCAAATAGGTTTTAGATTCTCCAAAATCTTTAGCAACACCTTTGACATTCTAACTGTGAGATCACTGTCCAAAGACCTATGGTTCAGTAATAGACCTACTACTAGGAGAACTGAAATTAATCATGACATTTGTGATACAATGAAATCAGTAAGAGAAAAACAGGAAAGACAATTAAATGGAAAAAAAAAGACTTACAGTTTTTTCTTGGAAACAAATTAAAGAGATGTGGGTGTTGGGTTTGGGTGTCATGTCCCCAAAGACAATAAGAAATGTGAGATATTTAATCAGCCCCAAAATCACTGCTCACTATAAAAAATATCACTGATCTTAAAAAACCCACCTAAGAAAAGTGCTGATTAAAGCCTATGTATCTGTGCAGAGGTTTAAACATCCTCCAAATGAAACAAACATATATTTTGATACTTGATGACTTCATGCAAAAGTAGAAATGGGTGAAAACAGTGAAAAATGTTAGAAAATATGAATCAGTAGTAAGGATGCAAGAAGCCAAAGACCTATAGACTACACAAAAGCTCATCACTACATGTGAATATTTTTATTTTTTAAAAATACCAGAAAGCACTCAATGAACACCAAATTACATAATAAAAGATGAGACTGATTATATTGTAACAAACAGGAAACACCTCATTACTGATTTGGGGTTCATTTTTCAATCATCTGTATATCATTTAGAAGACTAACTTTACTAAGAAGAAAATTAAAATTAGTACAAAACTAAAAGAAAAATAAGAAAAGGACATGGCATGAAAGTATAATAACCTTATCCTGATCTATTTAATAACTTGTGAAAATGGGATATAGATGGAAAAAAGAACATAGATTCAGACTATAACAAGAGCATACAGAACTTCAATCATGTGAATCAACAACCATAAGAAAGAGGCTAATAGTACCTTAAACTTTAATTAGAAAACATTTGATATATTTGCCAAGAAGATATATATATAGTGGTCAAGGTCAACGGAATATAAATGTCTTCAGTAAATCTTTTGAAGGATGTGGGTAGCTTATGAGTGATATCACTGTCAAGAAAAAGCAGAGGAAAAAAAATCTAAGAGGCTGGTGAGAAACAACTAAAGTCACCCCAAACATATTTAAACTTGAAAATTGGAAGAATCACAAAGGAAAAATGGAAACAATCTACAGATATTTTTTAACATACACAAATATGTATATATGTGTATGTATGTATAGACACACACATATATTTAAACCATCAAGGACTATAACAGAATCATTATATTTGGATTCTAACATCACAGTCCAAGATGAACTTACAGAAAAGGTAGAAATGGCACCAAATAGAATAAAGATGGGAAAAGCAGCCAGATTAGATAACATAAAAGATTCATGCTGAAAGTGACACAATTGTGGGGGTAATAAGAGATCTATTCAGAAGATAACTGAAAATGAGGAAGAAACCCAAGCCTTAAAGAAAGGGGAAAAAAATCTCAGACCTATTAACATCAAAATAAGACAACCAAAAATATCAGCAAATAACAAACTATATTCCTATTTCCCAATCAACAGAAAATTTATAGAAATCATTTATGCAGGGAGAGAGAACACCAATTTTCAATAAAGACATCAGTAAAAAATAGCAAGGCCTTTACAAGCAATATTCCAGAGGCCCCATCTTTACCAAAAACAATTACCTGAAAGAACTATTGAATACAAGATTCCACTTAGTATTGTTTTTTGCTAACAAAGAAGCATTTGATCCCATACAGCAAAATATAGCCTTAGTCTTCTTTGGCAATCACCTGATCACAAATAAAACAGAGATATGTGCTAGCCAAAGACATTCACTAATGTCATAGAAAAGATTCAGCATAGGTTCCCAACTAAAGAAGATCCCTATGGATAATGAGCTCCTGCCAACACTCCTAATGGCAGATGGCATCATTATAGTTGTTAGAATTAATCTACAACCACTCAAAAGAATTTGGATCATCTACACAGGAAAAACCAAGTGGATAAAAAATTACCATCATCCAGATTATATTACATGTAGTTAGATGGACAACCTATAGAATTTGTTTATCTGTGTATATATAACTTGATCATATAGTACAAAAGGACAAGCTGTGCACAGAACTGAATGGGAGGAGAAATTGCAAAGTAACTTTCATAACCCCAAATTTCTTCTAGAAACAATGGCTAATCTTTTTAATATCAATATTGTATCCATGTTATTGTTGGCTTATGGAGTCATACAAAACTGACAATTATCAAAGAATTAAAAATGAGTATCCCTCAAAGGGGCAGTACAGAGGAACAATGGTGAGTGTGAATAAAGTACATCCTAAATCAAATTAGGAACCTAAAAGAAGTAAAGAAGGTCCCCACAGAAATGTATGATCAAAAAATTGGCTGTTCACACAGCTAGAACAAGGAATATGTGTAGACCACTTCTATATTCTTGTTATCTTATGTCAGGAGAAAGCAAAGAAGGTTTCTAGCACATCCCCATAATTTCTCCTATATTCAGAGGAGGCCATGGACAAAAGTCACATAGGGCACAGTACAGTTTATGCTCTGCATCCAGAGAAGAAATATGCACACTAATGAAATCACAGGCCTATTTGAGTATCACAGAAGAGATTTTACTTCCACAATTTCTGCGTTGAAAACCTAAGTTCAGAAGAGACTACAAACTGCAACTCATTTGTGTCTGCCCATCCTGTGCAATTCTTATAAACATTCTCCCAAAAAGTTAGGGGGTAGGGAGTGGTCTATCAGATTTGCAAGAAGCTTTTCTTGATTTCTCCTGACATTTTAAGGGTCCAGTATAGCCCTCTGATTGTCCATCTGTCATTCCTTGCCACATGTCCAATAAAATTTTCTTCCTGTAATACAATTTCTTTGATGTTATACTTTATAACTTGTTTAAAATTAATGTGAAGTCTGAGATGAAATTAAGTTTTAAATTGTCCCAAACAATAGCCACATCAAAAACAAAAACAACCTGTCTTTTACACATCTTAAAAAGTCTACCAAATCATAGATGGGTCACCTAAAGAAAAAGATGAAAGTCATTGTTGTACTAAATCTCTATTATCTGTCAGGTTTTAAACCTAACCATTCTCAAAAAAAAAATCCATTCAGCACATGTAGAGGGGATAGGGGAAACATAACTATCTTCCCATATGGGCAAAGGGTTTTTTAATTATAAAAAGCTTTTTTTTTCAAAAATAAATCTGATTTTTTTCAAATTGATGATTTCTAAGAATCATAAAAGGTTATAAGTAGTAGAGACTTTAGAAATCAAACCCTCTCATTTTTCAGAGAAGGCAACAGAGATCATTCAAAGTATATTTATGAGGGACTAAAACAAGCATCATCAAAGGTAATTTTAAGTCAAACTGCTGTTCCATATTTTAATGTTTTCAAAAATATAAATATCAGTCTTTGTATATTGTCAAAATTTACTTTCAAGTAAGTCTATTTTGTCCTAAAATTCAAAATAGCATTAAGCTGTGCTGGGGGCTGACTAAAAACAGCTTCACTCACGATAACTATAAATACTTGTTGCTTATCCAGGGACCTTTGGAACTCAAGAAAAGGAATCAACCTCTGGGTTGTAATAGCACTTTCATTCCTCTATGATTTAGCAAATTCACTGTTCTTAGGTACCCAGCATTCCACATCCACTCTTGGACACTGGCTAAGGGTTCCTAATTACTTCCAGGTCTAAATAGATACTTTCCTCCAAGTAAAGGCCAGACTTTGTATTTTGCCTTCCGAACTTGAAGACGCGACTTTAACCACTAGAGGTCTCCCCTTGGCCAGTTTTGCACGTTCGCTATTTTTTGCTGCACTTGAAACTTTCCGGAGAAATGCTCTCTCCTCGACTCAGCCTGTTTTTTTTTCCTGAAAAACTTGCGCAAAAATCCACGCGACCGAGGTTCATCAACAACCACGTCCCTGGCTATACCAGATCCGAAAAGACTGCATCTCCACGATGCTCTACGTGTTTTATAAAGAAACTAACCAACTTGCAAAGCCCGAGGCAGATTATAACACTACCATCACCCCCCCACACACACAACCCACTCCCCCAGGTTTTCTTCTCAAGTGAATTTCACATCTATTATCTGACTTTTCTTGTGAAGTTGGGGAACAATTAGAAATCTATTTCCGCCTCGGTTGCAGCGCACTTTCCTTTCTTAATTTTTTCCTCTTTCTTCTCTTTTCTTTTTTTTTTTTCTTGAAAAGGGGAAAAAAACAAGGCGGTAAAGGGAGGGATGCATCCTGCACTGGGGGAGGGGAAGGGAAGGGCCGGGGTGTTCAATGCGCCTGAGGAAGTTGCATAAGGAAAGAGACTCCGTTTTTTGTTTTGTTTTGTTTTGGTTTTTTCGGGTGATCTTTTCTAACAAAGTCCGCGGCGTGTCCGGGGAGCGGGAAGTGAGGAGGGAGACGCCGGAATATTTTACCACTATCTCCCCATGACCGAGGCAAACCCGGGTCATATCCACCCAGCTGAGAGGGAGCAGACGGACTTCCAGACACCCCCACCCCTCCTTGGGGAGGGCGGAAAGGAAACCGCCCTCTTTTTAAACTTTCTCTCACGGTCCAACCGTGGGTCGGGCTCTAGCCAAAAGGGAAAAAAAAATCATAGGGACTTTCTTTTAAAATCTGTACGGGTAATAAAAGTTTTGCAAACGCTCGAAGTTCATACCCTCCCCCCCTTCCCTCACCTTGGGGTGCGCGGCAGCAACCTCGACTTCGTAGCTTCTCAACTCACCTCCCCCCCACCTCCGCATCCCCGGGCCGGCCTCGACTTCCCCGCCCCCCC